>JAHRIG010009371.1:845946-939503 GCA_020311275.1 Eira barbara
TTGATTGCACCTCATTAATAGCTTTTTTGATTTCAACTTGGTTAGATTTTAGTTCTTTTATTTCTCCAGAAAGGGCTTTTATCTCTCTGGAGAGGGTTTCTCTAATATCTTCTATGCCTTTTTCAAGCCCGGCTAGAACCTTGAGAATTGTCATTCTGAACTCTAGATCTGTCATGTTACCAATGTCCATATTGATTAGGTCTCCAGCCTTCGGTACTGTCTCTTGTTCTTTTTTTTTGAGGTGAGTTTTTCCGCCTTGTCATTTTGTCCAGATAAGATTTGCTTTCTCCTGCTGTGGAATTCCGCTGTTCTTGGTGAGCGAAGTTGGTCTTGGCTGGGTTTCTTGTTGATCTTCTGGGGGAGGGGCCTGTTGTGGTGATTCTCAATTGTCTTTGCTGCAGGCAGAATTGCACTGCCCTTGCCAGGGGCCGGGCTAAGTAATCCGCTCGGGTTTGCTTTTGGGAGCTTTTGTTCCCTGAACGCTTTCTGTAGAGTTCCAGAGGACAGGAATGAAGATGGCGGCCTCCCAATCTCTGGCCCAGAGGAGCCGAGAGCTTGGGGTTCCGCTCCTCACTGCGCCCTCAGAGAAAAGCGCCCAACCGCCCCGCCTCCCTGGCCTGCTGTCGCGCCTTGAGGAAAGCAGTCAATTGCTGGCACTTGGAGAAAAGCGCCCTGTCGCTTCTGTCTCCGTGGCCTCCGGCCGCACTCCGAGCCCACCCAGCCTGCGACCGGCACCAGGTAACCCCGGGCTGAGAGCTCACTCCTCGGCTTTGTCGCTGTAGTCGGCTTCCCTGCTCTAATACCTCCGAGCTCTGCAGCCCTCAGACACCCCCGGTCCTTCTGTGACCCCGCGGGACCCAGGGTTACGCTGACCCTGCCTGGGTTTCCCCCGGTTTAGCCTCTGGAGCGATGTCTCCCAGTGGAGCAGACTTTTAAAAGTCCCGATGTTGTGCTCCGTTGCTCCGCCGCTTGCCGGGAGACGGGCCCTCCCCCCGGGGTCTATCTTCCCGTCGCTTTGGATTCACTTCTCTGCAGGTCCTACCTTTCAGAAAGTGATCGATTTTCTGTTTCTAGAATTGTTGCTCTTCTTCTCTTCGATTTCCCATTGGATTTGTAGGTGTTTACAATGGTTTGATAAGCTATCGAGCTGATCTCCTGCTACCCGCTGTCGTCTCAGCCTGCTACTTCTCCGCCATCTTGACTCCTCCCCCCCTACAAAGAGCTTATTAACCGTAAGAAAATATCATGAAAACCACTTGCAAAATCAGCATGACGACTGTAGATCCTGGAATAAAGATAACAGAAATATGCAGAACTTTCATGTTTTATTATGAAATTATAAGAAGATGTATCTAAATGGAGATGGCACATGACTGCCATGAGTGACGAAAATCAGTATTTTCTTGATTCCATTTCATTCCAACTCTAGTCATTTGCTGAATGTTTGGGACGGTGACGTGCTGGGAAGATGTGCGTAGGAAAGCAGTGGTCAATGGCGGTCCTGAAGGTGGAAGCAAGGATGGGAGACTGGCCCCCCAGGATTTGGAGTGTCATGGGACCGCAGGCCCTGAATGGAGGGCGATTGCCAACAGGATCAGCGAAGGGACCAGCACAGCCTAAGCGCAAGACCAGGAGCTTTCAAAACAGGGAACTCTGGGCGGCAATGGTTCTATGGTCCCCAGTCTCACTTTCTCTGAAACAATTAGAAAACGTGAAAGCCAACCTGTTGTTTGTTCCCTGCAGCCTTTCCCAGAACTCATAAGTCATGGTAGCTGTGCTGCACCTCTGAAAAAGTGTTCTGCAAAACAGCCAGGGAAAGAAGCATCTCTAGAGCACTGGGAACTGAAGACCAAGAGGAAGCGGCCTTGGAAGTTCTGTCACTGAGTGCTCGAAACCTGTCATGAGAATCGTCATGCCTAGAGAGGCAACACTCCCAACCTTCGGGGAAAAGAGAGAAACATGGACAGGCAAGGAAAAATACTGAGCTATAACTAAATTCAGTGATTTTGAATGAGTCTGGTGACCCTGACATTAAATCTCGTCCTTCATGAAGCGTGAGCATGTGGGAATGACCTGTGCTGAGAAAGAATTTTCAGTTCTGAGTTGCTTAAAATTTCCTCAGGTTCAGGAAGCTACTTTGCAAACAACAGAATGAAAGAAGAACTTACTATGATATCTGCCTTAACACACACAATTATCCATTATGATTTTCCTTAGTTTTTTTGTTTTTTTTTTTTTTTTTTTTTTTTTTTTTAGGGCTCTCTGTGCTTTGTCATTGCTAAAAACAATTAAAGTGTAGCTTTTCACTACATTATAAATGCAGCTTTTAAATGGTTCTTTAAAATTCAGGGTTGCTCAATGAAAAACTAATGCCCTTGCATTTTCCCTCTAGATGTTCTACCAAAATAGCAATGACAGGAATGAAAATGCTTATTTGTAACATTTCCTGATACTTAACACCAGGAGTTAACTTTGCTGTGTTAAACCCACATTTATAACAAGAATTTTTTTCAGACCAACTCCCCCCAAAATCCATGCCACCTTCTGGCTTGCGACCGACCACCTGTCCCAGGTCCCAACAAAGCCAAGTGTTCCATCTTTGGGACAACCTACCTGTGTTTCCAAGCACAGAAATCACAGGGCCTTACCCAGATAAAGCCCTGGGGTTTTGTTCCATATGATTTTTGGAAACCACCTGATTCCAAAAAAATTGTTTCTGAACTTTCAGGATATATAGTTCAAACTTTTGCTATCTTGCCAATATGCACCGGCAGTCACCTTGTCAATTTTTAAAGCAAAATAAAAACACTAATAATTTTAAACTTCCTACCTTGAAAGAATATTTTTGATGCCTTAACAGAATTGGAATGATTAACTATTAAGTGATGCAGGGTCTTTTTGAAGCAAAGCTTTTAGGCTGAACCATTCAAAATTGCTGATTGTTTTGACTTGCAAAAATGTCAGTTTCAGACACTTCCATTTGTATACATCAGAGCAAGTGGGGGCTTTATAACTGTTCGAAACTGAAACTTCCTAGGTTCTACACAGATGCAGGGCACCTGAATGATACATTAGACAAACTATTATTTGTTCTAAATCCAAAGTACATACGTAATTGAAGCAGGATATAAAGACATGAGCAGCTCACAAGGTGCAGAAGAATCTTCTTTCTCTGGCCAGAGTGGTGGTTGGTGGCAGAGCTAGCTTCCTACCGAGGACCTCTGGCTCAAGTCTGTTTTTTGTTACATTGGAACCATAGATATTCAGTCCTAAATATTCACTTACATGATTATATTGTATTACAATTATATTTTTGTCATTATTTATAATATCCACTAGATTCCTTGGAAACACTGATGGTGGTTTTTATGCTCATGCCCCTGACATGCAGGACCTGGCAAGGAGTCACTGTGCACCAAATGTTGGCTGAATGAACAGATAGTGACAGTCATGATGAGCGCTTCCCATGCATTACCCCATGTATTAATTTTAAGAGCACATTGTATCATACCTTCAGTTTGGTTTAATCTTCTTTCTTTCTTTCTTTCTTTCTTTCTTTCTTTCTTTCTTTCTTTCTTTCTTTCTTTCTTCCTTTCTTATGGATGGCATCAATACATAAGGAAATGCTTAGTAACCAAGATAGGAATTTTGGAAAATTGGGTTTAAAAAGAAAAATCAGGGAACTGGAAACCTAAATCTTTTCAGTTGGGTGGTTTGGTTTGCTTTTTTTAATGAAGCCAGGCAGATCTTGCATGTGGAAGTTTTGCATTTAAATCTCACAAAGTGGCCAGATGGGAAAGGGCAGCAAACTGCTTCATGCAGGGAAATATAATGTTGTGCTCGCACTGACGGTTATGATTTCAGCCCTGCCCGCTGTTATCTCTGTGGTCATGCAGGCGGACAAGGAACTTGGATCCTCAGACCTTATTAAGTATGTTACTATGTCAGTCCAGATGAGCCCTTTGATTTCCTTATTGTTACATATTTACAAATTTAGTTTATCATGTCTTTCTGCAGTAAGAGATTATTTGCTCCTTCTCTGGATGTTGTTCAGAATCATGCTAAGGTGGTCATATTTGTTTTGTTGGAACAGCAACACAGTAGTCCTTTCCCATAAGGAGCACCTGTTAGTCACTCAGATTGCGATGAGAGACACAGGCCAACCACATTCAGAAGTGGCTTATGCGCTGGGGCCTCTGCTCTGCTCAGGGGACAGTAAGTCATGGCAAGAGGAACTGTTTTGACCCCTGGAAATGCATGTCAGTGTTTTAGGAGACATGTAGCTGCCTGAGTCCGTAAAAACACTGTCTATGCTAATACTCTGCATCTCATTAGGAATGTGTTAACTTACAAAAGAAGTGTATATTGGCATTGTGCTTAAGAAAAAAAAATGAGGAATATTGTATTACCTTTGGAGTATGTGTCCTCTGTATAGTACTTGAGTTGGACTATTGCTGTGAATGTTGGTGGGATGTTCTGAAACACTGATCTGACAGTCAGCAAAATCTAGTAATTTGATAATTAATTAATTGGAGTAAGTATTGGCTGAGTGCTGAGATGCCTAAAACTGGTAAGATACTGAGAAATGGGGTGGTGGAAGCCATCACGTGCCTATTCGTTGTTACCTTCTGACAGTTTGTGAACCTCAATGGTCCTAACTATCCTTACTCCTCTCATGGCATGTGGATTTCTTAACCACAAAATTCTGGGTTCTCCCTCCTTCCTTCCCCATGAAGGTGACATCCTATTGTGGTGCCCCTGGCCTGTGTGCTCAGCCCTCTGTCTCTCTGTTCTCCAGTGGTGAGCTGTTCCCAATGGGCTCGTGGCTTTAAATCCCACATTGAGGTCAATGATTCTGTCATCTCTATACCCCAGGCCATCTCCCTGCACTCCTACCTCTGCCATCCAGCTGCTTAGGCTCAATAGGCATTTCAAAACAGTTTGTCCAAAAGAAGGGGAAAAAAAATGTGTTTCCATGAGAACCTTCCCCAACTCAGGGCATGGCAACTCCATTCTTCCTTTCACTTAGACGGAAAATGTAACAGCCACTCATAACTTCTTTCCTCTCTTAACACACATCAGACTCATCCACAAATATAAATCATATCACTTTGAATTTTAAAACCCGATCCAGCGCCCCCCTCCCAGTGGCTTGACTGGCCTGCTTGCAGCTGCTTCTGCACACTTAATGGAGACACCACATAACTGCCAGAGGGAAAATTCAGGGCACATCAGTCCTCTGGACCAGACTCTCCAGTGGCACTTTTATCAGAGCAGAGGCCAAAATTCAACATCTACCAAGGCTGTGGTTAACAATCCTTCCCAGGGCCACACAGGAGATGTTGCCATGTGGAGAAATCCTGGCATTTCTGAGCCTTGTCATTCAGAAAAAGGAAGTTTCCTACTTCAGATGACAAAAATATTGAGAGGTGGATAGTCACTGTGTAAAGAACATATGAACATGCCTTGATGGATGATAGTATGAAGAATTGTTCTTCCCACTCATGACCTTAGACAGAACTTAGACCACACTCCGTGTCTGGAAAGGAGGAACTCAGCATGCCAACCTCATCTCTCCCATGAGTGCCCCTATGAAACCTGGGCAGAATGACTGAAACAGTTATCTCAGGACTCCAGGAATCCAGGAGAGGCAAGGAGAAGAAACCAGAAGGCATCATTTCCTTTTGCCTCCAGTATCTGTTGGTCAACCCAGATGTGGGCACTGGGTCATGGACAGAAAGGTTCAAGGAGAAGCCCTCGAGCCCTGGCTAGAGGCTGGAACAGAAAGTTCCTAATGCTCAGGCAATGCAGGAATCCCATTTCCCTCTTTTTCTATCCAGGCAGGCCCATGACGATAACAGCAGAATCTGCCCAGGGAACACACAAGAGCCTGGACTTCAGAAGGGGACTTTTGCTCTGCATAGGGCAGCTGTGGCTCAGAGATGGTGGGAAGACTTCTATTATTTTTGTTTTCTTCCTCCACTCACCCATCACTTGGCAAAGGACTAGGTACAGTTGCATAGGAGAGCATTACAGAGCAGTCTCAGTAGAGACTGTTTTCCAGTTCTGTGACTGACAAGGGAGACCAGGGGACCAGAAAGTACCTGAAAGAGCAGAGGGAGGCAGCCATTAAGGAAAGCATACTATATGTTTTTCATGAAGTCCTGGGCTCATCTCGGAGTGACACATGCATGGATCCAGTCCTAACTGTAGACCCAAGAAATTGAGAACTGAATGGAGAGTCGAAGACCCAAGACCCAGGCCAGCCACTGGGTCGTGCACAAGTGAGGCAGAGCTGAGTCATGCTGCAAAGGCTTTGGAAACTGGACTGCCATTAGAGACAGCCCACAGAAGGCAGGTTGCAATGTGTGGCCAGATCCTGACTAGGCCAAGTGCCTGCAAAAACAAAAAACAAAAAACAAAAACAAAAAACAACAACAAAAAAAACTAAATAAATTAAAAACAAAATATAAAATTTGTATATATGTATATATATTTGTATATAAATATTTGTGTGTGTATATATATATATATATATATATGTATATATATATATATATATATCTCAACATGCTCCACAACATTTAAACAAAGCCCAGGATTTATTAATATAATATTTAAGATATATAGGAAGTCATCCAAAATTACTTAGCACAAAGAACCAGAAAAATCTAAGCTGGCTTAGGAAAATATAGTCAACAGATACTAGTGCAATTATGACACAGTGGTTAGAATGAATTGATAGTTTAAAACAGCTATTACATAAGAACTCTAACAAGGGATCATAAACACTTTTGTAACAAATAGAAAAAGAACATTTCACCAAAGAAATAGGTTGTCCAAAGAGCTAAATGAAAACTTTAAGACTGAAAAATATGAAACTGAAATAAAAGATGTCCTGGGTGGGCCAAATAGCGGATCTGAGATGAGACAGTCAGTGGCCTTAATGATGGGAATGACTCATCTGATCAATAGAAAGAAAAAAAAATCTATAAATGAACAGGATCTCAGGGAATGCTGAGTCAACAACAAAAGATCTAACATTTATGTAATTGAACATCCAGAAGCAGACAGAATAGTGTGGTGCTGAAAAAAAAAAAAAAAAAAAAAAAAAGGAAAAAAAAAGGTTGAAAATTGCCCAAGTTTGGCAAAAAACAGACTTGAGAAGCTGAATAAGCTTGAAACAGGATAAACTCAAATTCACCACCGGACTCATCATTATCAAACTGCTGAAAACAAAGGGAATGAAGAATGTTTTGAGACAACCAGAGAGAAGAGTGATGCATCATCTGTAGGTGAACTCCTACTCATATGGCCGTGACTTTCTCATTAGAAATATGGAAGCCAGGAAGGAAGTGGCAAAACATTTCTCAAGGGCTAAAAGTAAAGAACTGTAAGTCTGGAATTCCATATTCAGCAAAAACCTCCTTCAGGGATGAAGATAAAGAAATTCTCAGATGAAGGAAAGCTAAAAACATTCCTTACAAGAAGATACATTAAAAGACTTTCTAAAGGAAGATTCAGACAGAACGGAAATTATACCAGAGGGAAATTTGGGACCTCGGGGGTGTGAAATCAGCTTGAGAAATGGTGAATATTGGGGTACATATAACAGACTATTCTGCTGTTGAATTATTTTAAATATACCATTGGTTGAAAGCAAAAAATACAACATTATTTTGCAGAGCTCTTAATTTGTACAGATGGAATACATTTGGCAGCAATAAATAAAGGGCACTTAGTAAACTGACAGAATTGTTGGTGAGGTTTTGACGTATGAGTCCAAGTGGTTAAAATGTAGATTCTGAGCAGACTCTGAAAAGGTAAGTGCATATATTGTCACTCCTAAAATAACCAACCAAGGAACTGCTATAGACAAACAAAAATAGAATAAAAATGTTTAACCCTGAAGGAGACAGAAAAGAACAACAAAGCCTAAGAAACAGGAAAAAAAAATAAAATGATAAAACTAAATTAAACTTGTCAACAACTATATTTTATATAAATGGTCCAAACAAACCACTTAAAGGACAGATGGGTATGACTCAACTATGTACTTTGTACAAGAAACACAGTCCAAATATAATGATATCATAAGTTTAAAAAGAGGGACAGGGAAAGATATACTACACAAACACTAATTGAAAGAAAGCTGGAGTTTCTGTATTAAATTTTTTGCTTGAAAGCATAGAAGATTAATAGATACAAAAAGTGATTAAGAGGACATGAGAATCTTAAATGTGTGCACTGATAACTGACCTTCGAAATACATAAAGCAACAACTGACAGGATGGAAAGGGGAAGTAGGCAAAATCACAATTATAATTGGAGAATCCAATACTCCTCTCTCATTAATCTTTGGAACTAATGGAGAGGAAACAAGCAAAGTGTACATAAAACCTAATGTCACTACAAAACAACAGAATTTAATTGACATTTATGGAACACCTATCAACAGTAAAATACACATTCTTCTAAGTTGCACATGGATACACCATATTCTGTGTCACAAAACAAACATGAGCACGTGTCAAATAAATCACACAAAAATACACTCCCTGACATAAATGAATTAAACTAGAAACAAAGAACAAAGAGAGTGAGAAAGTCTCCAAACACTTAGAAATTAAACACCCAACTACTAAATATTGAATGAGTCAAGGACATCTCAACAGGAATTATAAAATATATTGATCTGAATGAAAAGGAAAATACAACATAACAAAAATGGTTGGAGGCAGTTATGTCTGTGCTTGGAGAAATATTAATAGTGTTAGATGCTTGTATTATGAACGAAAAAGATCTCAAGTGAATGATTTCAGCTTTTACCATAAGAAATTAGAAAAAGAAGAAAAAATTCAAAATAGCAGAAGGAAGGAAATAATAAAGATAAGAAGAGAAACCAATTAAAATCAGTGATCTATAAAAACAAAATATTTGTAAAAGAACAATAAAATAGATAAATCTCTAGCAAAATTGTTGAGAGACAGAGAAAAGAGAAATATTACCAATACGAGTAGTGAAAGCTGGAGTATCACTACAGACCCTACAGACATCAATAGGATAATAATGGCATACCACAAACAACTCTACACATGTCAGTTCTCCAATGTAGATAAAACAGACTAATTCCTTGAGAACCACTAACTACTAAAACTCACTCAAGATAAATCGAACAACTAGGAGAGACCTAGAAGTATTGATGGACTTGAATTCAGTCGGAGATGACTTCACTGGTGAGTTCCACCAAAGAAGAAATAGCATCATGTTTACACAATCTCTTTCAGCAAATAGCAGAGGAAATTCATTCCAACATTTTATGAGGACCCAACATTTCCCTGATACCCAAACTAGACAAAGAAAATGCAAAAAAAAAAAAAAATTAAGACAGAGATAACTATGGACAGCATCATCACAGATACATATGCAAAAATCCTCAAGACATTAGCAAAAATCCAGGAACATTAAAAGAATAATACACCATTGCCAACTGGGGTTTACCCCAGGACATGAGACTGATTCAGTGCAGCTGACCCTGGAACAACATGGGGCTGAATTGGGCAGGTCCACTTATGTGAAGATTTTTTTCAATAAATACAGTACCATCCTGTAAATGTGTTTTCTCTTCCTTGTAATTTTCTTAATAATATTTTGTTTTCTCCAGCTCACTTACAATACAGCTCAATACTGTATTGTAAGAATACAGTATATAATACTATAACATGCAAAGTGTGTATTAATCAAATGTGGTGCTTCGTGGTAAGGTGTCCAGTCAACCTGTCCAGTAGGCTATTAGTAGTTAAGTTTTTGGAGGGTCCAAAGTTACATGTGAATGTCCAACTGTGCAAAGGTCAGTGCCCCAACCCCCTTGTTGTTCAAGGGTTGTCCATATTTGGAAATCAATCAATGTCATGTACCATATTAACAGTTTAAAGAAGAAAAATCACACCAGATGCTTTTTTTTTTTGCCTCAATTGACATGAACACGATCATTTGAATTACTACGATTATATCACTATCTAACATGATACATTCATATCAGATACCACTCACAATAAAATTCTTAGCAAACTATGAATAACAGGGAAATTCTTGATCCTAATAAAGATTATATATATATGGAACAGCTGGCAGCATGGTTACTGGTGAAAAACTGAACACTTTCCCTGCAGGAGTGGGAACGAGGTAAGGCTATTCAAACTCACAGCTTCTGTTCTGTGACTTCAGTCACACTGGACGTCCTAGCCAGTACAGCAACCAAGGAAGGAAGGAAGGGCATCCAGGTTGGAAAGCAAGAAAGAAAACTATTTGCAGATACACGTGTGATCAGCAGACATGTTTAAAGCAGCTCTGTTTGTGAACAACCAAAGCTAGAAACCACACTGACTTTCTTCAGTGACAAAGAAATGGTGGCCTGATCCACGTGATGAAGGACGATAGAACAGCAATAAGTTGTGGTAAACTGAATGAATCTCGAGTTCTACTGAGTGAGAGAAGCCAGTCTCAGAAAGTTACCTACCTTCCATTTATATGTGATTCTGTTTATATGACACCTCGAAAAAGCACAACTGTATATCACAATGACCAGGGCTTAGGGGAAGGAGGAGGGTGTGACTGTAAGAGAACAGCCTTAGGAAGGAAAGGAGATGGAGCTGTGCTTTTTCTTGATTTTGGTGGTGGTAATACAAACCTACACGTGTATTAAAGTTCATCTAACTGTATGTCCCCCCAAAGTCGATTTGACTTAATAGTAATCTGTAAATAATATCGTCTTCTAAAAAAACACAGGGAATATCCAGTGATTACTTGTCCACTCAGTTGCAGTCTTGTCCATCTTAATCCTTGAAAGAGTCAGTATCTGGATATTCACATCGTGGCTGTATGTTTGGAAGAACACCCAAATGAAGGCTTGCATAGATAATGAATGCATTTGATAATGGTAAAAGTGGTAATAATGGTAAAAAAAAAAAGCTAGAAATACAAAATATGGTCGTTATTCTGTTTCCTTGCTATTGTCATTGTCTTTTTTTAATTTTTTTAAACAGATTCGTTCTGGAATTCCGCTTCCTTCAACACCAAGACCTCATACCTGCACTTCCCTACATTCCGTGGAGAGCTCAGTGCTGACGTGTCTTTCTTTTTTAAGATAACGGTGCCTTCTGGGGTGTTTGTAGAGAACATGGGGATTACAGACTTCATCAGGCTAGAGCTGCACAGTGAGTAGCCCTCTGGGCAAAGCCACCAGGCCTCAATATATAGCAATAACCCTTCTGGGAAGCTAATTCCCAAAGTACTGCTATGCTTTCTTCATCACTTGTATTCCTTTAGTACATATTAAACTTCTAATACCTTTTTAAAAAAGATTTATTTATTTGAGAGAGAGATCAGGGTTGGAAGGGGGTACAGACTCCATGCTGAGCATGGAGCCCAGTGAAGGGCTTGATCTCATGACCCTGAGATCACAACCTGAGCTCACACCAAGAGTCAAATGCTTAACCAACCATACCACCCAGGAGTGCATAAAGGTACATTAATTTAAATCCTTATTTTTAATAGGAAAACAGTGATTCACAAAATACACAGCAATCTGTCCAATTTTGTGCTGCTATAACTGTGTGTGCAATAAGGATTTTTTTTCAAGAACTGTTTTTTTTTTTTTTTTTTTAAGATTTTTATTTATTTGACAGACAGAGATCACAAGTAGGCAGAGAGGCAGGCAGAGAGAGGAGAGGGGGAAGCAGGCTCCCTGCTGAATAGAGAGTCTGATGCAGAGCTCAATCCCAGGACTTGGGATCATGACCTGAGTCTAAGGCAGAGGCTTTAACCCACTGAGCCACCCAGGTGCCCCACAATAAGGATCTTTTAAACCAAACTGGCCCAATAACTACTCCCCAAATTGCAGGATCATTTCATGTAATTAACTCACCATATCGTTCATGCATGTATGCAAGGCTCGGTTCCTTGCTTCAAAAAATCACGGAGGGATTTTTAAATAAAATACATGAGGATTCCACCCACCTTGAAATAAATTTGCTGATATATAAGAAGGCAGGTCACAGGCCAGTTTTCCTATGGTGGGGAAAGATCTCTACTCCTTAAGGTTTAGCAAAATGAGGAGCATTCTCTGAGGAGGAATAGGGTAAAATGGCTTTGTTTTTCTTCCCCCAGGACACATATTTCTGTTGCCCTCCTAGGCAGCTCAGAGTGACATTGGTTGGCAGCAGTGTCACCATCCGCTTTCCTAAGGAGCGTGCTGTGCTGTTTCCCTCCTGTCTCCTGAGACTGAATTTCCTCCCTGGGGAATGAACTGAGCTGCTCTCTTCTCTGTGTTTGCAGCTCCTGCAGAAGTGACCTTGTCCTTCGATGTGGGGAACGGGCGATGCGAGGTCACAGTGTGGTCTCCTACTCCCTTTAATGACAACCGGTGGCACCACGTGAGGGCCGAGAGGAACATGAAAGAGGCGACACTTCAAGCGAACCAGCTCCCCAGCAAATGATGTCTCGCCGGCACATGGCCAGGCCCGCCTGCAGCTCAATAGCCAGCTCTTTGTGGGTGAGTGTGGCTGCCCTTTGGCTGTGCTGTCCTGGTGGACACAGAGAAGACATGAGCCATCCAGCCATGATGGCAGCAGGTACACACAGATCCTGTCAGCACCGCAGACTGAGAGCTCGAACAAGAGTCAGGCTGTCTTTGCACAGATGGTTGTTAATACAGTTTCCATAGTGTGTTGTTCAGGATCATGGTTTCCATAGATTTCCCAGGTAACAGATGAGATAATGGAGGTCCAGAGAGAGCGAGTGATATAGTCTAGAAACTGAAATAGAAGAGAAACCCAGTCCCCAGTGGGTGGATTCCCAGGCTGGACCTCAATAGTATTGATGACCTGTGTTTGCTTTAGTGACTTCTTATCAATGCTATTTATAAAATGGTTAGCAAATTTCATCCAGAACTCCTAGCCTCACTTCTTGGTGCAGTCGGGGAATCTGTTCTGTGACTGTGCCCGAGTTCTCCTGTGTCCCCTCTAACACAGACCAAAGGAGGACTCATGTGGCTGTGTTGCCCTCCTCTGCTGCCCAGTCCTTGCAGACACCGGGTTCATAACTGGGCTGGCTCCATTCTCACTGCTGGTGCTTCAGGGATGAAAGCTCTTGGTAGTGGAAGTCTTCCTTTTCATTTATACGCTTATTTTTTAAGACTTTTTTTTTTCTTTTTCTCAAAGGGAGAGATAAGATTTGTTACATTACTTTTCAGATAACTCTATTCTAATTTGGAAAGCAAACAAATTAATGAGATAGCTCTTCCTTGGTCATTTCTCATGTGTTTTCAAGTAAATAAGGAGCTGGTCCAATTAGGAACTAATCTAAATCACAGATTAGCCCGCAGCCTGCTTTGTCAGAGGACACCTACAGCTTCTGGGGGCTGTGCAATGCAGGGAAGTGTGTGTGTGTGTGTGTGTGTGTGCACAACCCATGACACAGAAAACTTCAAGGCTTCACGTCACATCATCAAACTGTGACTCAAATTAAACAATTCTGTTCTCTGATTCGTAATCCTGAGGATCAAGGAATGGAATGTCTAGGAACAAAGTTGGCATGAACACCTACCTGGAATTGACATCCTCAAGGAAACAAAGTTTCCAGAGCGTGGGAAGCTGGCAGAAAATGCTGATCCATGTGCCCCAGGCCCAGCAAGTCAGAATCCCTTGGAATGAACCTCAAGAGTAGCAAGCACTCCACATGACCCCCGCACACTCAGATCTGAGGTTAGGATCCCATGAGGCATGATAGAAAGAGAGAGAGCTACTCAGTGTTCAGTGACTGTTACCCTCCCAACCTCAGGGCCAGCAGCTGGAGCAAGGCAGGCCTGAGCCTGGGTTTTAATGTCACCCCACTTTTTCTTTGCCTGCTCCTCAATTCCTTTTTCATGGCATTGTTAATGGGAGCATTTCTACGAAAGGATGGTATTACATATATAATTCATTATTATATATAATATATGCATTATATTATCTATAACAAGTGTATAACAAATATGTAACAAAATATGTATGACAAATGCATATACAAATTATAATGTATATTACATATTAACCCTATACAATGTATATACATTTGCATGTTATAAATTTGTAATATGTATTATATTGCAAAGATTTTCAACTATTTAACTTTATTGTGCCCATCACAGTTTATACACTTAAATTTAAAAAAAAGAGAGATGGTCTTTTTTTCTTTTTTAATGAAGGAACCAACTTAAAAATATACAAATCTTTCTAAAAGAACTTGAAGAAGTACATTTTAGAGTAAATATTTACCAAGTTCAATTTCAAAAATATTTGCATCCGTGGTTTATTCAATATCGTTTGATGATTCTTAGTATGAGATCACAGCCTAGGTTTTCAAAATCGCATGTGTTTGTAAAGCTTCCAGCGGGTCCCCTTTCTGATGCAATCGGTCAGGCCACAGTTGGATGTGGGTTGGAAACACCACCGAGACCCCCAGGGCATGACTGTAATTGTTTCCCTTGTAGGCATGATGGCCACCAGACAGAGAGGCTTCCTGGGGTGCATTCAGTTGCTGCAGTTGAACGGGCTGGCCCTGAACCTGGAAGAAAGGGCCATGATGACACCGGGTATGGACCCAGGCTGCCCAGGACACTGCAGCAGCTATGGACACCTGTGCCACAATGGAGGGAGATGTAGGGAGAGACCCAGGGTCATCATCTGCAACCGTGCCTTCTCTGCATATGACGGACCATTCGGCAAGAGCGGTGAGTGTGCCCTGGGCAGGATAGGGAGAGGGAGGCACTTCATTTGGGTCTTTGCCTCGTGTTTCTGGCATTTGACCCTTTCTCTATGAAAGGATAAGGCAGTTCTCTCTGACTGGCTAAAAGAGACTTATTTCTCTCCCAAATTTCCCCATTTATGATTCTGTTCTTGAGAAGCTCGTGATGACTTCTGTTGGATTCAGCATCATTCACGTGACACTGAGACAGACAATAACTCTAAGCATATGTTTACACTCGACATTTAATGCTGTGTAACTCTGAGATGAAGCATTTTGTGGGCTATAATAATATATTGTTATTCAGTTCAACATCATGCGAATATACCCAGGGATAAGTTATCTTTTTATCCATACTTGATTATCTTTTTAATCAGAAATATTCCTAAATTAAAAAAAAAAAAAAAAGCAAAGCATGACATTCTTGTTTTCTGTCTTGAGAAACTAAGGATTAGAGATAGTGTGTAAATACACATAGAGAAGAGCCTCACCTTGACTTCATGCTAACATAACAAAAATGAATGTCATTCCAGAGATTTCTGCATATTTTGGGATTTGCTCATCTGTTATCTACGACTTTCAGGAACATTCTAACTACACCACCAGCAAGAACTCAAGCTCCATTGCAGCTTTACTTCTTGAGGGTTTGATGCTGGCTGGAGAAATGGCCACACTGAGCTTCTGGACCACAGGGATGCCCAGCTTACTCCTCTACATGAGCTCCTTCTATGAGGAGTACCTGTCTGTGATCCTCTTCCCAAATGGTGAGTGTCGAGACTGGAAGAACAAGGAGGCTGAATTAGAAAATAAGGACCACAATGAGGGGGACACTTATGGTGTTTAACTATGAAAAGGAAACACAATTGCATGGCTTGCCATGCTTGTTACACTAGTTCATGATAACCCTCCAGTGTTTATACTAAAGTTTGCATTTCCATGATTACATTTAAGACACATTTCCCCCATGGAAGTTTTATCATTTTAGGTATTTGATGTGCCGCTAGGCTTCTCGTTATTCTGGGAAGTCTTTCCTTCTATACATGAATAAATTAGTTCTGCAATTCACTTGGAAACAAGATAGCTCATTTTGTACACGGAAAGCATTTCCTCCTCCTTCTTAGCAAAGTAAAGAAGTATATTAAACTATCTAAAATCCACTATTCTGGGGCACCTGGGTGGCTCAGTGGGTTAAAGCCTCTGCCTTTGGCTCAGGTCATGATCCCAGGGTCCTGGGATTGAGACCCACATCAGGCTCTCTGCTCAGTGGGGAGCCTGCTTCCTCCTCTCTCTCTGCCTGCCTCTCCTCCTACTTGGGATCTCTGCCTATCAAATAAATAAATAAAATCTTTAAAAAATAAATAAAATCGATTATTCCTATGCATCACATGAATAGGATTGTTCTTTACTCTTCAGTGGCTGAGAAGCCATTCATGGAAATATCTATGAAGAAAAGTGGGATGAGAGGTACCTAACTCATGACCACCAAGTCTTTCCAAGACTATTGCAGATGGAGCATTAGACCAAGCTGTAGTCTCGCTTCACAGAGCAGAAGGGCAGAGACCTACTTTCTGGAAGATCTACTCCAGGCCATATGGGGTTATGGGGTAGTGGGCATCCCTGTGAAGGACATCAGAAGATTTAGATGTTGCAGCAAATCTTTGGTCTTTCTTCTGTTTCTTGATTATGGCAGAAACATTAGGAAAAAAATTCTAGTTGTGCAAAAAGATTCTTTATGCAAATGTCAGCAATACATTAAAATTCATTAAAATAAGTCACATTAAAAGAAGTGATGCTTATAGAAACTTAGTGTTAATGCAATATTGCTTGAGGTTTTACCATTTAATACTATGAATACCACATGAATAATTAACTTCGAGCCTAGCTCTGAGTACCCATATGTTTAACTTATAATTTTTTCCTTTTATTAAGGAAAATGGAAGAACTTGGGGAAAGACCATTTGGTCTTGACTTTTAAAATAGTGTGATCAGATTCTGAGTTCAGCCCTGGAATAGCACATAAGTGGTCACTGTTCCAGGGATAGAGACTCTTGTGTCCTTAAGCAGATGCTCAATGAAGTCAAATTATAGGAAATAAATAAAAACAAAATGTGCTTTAGAACCTGCATTGATGGTTTTTGTAAAATTCCATTTAGTTAAAAATGTCATTTTTTGGTCTTGTTTAGGAAGTTTGCAGATCAGATATAAGCTGGACAGGCACCAAGAACCTGACATTTTGAACTTTGGTTTTAAAAATTTTGCTGATGGGCAGCTTCACCAGGTGATTCACAGAGAAGCAGAGAGTGAGAGCCTACTTCCATCTGAGTACAAAAGAGCAAAGGCAGCAGAAATGTAAACACAGGGGAATAGAAAGATTTTGCTTAAAATGGGAATACATTTTTTAAAAGCCTCCATGTTTCAATTATTCATTGTCACTCGGTTTTGAAGAATAATATTGACTCTGTGCCAGTAATACCTTTTGTGGCTTGTGCTACTAATTTCTGTTTGAAATAAGCAAAAGCTTTAAGGTTTGAAATAGCTTATTGCATTTCTTTGTGAATCGTACCAATTACAGATCCCTAAACCATGAAGACGAATAAAGGGGAAAGAATAGGTAATGGTGTGGTGTGAAATCTGTGGTATTAAAGCAATTGCTATGAGACTGTTTCACCTTTGTGACAGCACGAATGTATGGCTCATTTTTACTGTTTTCCTTGGTCTCCCTCAGACTCCCATTCTCTTATCACCAAAATTACTTGCCATTTTGATGTTTGCTTCTTGTGGAATATTTAAAAAGTTAACCGGAATGTAAGGAGACAAGTTGTCTTGTCGTCAGGGACAGAATTCAATGCTGTCAAACCCTTTATGTTGGGGACAATTTTAGGTAAGTGTCAGAAAGAGCATCGTCCCCCCACTCCCAACCTGGATCAGAAGTGTCAGGTTGCAGAAACACGGGAAGGGTTCATAAGGCTGAAAGAAGCTCCTTGTCATTTTCATGGTTTCCCAGAAAGTGACAATCAAGGTAGAAGTGGCCCTTTTGTCCAAGTGTGCCTGTAATCACCAGTGAGGGCTGTCTGCTAGGTGACGCACACTGACCCCTGAGAAGTGCCTCCACATGTGCTCTCTCAGTTGGAAATCAAGCAGAATAAAACTTGGTATTTTTATAACAATTGAGGAAAGGCAAAATCAAAGCAGCTGTCACCTTCACAAATTGTATATTAATCAGGGGTCAAATACAGAAATCACCTAACAGTAAATATAGATTTACATTTACAAGAAGAAAGGACTTACATTTTCTTTAAGCAAGTGAGTACGTGTTGGCGGTAGGCTGGGCCCTGCTCTGAAATGTGTTCAGTGCTCCCAGCTACCCTTGGAAGGTCAGGATCTGAAGATCCCCCATACCCCCTTTAGGGCTGGTAAAAGTATACCAGACTACTTAAGCATCAAATTATTTATGCCTTTGTTTTCCCCCTTGTCACCAAGAATTAAATTGAAATAAAAATAAAATTTGAAAAGTATTTTTTTTTTCCTTTTGATTGTTTATATTGTAAACTGTATGTGCTGTCAATATCTAAAGTTATTTGGGAGAAATCCTCTTGTGGTCTTGGGTAGAATTTCTGCTCTGGTGCATGACACTCATCTATGTTCAGTCTGAGATAATTCATGGACTCTTTACTACATTTTCAGCCATTTGTACCTTGATTCTTTGATCATTTCTTCCATCCCTGACACATTAAATATCCTACAGACACTGGAGATTTAGAGACAGCCCATTGAGCGCATGTTCAAAATAGGGTGGGAAGCGTAATAACTGTTAAAATGGTGACGTTTTTCTAAAAGATGATGGGCAACAAAATTATAAGTTATTTTTCAGAGAAAATGGGGCAGATCGCAGCATGCCGTTGTAAATGGTAAATGCGAATGCACATCATTTAGATGGTAGAGGAGACAGGAAGCTCCATGTTGGTCCTGGGAGTTACAGGTGCAGGTTAAGCCAGTGAAACAGAGTCCCAGGTTTCTTTGCTGGGAAAACAGTCTTGGCATCATGTAATGGATACCAACTTTGGGCCGAAGTGGTGGTCCTGCTTTGTAACTGTACCTTAGTGTGGATAAAGAGTCAGGCCACATGATGTGTTGGCAGAAAGGCTTTGCTGTGGCTCACTTTTCCTGCCCCCTCCGCACGTGCATAGTGGGCCTCCAGCAACTGGTGCAGAAAAGCAGACGAGCACAGTTGTTCCCCTCCAGCACTGGGGGAAGTCTGTAGCTCAAACAGCCCGTGGGAAAGGGAGAATAGCTTAGCGTCTAATGTGTGACTTCAGGTGTGCTTT
Source organism: Eira barbara (assembly GCA_020311275.1). Lineage (NCBI taxonomy): Eukaryota > Metazoa > Chordata > Mammalia > Carnivora > Mustelidae > Eira > Eira barbara. The sequence goes on from JAHRIG010009371.1 coordinate 865,056, forward strand.
CTAGGCGTTTCTGCACATCCATGTTTTTCTGATATGAGTAGATTTTTTTATTCTATTTTAAGAGGTTTTATTTAAATTATAGTTGACTGACATATAGTGTAATATTAATTTCAGATGTAGAATTTAGTGATCCATCAGCTAGATACAACACCCATTCAATATTATTCTATTTAGAACAGTGACAGAAAAAAAAAAAAAAAAAAAAGTTGGGGGGCGGGAGGTTTGCCTGAGTGGCTCTGTCATTAAAAATCTGCCTTTAACTCAGGTCATGATCCCAGGGTCCTGGGTCGAATCCCGCATCAGGCTCCCTGCTCAGTGGGAAGCCTGCTTCTACCTCTCCTACACCCCCTGCTAGTGTTCTGTATCCCACTGTCTCTCTCTCTGTCAAATAAATTTAAAAACCAAAACCAAAACCAAACCAAACAAAACAAAAACAATGACATAGTATAGAAAAACCACAAGAACTGTGAAAACAATGGAAAGAGATAAGGTTCTCCTCTGGCTTTGACCTGTGAGAATAACAGTATACAGTTAGCGGGAAGAGGTTATGAAGTTCCTAAAAAGTCAGAGCCCACATTGAGTTTCACAGAACAATGGGATGGAACCCCATCCTTGGCTATTAGCTGAATAGTATATTTTTTTATACAACCCAAGTGGAAAGGAATTTTTAATATCCAAGTGGAAAAGAATTTTCTCCCGTTTTATGTACTACTGAGCTCCACTGTCTGATCTGACAGTTACCATTCATGGCTTGAACAGAGTGAGGAGTAGATCATCTTAGGAGTGTGCAAGCCTCAGAGCTCAGCTTACTTACGTGCGATCTGTGAGTGCAACGATGGCCCCATCTGCCCCCAGCAGAGTTATCCCTCCTTTGTTGCTGGAGCAGGTGTCTGTGGGCACTCTTCCCAGCCAGGAGGATATATAGGGTCAAGGAACAAAAGGAACATATCACAAATAAGTGCCTGCCCTCAGTGACTCTGGCTCTGACAGGAGAGATGAGGCAGGTTCAGAAGTGACTATGGTGCAAGGTAGGAAGTTGCCAGCAGGAAGTGTGAAATTGAGAAACATTTTTAAAGACAATTTAGCTTTGAATGTATTATCTGTAAAAAGATAGGTCATGGATTATGGAAACTGATTTAATAACTAAACTGCCCTATATAAAGTGAATCATTTTAATTAAAAAGGAGAATAATACATTTTATCATATACATTTTTATTTTCCCGCAAGTTCATGTGCAGAGAGTAGTAGCATGGAATCTGAGATGTTAATGTTTCTATTCAAGAATGATCTAGTCAAAAAATATCTCTCTCAGGCTGTAGAAATTAAAGTTGAAATTCAGCAATGAAGTTTATTGCCTGAAGCAAATGAGTCTAATAAAATTATAAATATTCATTTCATCTGCACCTAGAGGTATACATCTTGATCAAAGACTAATTAACACTTTTTGTGTTTTGGGTAACTTTATTTAGGATAGCTTCTACTTAGCAGTAACTATGGGAAGATGACAATTTCATATACAGATTTGGGAAATAGAAGCTGAGCTTCCTTTCATAAAGTTGCATAAAATAGATGAACGGACTGGCTAATGAAGAGCCATTCATTTTCCAAAGACAGTCAACCCTTAGCTATGGCAAGTTGTCCTCCGCTTATTTTTGGTTAGCCCCCCCCCCCAACTCAACAATATGTTAATTTAGTAAAAAAAAGATTTTGGTCCCTGATGTGCACTTGTACTTCCCTGGGCATTTTGAATCCTAGAAACAAGACATATTGTACTTGCCCTCAAGGTGCTCTCAGTAAAATAGGGAACATGAAGAATAAAATAGTGTTCATGATGGATCTCCTTTATCATCATTATTATTTACCCTAATACGCTTTGGGAGGAGTGGTTCAGGGTCATCTCCTAAATTAACAGGATTCTCTTGCTTTTCCCGCTCTTCAGTGGTCTTATTAACGATGACACTCAGGTCAAGTGCTTCTGGTTACTATAAAATAATTTTAGTAAAATCCTAGTTTAAGTGCAGATCGTTAGGTTTCTAATTTTCTGTCCAGTCTTGACTTGGATGTGGCCTGGAACCCTGAAGTATGAGAGCTTTAAAATACAACAATCCAGTAAGGTGTCCTGGCATTTTCACTAGGTTTTATCTTTCTAAAGACTTTTGTGTAAATGGTATTCTGTGGATTTTGTCTTTTGTGCATTAAAGAACAACAAAAGCAAAGATCCCCAAAATACCAAAACTGTTTTCAAGGGTTCAGAGTAAAGATGTGCCTTTCTCTTTCCTCCTGGGAAAGAGAACAATATGTTGAATGTAGTTCAAGTCAGTACAGTCATGCGGATAAACCTTAGTGGGGGAAAAAAAAAAAAAAACATTGAAGAATCTTGTGTTGAAATGGAACTCCATATATGAGAAATAATATGTGGGAGTTACTGATGTCCTCATGGACGGACTACAGTTTGGATATTAAAAGCTCCATTGGCTTCTGTGATGTATGTTTTGTCCTTGCTGTGCTCTAAGAATTTATCCCATTTGGGAGGAAAGTCATAGGGTGGAAGACACAAAAAGTTTATGTAATTTCAGCAATATGAATACAAATGCAAAGATCCTCAACAAAATATTACCAAATCTAATCCAGTAACATAAACAGATTGTTATACATGACCAGATAAGATTTATCCTAGGAATTTAAGGTTGGGTCAGCAGATAAAAACAATCAATGTGATACAACATATTAATAGAATAAAGGTCAAAAACCACATGGTTGCCTTAATAGGCACAAAAAAAGCATTTGAAAAAAATCCACTGTGCTTTCATAAAAAATAACAACAACAACAACAACAACAAAACAAAACAAAAAAAAAACAAAAAACAAAAAAACTAAAAAACAAAGTAGGAATAGAAAGAACCATGTCGGATGAAAGACAGCTACAAAAAACCCATGCCTAACATCACACTTAATGGAAAATAATGGAAATATTTCCCTAAGATCAAGAATAAGATAAGGATGTCTACTCTCACCACCTTCCTTCAGTATTGTAGTACAGGTTTGAGTGAAGGCTACAAGGCAAGAAACAAAGAGTAAAAAGTATCCAGAATAAAAAGGAAGAAGCAAAACTATCTGTATTTGTAGAGAACGCGATCCTGTAAGGAATCCATGAAAAAAGCTAATGGAGATAGTACACAGTTGGAACAAGGATATAAGATCAACATATAGGATTTTATTGTATTTTTATACTAGCAATGAATAATACAAAAATTAAATGAAAACCAAAATGTAAATTCCACTTAAAGTAGCATCATAAATAATAAAATACTTTGGAATAACTTGAACAGAAGAGGCATGAGACACATATGCTGGAAACTATGAAGCACTGCTGGAAGGAATTAAGGAAGATTCACACAAATGGAAAGAAATCCGTGTTCATGGACTGGAAGTGTTAATGTTGCTAAGGTGGTGGTGCTCCCCAAATTGATCTACAGGTTCAATACAATTCCAATCCAACTCCAAGTGGCAAGTCGATCCCAAATGCATATGGAAATGTGAGAGACTCCAATTAGCCAAATCCATCTTGAAAAGAAGAGTGAAGTTGGAGTTTTCGCCCTGGATTTTAAGACTTGGTACAAAGCCATGGTGTCAAAACTGTGTGCTGTTGGCATGAGGACAAACATATTGACCAATGGAGTAGATTGAGAGTCGAGAAGTCAAACTATTTATCTTCAGTTGACATTAGACATGGATGCCAGGCCCATCCAGTGGGGGAAGACTAGTGTCTTAAACAAATGGTACAGAGCCAACAAGTTAAAAAAGTGACGTTGACCCTACCTCACACCATTTAGATAAATTAACTCAAAATGAATAATACGCCTCCATGCAGGAGCTACATATATAAAACTCTTAGACCAAATGATGGCTGTGCATTTTTGGGACCTTGGGTTAGACACCGGTTTCTTAGAGAAGGCTTCTCAAAAGCCTTGGGTTAGATAATCATTTCTCAGAAGCACAAGCAGAAAGAGGAAAATAGTTAAGTCAGAGTTCCTCAAAATTAGAACGTTAGTGATTCAAAAGACACTACTAAAAAAGTAAAAAGGCAATCCACAAAATGAGGATAAACATTCACAAGTCATGCATCTCATAAGAAATTTTTTTGGACACGTAACATTTTATTTATTTGTTTTTTTACATCTTTTCAGTGTGCCAGAATTCATTGTTTATGTACCACACCCAGTGCTCCATGCAATATGTGCCCTCCTTAATACCTACCACCAGGCTCACCCAACCTCCCAACCTCCACCCCTTCAGGACCCTGATTGTTTTTCAGAGTCCATATTCTCTCATGGTTCACCTCCCCCTCCAATTTCCCCCAACTCCTTTCTCCTCTCCATCTCCTCATGTCCTCCATGTTATTTCATATGCTCCACAAGTAAGTGAAACCATATGATAATTGATTCTCTCTGGTTCACTTATTTCACTTAGCATAATCTCCTCCAGTCCTGTCTATGTTGATACAAAGGTCGGGTATTCATCCTTTCTGATGGAGGCATAATACTCCATAGTATATGGAGTATCCTCCTTATCCATTCATCCGTTGAAAGGCATCTTGGTTCTTTCCACAGTTTGGTGACCATGGCCATTGCTGCTATGAACATTGGGATACAGATGGCCCTTCTTTTCACTACATCTGTATCTTTAGAGTAAATACCAGTAGTGCGATTGCAAGGTCATAGGGAAGCTCTATTTTTAATTTCTTAAGGAATTACCACATTGTTTTCCAAAGTGGCTGCACCAACTTGCATTCCCACCAACAGTGAAAGAGGGTTCCCCTTTCTCCACATCCTCTCCAACAGACGTTGTTTACTGTCTTGTTAATTTTAGCCATTCTAACTGGTGTAAGGTGGTATCTCAATATTGTTTTGATTTTAATCTCCCTGATGGTTAGTGATGATGAACATTTTTTTCATGTGTCTTTTAGACATTTGTATGTCTTCATTGGAGAAGTGTCTGTTCATGTCTTCTGCCCCTTTTTTGACATGATTATGTGTTTTGCGTGTGTTGAGTTTGAGGAGTTCTTTATAGATCTTGGATATCACCCTTTTGTCTGTATTGCCATTTGTGGATATCTTCTCCCATTCCGTGGGTTGCCTCTTTGTTTTGTTGACTGCTTTCTTTGCTGTGCAGAATCTTTTGATCTTGATAAGTCACAAAAGTTCATTTTCACTTTTTTTTTTCCTTTGCCTTTGGAGACATATCTTAAAAGAAGTTGCTGTGGCTGATATCGAAGTGGTTACTGCTGATATTCTCTTCTATGATTTTAATAGATTCCTGCCTCATGTTGAGGTCTTTTATCCATTTAGAGTTTGTCTTTGCCTATGGTGTAAGAGAATGGTTCAGTTTCATTCTACACATAGCTGTCCAGTTTTCCCAGCACCATTTATTGAAGATACTGTCTTTTTTCCACTGTATATTTTTTGCTGCTTTGTCAAAGATTATTTGACCATAGAGTTGAGGGTCCATATCTGGGCTCTCTCCTCTGTTCCACTGGTCTGTGTGTCTGCTTTTATGCCAGTATCATGCTGTCCTGGTGATCACAGCTTTGTAGCGAAGCTTGAAATCGGGCAACATGATGTCCCCGGACCCGGACACACTGCAGGCCAGCGCTAGAGGTTTCACCAGCTTCCTGTCAGCCCTGGACTTCCGCCCCTCCATTCCACTCAAGGTTGTGCTGTGCCCCTGAGGCCCCATCGCGGGTCACCGTGCACAGGCACGTGGCCGCTGCGTCCAGGTGTGTGGAGTCCAAGGGGCCCAGAGCCCCAGCGCGGGAGGCTACCCACCCAATCACAGGTGGCGCAGGTGCGTGCCTCTCCGCCCGCGGTCCTCCACTCCGTCTGCACCCGGGGGCTGCCCAGGCCCTCGGTGGGGTCGCCTAGCCCTGCTGTGGTCTGGGTTTCCTGTTCCTTTCTCCTGGCCAGGGCTCTGCTCTCCTGTCAGACGTTTGTGAATGTCGCTAAAGTCCTCTTCCCTCTGCCTCTGTCATTCTCCCTTTCTCTGCTGTAGGTGGTTCTGGAAGGACAGACGGGGTAGAGCCCTTACTTAATGCTGACAGAAGTGACCCTGCTGTCATCGGAGGTAACAGGGCTGTGAACGACCGAGTCCTTGGCGCTGCTGTCACCGCCGGCATAAACCCGTGTCCGGGAGTCTGAGCTGAGGGCCGAGGTCAATGGCAGGACACCCCTTTGTGGGTGTTCTTCACGGGCTTGCCCCCATGTCTGCCTCTGCCGGGGCTCAGCGGGGCTGAGTGGAGGGAACACTCTTTAAAGGATAGTTGCTGAACTACAGAGTAATAAGGTTTTTCATTTGAAAATACCCATTCATATCTCTCAGGAGATCATATATATATACATGTACGTATATGACATATTCACCTTTACTTCTTTGATCCAAAATAGCCACCACCTCTCAGTCCATTCGCCCAAACTTTTAAAAATAATATTAAAAGGAAAGCATTAGGTGAGTTTAGAACCACCTAAACTATGCAAATTGTCATTTTCATAAACATAAAGATAGAAAACCTAAAGATTTTTCTAAACATAAATATACGGAACTGTTTCCTGGTGTCAGTCTTATCTTAGATTTACACATATTTATTTATATTTCTAAATGTTACTATTCACATATATTTGTATTGTATATACATTCAGTGTCACATGTATTATATACATTTGATGGTAAAACTGGATATAACACAGCTCTTTAAAGTGAAGTCCTATAGATAAACCATATATGTATTTACATATGTATTCACATATGATGTATATTTATATTTTCTGTGAACTTACATATATTTGAAGACATACAAGTAGTTCCATCTTAAATACATCCCACTGTATTCTCTGAAACAGAATTTATTTAGGCCTGCTTTAAAAAATGAATATTCGAGTCTCCTCCTTATGATTCAGGGAACACTTACATTTATTTACTTAGACAACTGGAATGTGTCCGTTGCAAACTCTGCGGGCTAGGAAAGAGCGAGCTGCTCTCTGTCCCACGGCTATTCCAGATAAGGGAGGTCATCCCCAAGCTGGGGGATGCAGGTGGTGTCCACTTTTCAGGCAGACCAGATGGCATCTGCCCATTGGGTTTCTGTTCACCAAGATGCTAGTTTTCTCCAGACTATTAGGAAGGCACTCAGACATTTTCATGTGCTGAACAAATCTGTGTAAGAATGCGAACTTGCCCATTCGCATCATAAATGCTTCTGTTTTTCTAATGAATGAGGTATATGATCTCCTGATTTCACAACTCCAGGAACAAAGAACATATATGTTATTTATAATGCACACCTAAAAGGAATACTTTTGTGTTAAAATATAAATCAAGTCTTAATCCTGAATTGTTCTCATTTATTTTGAATGAGAAGACTTCACTATAAAGCGAGAAGCTGATTTAAAATAAATCAACTTAAATGTGATTCATGTTTTTGAAATAGGAATCAAAGTCCAAACGTGCATAATATCATGGTTGGTGTCATTTTTAGAGAGAGCAATGATGGTAATCAGGTTGGTGCTAGAACAGAAGGAGTGTTCTTCGGAGCTTTATTGCCTTTGGTTCAATATCAGTGGCAAGTTGTACAAAGTAAGTAAGTTGCACCAATATTATTCCCCTGAGAAATCCTGCTTGGCTCCTGCTAGATGGGGTGGTGAGAATCAGAGCACACGGGTGTTAGGGAGGTAACAATTCAGGTTACAGGCCCCCAGAACTCACTTGGCTCTGCTTTTGATCTGTGCAGTGGCTGTGTGCTGCGTGGTTTGTTGGCTGCCAAGTATATTGAGCTGCAGTGTAGAATCCTGGGTGGAATCCTCAGCCCTGTGTCTGAATGACCACAGACTGCACCACATGTAAAGTACTTGTTCTGGATAAAGAACCACCCTGGCAGGTGGATTTCTCCATGTGCTGCACTCCATCACCTCTCCTCTTGCAAACAAAGGAAATAATATAGGAAGGAGAACTAAATCATGTTCACACCTGGTACACCGGAGATCATGGAGCATTTCTTGCTAAGGGACCCATTGTGTCGATGGACAGACAGAGAAGGACACAGATGTATAGATGGATGGAGAGGCAGACAGACCTAAGTGCTTGTCACACATTCACACTGAGCTTGCTGAAAGGAAGGTATGGAAGGCATCGGATGCATCAGTCACATCATCTCAGTCTCTTCAGAGAGCGGATGAAGACAGAGGTTGCTGTAGGACCCTACCAAGTCTCACAGAACGAACAAGCTAGTACTCAGTTACATACATAATAACATCCTGGGTGTCTGAGGGCAATGGTGACAGTGACTGGATAATCGAGTGGCCTGATCACTGTTACTGAGTTCCTGTCCCTGACACTAAAACTGGATACAATGTAGCTCTTCAAAGTGAAGCCCTGTAACAAAACTTAACAGTAATTAAAGCAACAGCTGTTTGTTGTCAGGTGAGGTGCAAGGTGTAGTGAACGTGATGACTATTGTACTTGTTAGTCTTTAAGAACCTTTCCAGAGGTTCTGAGCATCTGCTCAGGAATCCCTGTGACTGGAGGCACCCACCAAGCTGCGACTCTGTTGGGCTCCGTTATGCTCTTTATCTCTGTCCCAGAGCATAGTGAAGAATCTTCATTTAACAACATGAATTTGGATTCATGTAACTAAACAGTAATGCATTTTCTAACACTTGCTAATTGGAATATCAATGCCTGTGTCAGTCATCTTAAAAGTGTTTGACTGATGAACGCTGTTTTGGTACCTCCCTATTTGGATATGGATTAACATTCATTCTTTAATGAATATGGCAGCTTGAGCAAACCCCTCTGGGCCTCATCTGACCATCCCAATCCTGGCAGCCCTTGAAAAAAATCAGGAAATTTTAAACAATACTGGTGTCCAAGCCTCCACCGAAGATTCTGAGCTATCATCTGCTCTGCAGCCAAAGTTGAGAAGCACTAACACAGCTACCACTTCAGTACTTAAAGCATTACCAGCAAAATATGTCAAATAATCTACTTTCCCTGTTGCTGAACATTGTCTCTCTTTCTACAAAATTTTAATATAGTGGTATATCAGTTATCTATTGCCGCCTGACAGATCACCACCCACTTAGAGCTTAACCCAACTCCCTTTTAGTATGTCCCAGTTTCTGTGGGTCAGGAGTCTGGGCAGAGCTTAGCTGGATCCTCTGCTCAGTGTCACAGAAGCCTGCAATGAAGGTGTCAGCCAGCATTGAGGTCTCATCTGGAGATTCCTCTGGGGAAGCATCCACTTCCTCCTCCTCATGGGTGTTGACGGCATCCAGAGTCTTGTAGCTGTAGGACCGAGAGCATCTCCATTTTTGCTGGCTGCCCTTAGCACCTAGAGGTTGCCTGTAGTTCCATGCCATGTAGGGATTCCCATATGGACTTCCACCATGACTGCCTGCCCCCTTACTGCCAGCAGGAAGAGGGACGGTCCCATAAGACACGTGCTATTGTATCACACACCATAAGCACATAACCAAGGTACAGCACATCACCTCTTTTGTTTTCCTTGGTTAAAAACAAGCTTCAGGCCCTACAGACAAGCAACTGAAGGGGGTCATGCACAAGGCATGGCTCCCAGCAGCAGAGATCACGTAAGAATTTTCTAGCCTCATAGAAGGAAGTGGTGTACTCACCACAGAACTGTAAATCAGCAGAACGTTTCATCAGATCTTTTTAATGTACTTGTACATAAGTATTTAATTACTCTATGAAAAGTGCATACACTCCATCCTTTTAAAATAATGGAAACATGCTCGCTTGTTAGCATGAAGTGGGGCATGACCTAGAGCCCATGCTGTGGTTCTGAATTTTAACAGGACACCAAGTTAAGGCCAGGCCAATAGATCTTTAGCCTAAAGGCATAAAACTGCTCTATCCAAAGGATGTGTGGACTTAGAAGTAATCTCAGTGTTCCAGTAGGGCAGTGCCCACTTTCCTGACCATGCGCATGTGATGTACATGAGCTTGCTATCATCTACATGAGTCCTTACCTTACAGGTCTGTGTTCTGACTGCACCTCCCCCTTCTCTCACCAGGTGTGACAGCGGCGGTGGTATTTGTCTTGCTCTGCCTCACCACCATACCTGCCTGCATTTATGAGCAGAGATGGTTGTACCAAAAAAACGAGTCAACTGTTCCCCGCCCCGCCCCCAGACAGCACTGAGACGGCTCTGAAGAGTGAGGTCAACGTGCAAAGCTCATTGAGTGAGAGCCAGAGAGAGTACTTCTTCTGAAGGGCAGCAGCGCCTCACTTCGGGCTCTGGTGATGGGACTTTCTCGCTAAGCAGGGGGGAGGAGGGGTGCTCCCAATGGATGAAGCACGGCCCCGGTCCGGGGACAGGTGGCCATCCTGCAGCGCCATCGGCTTGCTCGCATGCATTCCTGGGAGGCTCCGTTCCATGCTGCTTCATGACCTGTGTGTGTAGAAGGACTCGGCTGTGTCCATTAACCCCTGTGCGGGGGTGTCTGACTGGCCCGATCGTCGAAAATTCACACGTGGTTTGCAAAATGACTTTGGGTTTGAAGCGAGAACAAGTGTGTGAGCTGTGGTCCTACTCTCTTAAAAATGAGACCCGGAAGTTTATAAAAGTCAAAGTTGAACCCTAGTGTTGTGTGTTGCATGGAAATCTGTGTTTTGTTCTTTATTGATCACCTGCGGATGCTTCTAAGCCGGGAAGTGCTGCTCCGATGGTCTTGGAGTGAGTTTCCATCTTCTGGTGAACCAGCGCCCATGGGCTAAAAGTGCACTAGCAACCTAGAGAAAATCATTTTTTTTTTTTTTTTGGTCGATTGTTTTTATGATCTGTCTCTTTTAAGTGAGTTTGCATACATTTTTAGTGATGAAATGAATATTGAATGCTAGCTATGAAATTATAGTATTCTGTTCATTTACGGAACAGAAAAATTCATAGGCAGCAAAGCGTGTAAAGCATTCTAGTCTGCATTACTTAGCTTTTTTTTTTCTTTGTAATTCGTCATTTTAATCTTTGTAAATTATGATAAAGATCAGCTGAGAATCTCCCCAACATGTATATTTTCTAACTGAAGTTGTGCCCCGGTATAAACTCTGTCCTTAACACTGCAAATGTATCCTTCCTCCTTTTCATCAGAATGAACTTAATCCTAAATTTGTTTCTTTCAAATGTGGGGTGCTATGGTCACAATTCTTTGCAGTCTCGTGGTTCTCTTGTTCTGAAGGTTGTCACAACTGGATTTCTTGCGACTGTCTTTTCATTTACTTGGGAAAACTCCCATTTTGAACAAAAGTTCTACATTTCTTTTTTCTAAATTCCGACCAATCTAGGCAAACCATCCGCTGAAATACTATCTCAGTCTAGTCACTGTTTGGAATGTCAGGGGAAGGGTGCTGATGCCAGAGAAAATGCACATTGCAGGATCTGAACTTAATCTGTCATTCTGGTCAGGAATCTTGGATCTCAGAGTCAGAGTCACCCATCAGAGCACCCAGAATCAGCCAGTTCATTTCATTTTCAGGGATATTTGCATATTCGGGGCACACTATTTGTATTAACCACATGAATTTTTCCAGTAATGATTTTTGCAGTAGGGGTCAGAGGATATTGCATGGAGCTGACCATTTGCCCTCACTAGCCATTTCTAAGTGAAATGTGCTATGGTCTCATAGCACTTGTCACATGCCTGCCAGGAATCACACTGTTTCCTTTGACCACAACAGGACCACCCAGAACTCCATACACTGAGCCTTGCTATGACCTTTGAGTATATGCCTATTTTTCTGTGTTTGTTTTAAATAATAGAAAAAGATATTCTTTGTATTAAGTCTTTTCTAAAAAAAAAATAAATAAAATAAAAAACAACCTTTTTTCTTATGGTTTCACGTAATTTTCCATGAGGTTTAACAAGTCACCACGATATATTATTTCATAGTTTCTGTGGATCAGGATCTGGGCTTGGGTTTACCATACTTTGAGGCTGCTTTCAGGTATCAGCCAGGACTGTGTCCTCATCTGGAGACTCAGCTGGGGAAGTCCTTAGTCTAATGGTTATGGGCAGCATTCCATTCCTTACTGCTGGGAGATTCCTGGAAGCCTGCTTCTGCTCGAGGCCAGCAAGAGAGAGAGAAAGAGAGATACAGAGACTCTAGAACAAGTCTGTTAACCAAAGGAATTTTTATACACTGTAATGTGATGATGGGAGTGAAGGCCCATCCCCATTGCCAAATTCAGTTGGTTAGAAGCAAGTCCTAGGTCCTGCCCACACTGAAGAGGAGGGGATCACAGAAGGATGCAAACCAGCAGGCTGAGATCATGGGAGTCATGTGAAGGTTAGTCTGCCACAGTACTTAAAGAAACCTCAAGTGAAGAATGAAGGATTTCCAGGGTCTCAATAGGGTAATATATGAAGAACCTAATTTGGTAACTGATACATACTCCACCCCACCCCAAAGGCTTATGCAGAGTGGAGAATTCAGCACAAAAATGATAGGTTCTAGTTAATGCACAGCTGTTAACACCCTGAAATCATTACAGGTTTAACAAATGATCATAGTAAGTTCCGGAAATGTTAATTGCTTTGGTAGCTGGCATTTTGCATATTTATAGATCGTGAAATTCATTGTATTCTGCTCTCTTTTTAAAGAGAAAATGAAATATTTGTACCAAACTGCAGTGACGTATCACCCAGTTTACGGATTTGTAAATTTTACCTGCTTATTTGTTAATGAAATAACCTTTTTGAATCAAATTAGGAAAATATTTTAACAGAAATGAAATGAAATTTGAATTACGAAATTATATTGTTTTTCCCCTAAAATATTAAAAATTGTGCAAATGCATATATTCTGTTGTGGTGTGTGTATTATTTTATCTCTGCTGTATATAGAGAGTACTATGATCTGTTAATATGATTTGTGATGGTGTTTAAACTATCAAACACAAAGTAAAAGATAAAGTGCCTAATATTTACTGATTACTACAACTTAAAGTACCTATGAATGTAGGTATTTATACCTTTGCCAGAGAACAATAATTTAACATTCAGTAAGTTATTTGTTGATTGTTTACTGTGTACGCAAAACAGGTTGCACAAGATATCCCCCTGGAGCTGGGTTTCTAGAGCACTATAAATGTGCAAATCCCAGTTTGCAAATAACATCTTTCTATAAAATAAATGTTCAAGGATAATAATTCCCCAAGATTTATTCCCAAATGTTAAAGGAAAATAGTACGTAATTAACACTTACTATTGGGACTAGAACTTCAGAACCCCTGCTTTCTCCATGATGAAGTAAGCCCCCCTTCATTACCACCCAGCATTTTTTAGCCATAGAGAAAAACATGTTGGGCATTCTCTGTATGTAGAATAATCACCACTTCTGGAATTTTTGTTTGTTTGTTTTCTTTCCTTACAGAACATCTGGTGGATAATTGTTTTCCATGATTTTTTTAAGAATAAAATATAAAGTTCATGATTCTTGCCCTGAAGAAGGACAAACGTCATGGATGTATTTTCCTGTACAGGGTATAAACTGACAGTGACAATGTGAATGGGATATCGAAAGAGTCTTGCCCAAGGGTGGGGCATGGACTGTCTTCCCCCTTGCGGGGGTGGGGTCTGTGGACCGTCTTCCTACACGGGGGGCCGTGGACCCGTAGTGAATGAACACGTTAATTGGGTTATGTAATCTGTTGTTCACAGTGCATGTAACTAACATGTTAAGGAGTCCCTGGCGCTCTCCATGGTCTGGGCGGTCTCCTTCTACGCCAGCCTGGCTCCTCAGGTGTGGCAACATGGAAGGAAGAATTAGGAAGATAGTAATAAACATGAAGTGGTCTGTGTTCCAAATGAGGAAATGGATTTGGTTCATGTGTGGGCACAAGGCTCCCCTGGAGACTATGGGCTCGTTTTCAAGCTCTGGGGGATTGGCAGATTCCGTACACATTGAAAATACTACAGCTGAACAAAAATGTTATTAGTGCTAGATCTTCAGGCTACTTAAACCCACATGCGAGTATTATGATGGTTTTGGGGGGAAAAACATATTCATAAGCATTGACCTAACCCTTGGGAGGGCTTAGCGAGGCCCCTTACCCACAGCGAGTCTGTTAGTTTACTGCTTCTGTTGAGTCAGCTGAGGCTTTGGAGATCTCATACATATAAAGTAAAGTGAAGTGGAAATGAAAGTGGTTATTTGGGTATTTTTTTCAATATAAACAGTTGACTCTGATAGTTCAGTCCCCATGGGAAAAATTTATTAACTGAAAGTAACTCATTAATTACCATCTCACATCCAAGCTAACAATGTGGGAGCCACTTTATCCATGGTTACAGGGGAGTAACAGGAGCCACAGATATGGTCATCCAGGTCACAGGATGCTCGCAGTCACAGGAGCAGGAGCCTGCCGGGCCAGGCCCCAATTTCCAGTCTCATCTGGGGTTGTACAAGAGGGTCATATTTAGGGAGAAGGACCCTGACCTTGGGTTTCTCACCTGCAGGATTACAAAAGCACTTCCCTACCCTTGTTATATGCAAATGCAGGGATTCAACCCAGAATCCTATACTCAGGAGAAGATTTGTGAAAAGGGAGTGCAAAGGGAAGACACATTGGATAACAAAAAGTGAGTACATCTGCACGTGGAGATCTTCATTAATGATATTTTAAAGCAACCCGGCTCAGGAGAAATTTATATGAGGATAGAAAATTAGCCACCAGCCACATGTGGTTATCAATAAGCATGTAAAATGTGGCTACTCTGACTGGGGAATCCCATGTTAATGTTAACATTAATGTTAATCACCTTAAATTTGGGGTGCCTTGTTGGCTCAGTGGGTTAAGCCTCTGCCTTTGACTCTGGTCATGATCTCAGGGTCCTGGGATCAAGTCCTGAGTCAGGCTCTCTGCTCAGCAGGGATCCTGCTTCCCCCTCTCTCTCTTTGTCTACTTGTGATCTCTGTCAAATAAATAAATACAATATTTTAAAAAATCACCTTAAATTTAAATAACTACATGTGACTAACGGCTACTACATGGGTCAACACAGGTCAAAGGATGTATCCTGAGCACAAGAAAAGCAATTGTAGAAACTGCAAGGTCTGAGATGCACGAAGGAATGAAGGGCACAGAGTTAAATATGTGGATAAACCCCAAGAAAATTGTTCAAAATATTAATACTGATACCTTCGTAGGATTTTGAAAAAGAATTAATAACATGTGGATAAGCTGGTGAATCTAGAAACTAAAATATTAATGACATGGTAAATGCATATGGTTCCACTTCATTTGTTCTACGTTGTTATGCTGGTAGCAAGAGCCCGGATAGGGGTGTAACTAAAAAAGAGATTCCGCTCTAAGAAGACCAGTAGTGAACCAAAAGGGCACACGTGGCAGGGGGGATTGTCTCTAGTGTTCTGGGCTGAACCCTTCTGGTTTGATGCAGACAGCTAGCGAGTGACACCTCTGATAACCCAGCAATCCTTCCCTCCGCAGGGTCCAGAGAGGCCCTGGAAGGCTATCCTCTGTGTCTGTTTCTTCCTCACAACCTCAGCAGTGGGTTGTGTGGAGTGTGTTGGACTGGGTGGCCCTTTCCTCTCTGGGGGAAGCATCCCAGCCAGGGCCCCAGACATCAGTAGTCAAAATTCCTCTTACAAAGTCCAAGTCCTGGTGGACTCAAGTTCTACCCTTACTCAAGGAGTAAGTACTTCCAATGTAATGCCACATATTTAGGGGGGGAAACAAACAAACAAGCAAACAAATGGCACATTTGTGATAATAAAGCCAGACAAAGGTAATAAAAAGATGGGGTTTGAATGTTGCTGGTCCAAGGCTGTACACCAAGAACAGCTGTGGAATCTTGTCAAATGCCTTTACTGCACCAACCAGGGTGGCTGTGTGGTTTTGACCTTTTCTCTGTGGGTGTGGTGAGTTTCTCTGATTGATTTTCATGTATTGAAACATGCTTCTATTCCGGGAACAAACCCCACTTGGTAGTGATGTATAATCCCTTTAATATGCCATTGAATTCAGTTCGCTTGTATTTGCTGGGGGCTTTTGTACCAATATTGATCAGAGATACTGGGCTGTAATTTTCTTTTCTTGCAGTTTTTTTGTCTAGCTTTGGTCTAAAGGTGATACTGACCTCCAAGGATGAGCTTCAAAGTTGTCCTTCCTTTCCAATTTTTTGTAAGGCTTTCAAGAGAATTGGTGTTAACTCTTCTTTAATTGTTTGGTAGAATTCTTCAGTGAAGCCATCTGGTCCTGGGCTTTTCCTTGTGGGAAGGTTTTTGATCACAGATTCAATCTTCTTAATAGTTATTGGTCTGCCCAGATTTTCCATTTCATGATTCAGCCCTGGTAGGTCATTTGCAGGAATTTTTCCATTTCTTCTCATTACCCAATTTGTGGGCATACCGTTTTTTACATCATGCTCTTATAACCTTTTTTACTTTTTATTGCTTTGCTTATAATGTTCTTTCTTTTTTTTTTCCGATTTTATTTATTTGAGTGTTCTGTTTTTTTTTTTTTTTTCTTACTTAACCTAGCTAAGAATTTGTCAAATTTGTTGATCTTTTCAAAAACGACCCTTAATTTTATTGAAGAACCCTGTCATTTGGTACAATGTGGATGCACCTTGAGGACATTATATTAAGTGGTATAAGCCAGTCACAAAAAATAAAAATATTGTGTTATTCCATTTGTATGAGGAACCTAGAGTAACCACATTTATAGAAACAGATACTAGGGATTATGGTTACCATGAGATGGGGAGAAGGGGAATCATTTACTGAGTATAGAGTTTCAGTTTGCAGGATGGAAACATTCTGGAGATCTGTTTCATGACAAGGTGAATATACTTAACACTACTGATCTGAACAGTACTCTTAGAAGTGGTTACAGTAGAAAATTTTATGTGGTGTTTTTTTTTTTTTTTTTTTTATTACAATTAACACACACACACAGGCACCCCTAACAAAATCCTGCTTTCTCTCTAACCAAAGGAACTGGGAAGGGACAGCCCTTCAGGGAAGCAAACTTTTAAGGTAACTGTTCTACTCTCAGTAACACCACAGAGAAACCTGTAGTCCCACTCTCAACATGCCAACAGGGTCAGGTGCAGATCCTAGATTTCTTCCTTCATGAGGCTATCACAAACTGTCCCAACACACACTCATGACTAGGGTAGTGTTGAAGAAGTTCTGCTGAGTAGTCAGGACTTGCATCCCCCAAAGTCCTATTGCAGAAAGCACATGAGAGGCTGGATTCCCCCCTCCATCCAGCAGCAGCAAGGTCCCCCCACAGGGACGCTGGGGGAGGAGGCCTGGTGGATGGCTGGGGTTTCCCCTAGGTGCCTAGGGAAATCCAACAAGGCCAACCTTCCTCCCAGGCATGTTGTTGGAGGCCACAGGGGGAGCAGTCATAGGACACCACCACCTATCCCAGCTGGGGAAGTATCACACAGGCCCCAGTGTGTGGCCATACCCCCATCCCTGCCTAAAAGTAATGAGGACCCCCTCATGGGATGGGGGCTAAAGAGGGCAAATAGGGAACCTGCACTTTTGCCCCCACATGGCAGATGTAACTGGAATTCCCCACTTCCTCTACTGATGAATGTCAAAGTAAGCCAGCTCACACAGTATCTTTAAATAAGATCCAGAGTCTTACAATGTAATGCCCAAGATGTCCAGGCTTCAGAAGAAAACCATCCATCATTCTGACAACGAGGCAAGATCTCTGAATGAGGAAAGATGGTCAAAGGATGTCAAGACCAAGGAGGCAGAGCTGTTAGAATTATCCAACAGAGATGTTAAGTCAGCTAGCATACACGAACTTCAATAAGTGATTATGAGCCCCCTTGAAACAAAATAGAAAATAGTTAGGTCTCATAGTTCAGTCTTGGCAAAGAAATAGACCACTTATAGAAGAACAAAATGAGACATGTAGAAGTGAAGAATAAAACAACCAAAATAAAAAGCTCAGAGCATGGCATAATAACAGGTGGGAGGATGAACAAATAGGAAGATAGAAAAAAAGAAATTAGGCAGTTCGAACAAGAGACTGAGAGCAATCTGAAAAAAAAAATGCATGGAGCCTCAGGACCCCATGGGACTGTAACAGAAGCTCCAGTGTATGTGCCCTTGGAGCCTTGGGATGAGAGAAGGGCATCAGGCTGAAAAAGTATTCAAAGAAGTACCAGCCTCATAGCAGTGTAGATGGACCCGGATGGTATCATGAGAAGTAACACGCTAAGTCAGCCAGAGAAAGACAAAGGCCATGTGGTTTCATTTACACGCAAAATCTAGAAAACAAAACAAATGAATCAACAAACAAAAAGCAGAATTCGTCCTATAAATACAGAGAGCAAACTCAAGGTGGCCAGAGCAGAGGGGTGGGGGTCAGGCAAAAAGGGGATCAAGTGGTACAAACCTCCAGTTAGAAAGTGAAGAATTTGAGGGGTGGGAAGTACAGTGCAGGGAATATAGTTGGGAATTTTGTAATGACGCATGGTGACAGAGGGTGATGGGGGTCCTCATGGTGAGCACTTTGTAGTGCACGCAACTGTCAGATCACTCTGTTGTACCCCTGAGACCAAAACAATTCTATGTGTCAACTGCACTCTGGCAAGGAAAAAGAAAGAGTGGCTTGAAGAAAACTTCCAAAATTTGGCAAAAGACATAAACTTGTAGAGACAAGATTGCCAGCAAAACCCAAAGAATTCTAACCCACCACACGTTGTGTTCAATCTCTCCCAAACAGAAGACATGACGTCTGGAAAGCCTCAAGTAGGAGCCATCACCTCACCTCAGGGCAACACCACTTCAAACGCAGGGGTTTTTCCCACAGCAACCATGGGGTCCAGAAGGAAGTCACGTAATATTTCCCGGGTACTGGAAGAAAAGACTTGTCCACTCAGAATTCTCTGCCAAAACATCCTTCAGGGGTGAAGGCAAAATCAGGACATTTTCATATGGAGAAAGCAGGACTGTCTGTCAGAGCAGAACTAGCCTAAAGGAACAGCAGAAGAAAGTGCTGTACACAGAGAGGATGACAAAAGAAGAAACCTTGAAACACCAGGATGGAAAAAAAGACACATTAGACAGAAATATGGGCAGATCAAGGGAATTTTTTCTCCCCTTGAACTATTTAAATTATGTTGGATGGCGAAAGTAAAAATCTCAACACGGTGTGATGAATTTCTGAAAATGTGACTAGGAAATGTCTGAGACAACTATAACCAGGAAGAGTAAAGGGATCTTGTTTGAATAGCAGACCCTGATGTGTGTATAATGTAGCATCTAGAGCAGCCACTAGAAAGCTATGCAGGAGACACTTTCCAAAACACTAGAGATAAATCAACATGGAATTCTAGAAGAACACTCGAGAAACCCACAGGAAGGCAGGGGAAAGGATTAAAAAAAAAAAAACTAACTAAAATCAAAGAGAGGAAACAAGACACAAAAATTAAATGATGGACTTAAGCCCTAACAAAAGGGATTATTTTTAGATAACTGGTCACAATAAACCAATGAAAATACCAAACGCCAAAAAGAGGGGCAGAATGGAATGAAAATATAGACTTGGAAACATATTGTCTATAAGAAATTCATCTTAAATATAATAATAGAGGCAGGTTGAAGGATGTTGCATCATGCACACATTCATCAGAAGAAAGCAGTCTGTTATCAGATAAAATAGACTTCCGGGCACAGACAATGTGACTAACACATGTATGTAAAGATACACATATGGAGATTGTATATATACATACGTATGTATATATACATGTATATACATATGAATATATAAATGTATATATACACATATATGTACACATACATATATATGTACATATATGTGTGTGTGTGTATATATATATACACACACACAATCATATATATGATTCTCTTTATTCCTGGTCCTTATGTTCTACAAAGTCTCAGTGAACACTGAATTAGTGAATACTGAAATATCTCCCCTAGGAGAAATTGTGGATGTACGCATGTGCACACAAACTCCCCCCCCACACACATAGATTAAAACCTTAGATCCTAAGAACAATGCATTGATTTTCTTTATTTTATGAAAGAAAGGGGGGTTTAGAAGTGTTAAGGAGTTGCCCGAATCCTCCCACCTGCCCTGAGCAGGTGTCAAGTGGAAGATGCCTCCTTTACACTGTACTTTCTTGACTGTCTGCTTCTTCTGTCCATCTCTGTCTGAAAGCCAAGACAAGAAAGCTGTCCATGGCCCATTGTCACTCAGCCGGGAACACGTGCACTGGGAGACGAATTTTTCAATGCCCTGTGCATGTCCGTGAATGAATGGCTTGAAAGTATTGACTTTGGAGGACAAGTAAGTTTTAGTGAATAGGTAAATTTTAAATACAGAATCATTGAATTATGTGCTTTTTCTTATAGAGATAATCCAAGCACCACGAACATCACCTGTGTTGAGTGTATATGCAGAGTTGAACACCCATCACCACTCTCTAAATCTGGAACATTCCATCACCTCCCCCCCCCCCCACCGCCAGCAAAGAAACCATGGGCAGATTAGCAGTCTCTCCCCATATGCTTCCTTCCCCCAGCCCCTGGCAATGATGATTTACTGCCTTTCTCTATGGGTTTCCTTTCCTGGACATCTCATAGAAGCTGCGGTTCACAACATGTGGCTTCTGACATTGGGCTTCATTCACTTACCACCATGCATTTTGGGTTGAATCTGTGCTGTGGCAAAAGTCAGTAGTTCATTCCTTCCTACAGCTTGTGTAATAAAGAATTTCACTGCCTTTTGTCCCCAGCTCCTGGAGGACAACCTCCCAATCTTTAGAATTTCCCAAGTGTTAGAAGGTCCTTGTGGGTCCCCTCACAACACAGCTGCTAGAGTTTGCTCCCAGATAGCTCATGGTAGGGTTGGCCACACTGACAGTCTCAGGGCGGGCTCACCTAATGAGCCAGATGATGTCAGCATGACCTCTGGGAATGAACTGGGGCTGAAGAATGAGGTCAGTGATGTGGGCAGCGGCTCAGCGGATCGTGTCCCTGTGATAAAGCCCCAGGAAGCCCTCGGAACAGCAACGCTCGAGTGCCTCCCAGCAGATGGTCCTCCATGCGTGCATTGCCCACATGATGCCAGGAGGGTAGCGCCTCTAAGAGGACTTGATGCTTGGAACCCTCCCTGTCCCAGACCCACCGTATATGGTTCTTCCTTTGCTGGTTCTGATTTACCCTTTTGCTGTATTAAAACTGGAAGCAGAGCCCTTTCCTGAGTTCTGTGGTTCATTCCAGCAGAGCGACCAGACCTGAATGTGTCTGTAGGGACATGCAAGCTTGTAGCCACTGTGAAGTGAACAGGGTCTCAGAGATTTCCAGACTCGGGATGGTGTCTGCAGTCTGGGGCAGATGGGGCAGTCTTGAGAACTGTGCCTGTAACCTCCAGTTTTGTGGCCCCTGGGTAAACTGAATGAGAGCCCATTGGATGGATGCAGGATTCATGTATCCATTTTCCTGCCTACAAACTTTGAGGAGTTTCCACTCTTTGGCTGTTGGGAATGAAGCTGCTGGGAACATTGGTGCACAGACACCACACCACAATGTGTGGACGTAGGTTTTCAGTGAACTTGGGTGTACATCTGGGAGTGCATTTGTGGGGTCCCATGCTAAGTCTATGCTCAACTTTCTTTTTTTTTTTTAAGATTTTATTTATTCATTTGACAGACAGACATTACAAGTAGGCAGAGAGGCAGGCAGAGAGAGGAGGAAGCAGGCTCCCTGCTGAGCAGAGAACCCAATGTGGGGCTCGATCCCAGGACCCTGGGATCATGACCTGAGCTGAAGGCAGAGGTTTTAACCCACTGAGCCATCCAGGCACCCCTACACTCAACTTTCTAAGAAACTGCCCGTCATTGCCTAAGCCAAGTCCACGAAGATTTACTCCTGTGTTTTTTCTGGAAGGCTACACTCACAGTTCCTGTGTGTCACTCCGTGGCCTACTCTAAGTGGATCTCTGCATACCAGTGAGGGGGGATGGACTGCACTCTTCCGAATGAAGATATTCAGTTCTCCCCGCACCACTTGTTAAGGAAATTATTCTTTCCTCATTAAGTGGCTTTGGCACTCTTGTCAAAAATCGATTGATAAATTTGAGGGTTTCTCTCTGAATTCTCAGTTCTGTGCCCTTGGCCTTTGTGTCTGTCTTTACCTACGTTTTACAATCTCTTGGTCACTGTACTTTTGTAGCTGGTTTTGAGGTCGGAAAATACAAGACCTTTACATTTTCTTTCTTTCTTTTTTTTTTTTTTTTCTTCCCAAGATTAATGCTTTCTTTCTGGGCCTTTTGCATTTCATATGAATTTTGGGATCATCCTTGTCCATTTATGCACAGAAGGCAGCTGGGTTTTCACTAGGGTGTGCAGTGAAGCCACCACCCTATTTGAGAGACAGCCACCTTGATAATACCATCTTCTAGTCCACGAGCAGGGGCTGTCTTTCCACTTCCTGACACTTTCCTTAACTTCTTCCAACACTGTTTTGTAGTTTGTGGTATACAAGTATCACACCTCTTTTGTTAAAATTATTCCTAGGTATTTTATTCTCAATTATGCTATTTGAAAGTAACTGTTTCCTTAATTTCATGTTGGATCGTTTGTGGGTAATGCATTTTGTCAAATTCTTTTTATGCATTTGTTGAGATTATCATGTTTCTTCTGTTTGTTTTTCCTTCTATCAGCCTGGTGTATGACATTAATTGACGTTCAGTACGAGGCCAGCCTTGTTAACACGTCCGGCCAACTTCGCATTGTTCTGTTGAGCCGGTATGGGATGAGTGGGGTGTGCAAGGAGGCGGGGTTAGAACATTCCAGATGCCACTGTCTCACCATGGGTCAGTGGCTTCTGTTGGACAGATGGCTGTTGGTTTGTTCTATGACTGGGTTCACTTCCAAATTCAAAACTAGTTACTTTGGATTGTTTGCTTGGCATTTTGTTGTTTTGTTTTCCTGGAAGAACAGCTTGCTAAGGTCCTCACTCTGTCATTGAAGAAACTGCACCTCAGTGTGTTTTGGGGTCAGACGAGATGAACGACCCTCCTCCGATGTTCCAGAAATCACCAGATGTTCTTTCAGTTTCTAACTTTTTATGATGCACACAGAAGTGCTCTGCTAACTAACTTCGAGAAGACTGGCACTTTCCTAATGAACAGGGGAAAAAAAAAAAAAACACATTTCCTCTCTTAGGTTTAATTTCTTCACGCTTTTGGCCCCACTGCTTCATGTCAGCTGACATCTGATTCAGCACAAATTACCCAGGAAGAGCTACTGGACGTTGTCTCTGTTGACGATTCAGGTGCTCATCAAAGGGTCTCTGGAGGCAGGCGAGCTGATCCTGTGCATTACCATTCATTATTTTACATCCTCAAGCACATATCTTAATAATTTGTATTTAGGGGAAGTTGAATTCATGAGGAGCTATACATAGAAACAGAAATAAGCAGTTATAATTCATGGTCACTGGCAGATGAAGCGGATTCTTAGGGGCCAAGTCAAGTGTGTAGACAGTGGCCATGCTTGGCATTCAAGGCATCACAGTGGGCATGACTTTAAAAAATAGCAGTTCTGTGCATTCATAAGTATATTGGCCTTTGAATTGTTTGCTTGGCATTTTGTTGTTTTGTTGGTTTTCTTTCCCACCTCCCACCCCAGAAGAGTGGTTTGATGAGGTTCTCACTCTTCCATTGAAGAAACAGTGCATCTCAGTGTGTTTGGGGGTCAGACAAGATTAACGGCCCCGCTGTGAAGACTTCCAGCAGAGGAAACTTTCCTGAGACGTGCAGTGTAGTTGTGGTGGAGGATGATCTAGAGGGATTCCTGGGCTCACCAGGTGACTGATAATTGACTAAAGAGACATGGGATCCCCCTCCCCGCCTCCATGATGGCAAATGTAGTTCAGCAGGATGAAGGGACATGGGGAACCAGAAAGAAAACCAAGAACAAGCCTGAGAACTTCCAACGAACACTTCCATCTTTGTTCATCCACTTATTTCTGAATACCTGCCATCTTTCTTTTACAAGAAGCCATTGTGCACTGGCCTCCAGAATCATTACCCTGTGGCTGGTTCTGAGCCCACACCCCACTGAAGGAGAGAGGGGGATCCTTTCCAGAGCCGAGAAGCCACTAGATCTTAGCAACAGGCAAAGTTGGGCAGGAACATGGTAATAAGACGCTGCCCATCCATGGTACAAAAAAGGTGTCCTGCCCCTTGCTTTGCAAAGTATATCAATTCATGGAGCTTTCAGGGGAAACCTGCTGTATTTCGCCTCTTTCTGACCCAGTGTCTCCCACACACTGTTAGGGAATTGGCATTTTACATTTGTCTGTAAAATATGGCTCATAATAACCATTTTGTCTGACAAATCAAATTGTATCCATGTGGCCGTGACTCCAGCCACAGTCAAACAAATGGCCACTACAGTTCTAGACCTCAATATTATTACCGACTTTGCCTTATCTACATAATGGGTTTCACAGCCCTTAAACATAGGCTTGTGTAATCAGTTTCCTGGTCACACACACTGCTTATTGAAGCTTTCAGTTGGAAGGCTTTCTGAAAATTTTCCAGTTGTCAGTTGAATATATAATTTTGTTTTCTTTTAAAAACACACTAGGTGTCCAGGCAAAGCCATGCTCTAAAGCATCTCTTCTATTTCTTGGTTTTAACAGGTGCAGAATGATTAGAACCTCAGAACCAGAAAAAGTAAAGTGTAACTTTAATTATAGTACCCCCAGCCCTCGACTCCTGGAACTTATGTGTTAATGATTCTAATTTTTTAAAGAAATCTTACAATCTGCCTTCTGAATATGTGACCTAGGAGTTGGCAATAATCCCTTGGAGAATGAGGGGGCTCACAGTGAGGCCAACACTCAGTCTGCCCATAGGTGACTGCTTCCCACCCCATCATCTGCAGAGTCCACAGCTGTGCTATGTGTGCTCGATGGTATGTGGCTACTAACATCGTCAACATCCTCAAATCCAGTCTGTCTTTTATTCAGCAGGAGGCTGTCATTCTGGGAGGAACTCTGTGGCGCCTTTCTTCAAGACATTGCTATCTAAGGGAATTAGAATTGTCTTCCGTAACAGTGACCAGTCCTACAAGCAGACTCTCTTCTAATGTGCCATCTGGAACTCTTCAAACATCTGCCATCTAAGGGACCCCAGGAGCTCCTAGCAGGTTTTGGAGAGTCTCCATGGAAGGTTTCACAGTCTGCAGCCACCAGGCTGTCATGGTTAATGCATGGTGGGCAGGAAGACAAGACCTTCTCAGAATCACACCTGCTCACTGCCACATTGGCCACCTTCTTATCCCTCAGCCGAGGCTGGCTGGGCAGGAAGCACGTGCCACAGGGCCTCCTGGTTAGTTTCCTCATGAGCATTCCTGCGATGCAGGCCGTGTGGAGAAGACGTGTGCCTCAATGAGAAAGTGTGCGTTGACGGTGGAGCACTCTTTCTGGGTAATCAGATGCTGACTTCGTAGGGGCTTACAGCTCTGCAAACTGTAAGTAATGAGCCACAGTGCAGAATAATTCTTGTCTAGAGACGTGCAGGTGAATTCGGTCCTGAGGGAGAACCCCCTCCCCCAATGCAGAAACAAACAAACAAACAAAAAAACTGTGTTGCCTTCATGTGTACATTATGCTTGGTTATTCCATTTTTCCGATGAGTTAAATAAAATCTTTAACACAGGTTTATTTTATTTCTTTATGAGAGTCATGATTTTCTCATTTTTGGAAAATTATTTCTAATAACTGCCAGAAAAGTAATACTACCAAGATAGGATCATATGTTATGCCTGACTTTGCTCCTGCTCACAAGAAGAACGTGTAACAACTGTTTATGATCAAGACACTGCTAAGAAAATCCTAGAATACAGGGTGAGGCCAAATCTTCCCCTGTACCACAGAGACAAAGGCAGATTGCATTAGACAAAGGCAGATGGCAGAAGGGCAGCTACACATTGACCTCATTGCTCTTCTTCCAGGCCCCACCCCTTGGCAAGGACCCCCCGCTGAGGGGAGAAGAGAAGGAAGATGCCTTCCCCGCATTGTGGGTCACTTTGTGGGAGCCCTTGCTCTGACATCACACCACAGGGATTGCAGGAGAATCTGTGGGGCTCTATCACTGCTGGCATGACAACACAACCAGGGTCAAGAGAGTAAGAGGATGGTGAAATGAAGACAAGATGGAAAGAGACGGGGACAGGAGGGACAAAGTGGATGATGTCCAAGCAGTGCCAGTTTATTCAGAAGAGTGATCTGATATAAGTATTGTACAGAGACAATCACAAGAAAGCAGTGATCCATTGCATTCTTAAAATAGTTTCCACAGGTTCCCCTTAGAAGGTTTCTTAAGGCTTATGTGCAAACATCCTGATGCCAAGAGGGCTGCTTAAAGATGAGTTCCCTATAGATAAGTAGACAGAGAAGGGCCAAAGGGTATCTGGTGCGGTTTATGGCCCCTGCAGGAACAGCAAGTCAAGTTACTGATTCACGGCTTTAGGCCTGCATGTCCTGTTCCAGATAAGCCCCAGAGGGTGATTGCATAGGAGAGTGTGAGACAAATAGCACAGGCCCATTCTCAAAAGCACCTCAACTTATTAAACACAGGATTGCTTTAACCCTTAGGTTTCAAGGAGGCGCGAGTCAGGGCCTGACCTCAAGCTACTGTGTGGCCTCCCACAGGGCTCAGGCACTTAGAATCTGACTGATGAGGAAGGAAGCTAATTTGTACCATTTACTACTGAATCTAGTATCCAGTGTTGACAAAATACGTCCAGAACTCATACAACTCAACAGAAAAAAACCCACTCTGGAAAACAGTGTGGAGGTTCCTCAAAAAACTGAAAATAGAGCTACCCTATGACCCAGCGATTGCACTACTGGGTATATATCCTAAAGAGACAAACGTGGTGCTCCAAAGGGGCATGTGCACCCGAATGTTTATAGGAGCAATGTCCACAATAGCCAAACTGTGGAAAGAACCTAGATGTCCATCAACAGATGAATGGATAAAGATGTGGTATATATACACAATGGAATACTATGCAGCCATTGAAAGACATGAAATCTTGCCATTTGCAACGATGTGGATGGAACTAGAGGGTATTATGCTTAGCGAAATAAGTCAATCAGAGAAAGACAACTATCATATGATCTCTTTGATATGAGGAAGTGGAGATGCAATGCGGGGGCTTGGGGGGAGGTAGGAAAAGAAAAAATGAAAAGATGGGATTGGGAGGGAGACAAACCATAAAAGACTCAATCTCAAAAAACAGACTGAGGGTTGCTGGGGGGAGGGGGGATGGGAGAGGGTGGTGGGGAAATGGACATTGGGGAGGGTATGTGCTATGATGAGTGCTGTGAAATGTGTAAACCTGGCGATTCACAGACCTGTACCCCTGGGGATAAAAATACATTATATGTTTATTAAAATGGGAAAAAAAATACTAATCCTAGAATCAACACTGTAATACAAATGAGATCTCCATTTAAAAATAAGGGATGGAGAGAAGGGAGTTGAGGGAAATTGGAAGGGGAGGAGAACCATGAGAGACTATGGACACTGAAAAACAACCTGAGGGTTTTGAAGGGGCGGGGGGTGGGAGGTTGGGGGAGCCAGGTGGTGGGTATTGGGGAGGGCACGTATTGCATGGAGCACTGGGTGTGGATAAAAAAAAAAATGAATACTGTTACACTGAAAAGAAATTAAAAAATAAAATTAAAAAAAAAAAAACAAACAAACAGACTGAGGGTTGCTGGGGGGAGGGGTGCCGGGAGAGGGTGGTGGGGATATGGACATTGGGGAGGGTATGTGCTATGATGAGTGCTGTGATATGTGTAAACCTGGATATTCACAGATCTGTACCCCTGGGGATAAAAATACATTATATGTTTATTAAAATAAAAAAAAAACGAATAAATAATAATAATAATAATAAAACAAAACAAAACAAAAAGAAAAATTGGGCAAAAGACTAGAATAGACATTTTTTCAAAGAAGTCATACAGGTTCCTACATTAAATAGAAAGATGGTCATCGCCACTAGTGTCTAGGGAAATGCAGATTAAAACATGTGGGTTATTACCCCACACCGGTGACAGGGTCCATCATCACAGAGACAAGAGATGTGTGTGCTGGTATGGACGTGGAGAAGATTGGACCCTTGGGCACTGTGGGGATTGTGAATTGGAACGGCCACCATTGAAATCATTACACCTGTAAAGTTTCCTCAAAAAATTAAAAGTAGGGTTGTCATATGATCCAGCAACTCCAGTTCTGGGAATATAGACAAAAGAATGAAAACACTAGCTTGAAAAGTCATCTGCATACTTATGTTCATTGTGGCAGTATTTATAAGAGCCAAGACACGAGAACAGCTTAAGTGTCCATCAGTGAGTGAATGGATAAAGCAGTTCTCTCTCTCTCTCTCTCTCTCTCTCACACACACACACACACACACACACCCTACCATTGGCAATGACACGGATGGAACTGGGAAGTGTCATGCTAAGGAAAATAAGTCGGACAAATACCACATGATTTTACTTGTGTGTGAAATCTAGAAAAAAAAAGTACAGAATAAAACAGAAAAATCCTGCTAAACTCATACAGAAAAAGGTCAAATGTGTGGTTACTGAGGACAGGGGGCTGGGGAAGGGGACCTGGGGGAAGGTGGCTAAAAGGTACAAACAAAAAGTAGTGAGATGCATCAGTACAAGGGATACAGTGTACAACGTGATGACCAGGGCTCACACTGCTGTGTGATAACATTCAAAGTCAAGATGATAGATCCTAAAGACTGATCACAGAGAGAATTTTTGTCTTTTCTTTTTACTGTATCCGTATGAGATAATGGATGTTAACCAAACCTACTGTGATGATCACTTTATAATGTACATAAATCTCACCCTTACACTGTATATCTTAAACAGACATAGTGATATATGTCAATTGTTTGTTGATAAAACAGGAAAAAAATAACCATCAGGAGATACTGTTAAATCTGATGTAGATGTGGTTATTCCCCTGAATATTTCTCTATGTACGGATTTACCTATTTACTTAAAGTAGTAGTAATAAAATATAATTTGTTACTTATTGCAACAAATGTATCTTAAATTATTTATTTTGATAGGTTATATGGCCTAAATTCAGTGGCTAAGTACCAAACCTCTGAGTCACTTTGTGCTATAGAGAAGCTTATCTCCAAATGCATGGAGATGAATCGTGATTTCCTGGGTCGTTTTATCATTTCCATTCTAGACCAAAACCTAAAATCAGAGATTCATTTTTGTATAGCACAAAAGTTATGTTAAATTAAATGTAAAATTATATATAATTTCAGAAATGCCAGGAACTTTATGATTATATCTTTTTTGAGCCAGCCCTTTTTTTTTTTTTTTTTAAGATTTTGTTTATTTATTCAAAAGAGGGTGAGAGAGCCCAAGCAGGGGGAGAAACAGAGGGAGAGAGAGAAGCATGTTCCCCACTGAGCAGGGAGCCCAATATGGGGCTCGATCTCAGGACCCCAGGATCATGACCTGAGCTGAAGGCCAATGCTTCACTGACTTAGCCCCCCAGGCACTCCTCCATGGTTTTTTTTTTTTTTTTTTTTTTTTTTTTTTGATGCAATAAATAAAATGCACTTTTTGTTGTATGCTCCATCTTTGTATAGATATAAAAAATCTTTACATATTTCCATATTAGTCAGGCTTCCAAAAATCTTGGAATTTGTGAATTAAAAAGCAGATCATTTACAGTTTCTATTCAGGGCTACTTCCCTGTCCACATGGCTCTGTATGATTCACTATATTTGGGTCAGAGGAAGAAGTGTCTGAATAACATGGTCCAGTGAGCCCCCCACAGAGCGCAACCTGCCTCCTTGGCTCCTGGATCGGATCATGCAGTACAGGCAGAACTCCCTGCCCATGCTGATTGCAGCTGGGCCAACTTTATTTTTTTTATGCATGGTTTCTATTCCAATATCTTATATGCTTTCTCTACTCCTGGATGTGAGTAGTAAAGGCCTATAATTTCTAATTAAACTCCCACATCTTAACTGCTCTAATACATTACTTATAATGTCCCTGTTAGATGCAATGTGGATGAATGAGGTTTTAGGGACACTCTTGAGGCTCTTGAATAATATTCTTGCTGGTTGTCTGAAATCTGGGTTAGGGAAGCAGAGATGCCATTTCCCAGTGATGATAACTCACGTCATCGGAACCCAGCACTTCCAGAAGAACTTGTCCACTGGATTCTGGTTTCTATTCTCAACTGCCTGCTCCTGCTAAGGCTCCTTTGCTGACTCCCTGTCACCTGACTGCAGGCTGTCAGAGGCTCTCAGCAGCACTCCAGGGTCTTCTCCTGTAGCTCCATTGTGTCCATGCATATGTCATCTAGGGTTCTGCCTCTCAATAAATTCCACTGGAGCCTCCTGAGACAAGTGTGTTCCTTTGTAGGTCAGAGAGACAGCTTGAAACCTAGATGTATCAAAATGGAACTCTTAGTTTCCTCTTCCTCCAGTAAGTTCTATGTTGGTCCAGAGCACTGCCATCTGCAGAGTTACTGCAGTCCAAGGCTGCCATCACCCTTCCCTCGCTCCCAGTGTCTGGCTTGCTGCTGACCTCAGGTCCTACAGGGTACATGGTCTGTGAGAGATTCTCCTGCCCCTGAAGTGGTGGGTGGGACCAAGTCCCCAGAGAAGGCAGGAGAGTTGAGTCCTGTTCCCTCTTTGATCTGAGATGGGATGTTACTTTTTATGATAAAAGTCAGAAAAAGAGGGAAGATAAGGACACATGGAGAGGTAATATTGTACCACTGGAAAGATGATAACGTTTCTGAGAGTGTTTTACCCATGGGAAATGTGACTCTGGGCTGAGATCATTGAAAAAAAAATTGACAATATGTCACAGCATCTTCTTTATGGACAGGAGACAGGGCTAACTACAGAAGTACAGTAGAATTGCCAGCAATGCCTAAGTGCCCATTTGGGTCCATTGTGAACTAACTACAGCAGCATCACTCAGCCCTTGTGAACTCCCCCAGTGAGATTCAGCTACTTGGAGCCAGCACAAGGTAGGAAGCAGAGCTCCTTTTGGTAGAAACTTGCAGAATACGTTTGAAGGAGGAACGAGGGGTGAGGAGCAAACTTGCCCATTGTTGTATTGGAATAAATGAATTGATTATATGAATGGAATATATGAATATATGAGCAGTAAGTCTCCATGTTTTTGAGTCTATATTTTTACTAATTTGTGATCATGCCTCACACGTCTTTACTTCACCCTCTAGAGTGGGAAGTCTTCCAGAAATGCCCATGATGGAGAGACATAACCAGTCCATCATATATGGCCACAGAATATTTGATAATCACTGATTACGGGTCGTATCCAGCTAATGATGGTCTTTAGGACTGTAGGTCTGAAACCCTATTAGCCTGGCTTTCTCTTGACCTGGTGACAGTTTTCTGCTTATGAGTGGGTACCAGAGTAAGAGTCTGTGCCTGTTAAGGAGTACCAGCCAGCTTTGCTGCTGTGAGGAGCCGTTCGCAAGCATCAGGCATCCGATTTTTATTTCTCGCTCAAGCTGCCTGGAAGTGGCAGCTCTACTTCCTTTGTGTTCCCTCTGACTTCCATGTCCAGGACCCAGGGGTACTCACATCCACCAGCCACAGCACAGGAAGATTCCCAGGGCCCCCACCTCCCTTCCGTTTAGCTGTGCACAGACCTGGAAGATAGTCGGTGTTGGCCACACATGAACACGAGGTAGATTTAGAGCAGCTCCTCTCCATTCCCAGGACAACAGGGAAGATGTCACTGATGCATGTTTCCCAGGAAGGGGCCCTGGGCCAGTTCGCAAGGATCTTGCAGTCCTCATGAGCTGTGCCCAGTGGACACTCGGTGAGGCAGCCCCCAGCCTGTGGACATGTGCCTTGACCTCACCAGGGCTCTCTGCTGCATTTGAACATTACGTGGCTTGTCCTTTCTCCGCCCCTTTTCCTTACGACATGGCTTTCCATGATAGCACTTAGCACCCCCAGATTCCCTCATCTCCTCCAGCCCCTCCATTTTGGGACACCTCCAGCCTTCTTTCTCCTCTGTCTTCAGCCTTCATAGGCACTCTGAGTAGCCAGTTATACAGTGATAGTCAACCACTATTTCTTCCTTAATGATAATGAAATTCTCTCCCTCTATCTATCGTCTCCAAAGACTCAGGTCTCTTTCCAGAGCTCCAAAGCCACATCCACTACTCTTTCATTCAATACAGGATTTTGATATGATAACCACTGAAAACTGTCTTGAGCATTGGGGATAGAGCTGGATCCAGACTAAGCCTCCTCCCTCACAGAGCTCACATTCCACTGTGGGGAACCACAGAAATTTAAACACACAAACAAACTAATTAAATGTCAGGGGGTTGTAAATGTTTTGGGGGAAAATTAAGCAGGATAAGGTGGGGACCAGAGGAAGGAGGAAGTGAGGCTTGCTATCCCATCTCGGGGGGCAGCCGAGACCTGATCCCTGGAGAGCATTGTACAATGGTAGGAAGGACTTTAGGAATCAGGACTGTCCTTGCCTTTGTTGGTCAGTTCAGAATCCCAGATCTCAAGTACGGCAGTTTTAGGACAATGGGGTAAATAAAATCACAAAATGGCAAAAACTCATGCTTTAATGAGTACAACTAGTGGCCATTTGCTTAAATATTAAGATACTTGGGGAATCATCATTTTGTCATCAAATGTAAGTGTGTTAGACCAGCTCTGATGTGCACACCAAAGCTGAATAAAGCTGAGGACACATAGAATACCATCCACAGCTGTGCTGAGTGAAGGGCCTGTCATTATTCAATGAATGGGACAAACCTATCTCCCAGCCAGTCCCAAAGGTGTGACATTCTCCTTGTGCAGAAAAATTGTATTTTTTTTTAATTCTCACTTGTCTGCTCTATCAGTCAGATACACAACAGGAAACAGATGGTGTGCACCAGGGAGGTTCCTCATGAAGCCTTTATTTACCAAAAAGCCTAATTATAAAGTAGGCGAGGGTCTTAGAGAAGGACAGTGCAGGGGCCCAGGGTTGGTTGAAGCACCCCAGGTTCTAAGGCACACAGTGATCACCAGAATTTGGAAGGAGGAAGATTCTGTAGAACAGGCCACCTTGGCAGCAGCAGTGACCTTTGTCAGGGACAGAGCCGGGGACAACCACACTGAGAGGGAACTAGGGAAATAAATAGCTTGACCACTCTCTCCCTCTCTGTTCTGCTGCCAGAGCTCCCCGCTGGCCAGAGGGCATGGGACTCCCAGCTGTCATCCACACATGGTGGCCTCAGGCAGAGAGTGGGTGGCGCAGAGGCCACGGTCCTCCAGCATGAATCCTGGAGACAGGCCTGCGTGGAGCTGCAGACCCTTATCAACACATGGGCTTTGGAAAGTGTGAACTTGGGAATTCAGGGTTAGAAAAACACTAACCGGTATCTTCAAACATGAACATAAGTTTATCTCTTTAGAGCCCAAGTACAATCTGGCTTGTGGAAAGTTTGCAAACTCCAGGGTTATCATGGAGTAAGTTGGTGAAAAATGGTAGCAGACATGTATGGGTCTTCCCCTTCGGCACCCACCTAGTCCCACGACATGAGCTGTTCCAGAGGAGGGTAACTCTGCACAGACACCACTGTGTGATGGGCTCATCCACTGGGGGGATGCCTGGTGTTCCTGGGAGCCCGGGAATGATGGAGCCTATGGGGCAGCCACCCCAGAACTGGCAGCAAAGCAGTCATGTATGCTTGCTCTTCAGAGGCTAGAGGCTGTTCAGGGAGCTCGGAGTGAGCCTCAGAGCTGCTGCAGCTTTGGTCCCTGTGGTTGAGCTTCTTGGGACTGTGTCTGTGAAGACAGGGGAAGAGCAAAGTCATGTTAACGTGAACTGTCCACCTGGCTGGGTGGGCGACTTTGGCTTTCAGGGCCAGGCCTTCTGAAGAAACAGTACCTCAGCCCATAGAATTTAAAACAAAGCCCTGACCCAGACCTGGACCTAGGGAGAGAATTCTTGGGAAAACACCTTCCTTCGGCACAGACACCCGAGCTGCCTCCCTTAAAATCACACAGAGGCAACACTGAGATGGGGATCTTAGGGGCCATGTCCCCCCATGACCTGCGTTAGCTCTTTTCCCCTTCCCACTTCAATCTTACAATATGCTGGGCAAATGTAACATCAAGCCCTATCTTTCATTTTGATCACTAATCCTTGATTTTTGAGAATAAACGTGCAACCAGAGATCACCAAATCTAAGCAGAAAAGATGTAAGAGAAATTGTAAGGTAAGGAAAATGGAGACTGGAACCCTGGGGAAGGATCAATAATTCAGGCAACAAAAGTAATGGTTTTATTAAAAATTCTAATTAGCATCATCAAAGGGATTCAAGAAAATGAAGCATATATAAAATTCCTTTCCAAGAAAAGATAATAATAAAATGAAAAAAATTAGGAAATTGAAATTACACTTGGAAATATTTTTAAATATGAATTCAATAGGTGAGCTTCAAGATGAGTTGAATGACTTGTTCAGGTTCTCTCATGGTGCAAAAAAAAAAAAAAAAAAAAAAAAAAAAAAGAAAGATCAAACCCAGAAAATATGAGATCAATTAAACAAGTGACAATGTTGAATTTGCCCAAGCCCTGCACTCCACATACCAGTTATAGTCGAGGGGGCCCCAGGTTTCTTGTGTTCAGTTTTCAGAGCTTCTTCTGTGTCTGCCATTTCTTAAAAATAATCAGTTCAAGATAAAATTTATGTCAAAGAAGTGTATTTTGGGATGGTATATTTTGCTCCGCTCCCCAGAATGAGGGAGTCTGTGGAATCCCACTGGAAAGAATGCATCTGAGTGTCTGTAGACTAGAATCACTCAGCATAGCCTCAGTTGTCAGGGACTTTCTCATTGTTAAGTCGCTCAGGGGCAGTATGAGGCTCAGTGCAAACTGTGTCAGATAATCTGAAGGGTGTGCTTCCCATAAACATGGTGCCATTTCCCATGGAAGCAGGAGTATTGCAATGATGGGTACATCTGGCTGGACAGGCCGAGAGCAGGAGCTTGGGAGCTTAGAGCCTTGGGTTTTCATCATAAGTAGATCTGTTCTATTTCATGGTTTATGTTTCATTCTGAAAAGATTTGATGTAAACAGCCTTAATGTCAAACATAGGATAGGATGGAAACCTTACCTTAGTCTTTGCAGCCAAAAGGTCTGGCACAGGAACAGCTCTACGTAACTCCTCCCAGTCCCCTAGATCCTAGTTTTCATATCTGTTCCTTAGCAATTAAGAATAGAGATAAAACCCTTCAGCAAAAACAATGGCATTTTAAAAATATCTCCTTCTTCGGTCCCCTTGCTTCCTGTACATCTCTTTATTATACTGAAGAATTGTGTTTTGTGAACTTGGTGTCTAAGTAATTAAACAACCCAGCAGACACCAAGGAAAACAAATATTTCCTAGAGCAACGACGTCCTCACAGCTAATTTGGACTCGTTATTATCAACAGCGAGGAAGCAAGGAACATGCAGCCAGAACACTTACAAGGTTAGGAACTGGGATGTACAGGAGCTCAGTGTCATTGGGATACCTGGAATCCCTCCCTAGGCCACAGATGAATAATCTGTTGTTGGAGGTAGCACCAGGACACTTTTGAATATTGCCTGCAAGACACTTTGTAAAAGTATAAGAAGCAGTCTAGGTTAGGAAAAAGTGCTATGGGACCTTGACTCTAAACAGGGCCTCGCCAAGGGAGTTAGGTGACCTCAACAGGGCACTAGCCACCTTCAGTTTACAGTAGCGCTCCTCCCCTTATACCCTAGGACATTTTCCACAGGGTCCCAGGTTGATCTGCAGTAGTCTGTGAAAAATAAGATGACAGGCCCAGGACGGGTGGCTTATTTTAAGTCCAACATCACTGAACCAAGACTTGGAGGTTTGTCTCTCTCAGAAATGGAATCTTAAACCAGCCAGGTGGGAATTACCTGATCAGCATTATTTGGGTCCTCAGCCTGGTGGACACCCTGTCATCCCCCAAAGGAAAGTCAACTAGCAACGATCAATCTGCTTTTCGGCCTCGTTCCCATTCCCTTCTGTGTGCAAAGGTCTTTCATTCTGTATGACTCCTTGAAGTTCCTTTCTTTCTGCTACACTGCATGCTTTCCAACTGGAATCAATTTTTGCTGAGATAAACCCTTGCTAGTTTTATATGTCTCCATTTAACTTTTAATGGTTCTTAACATCAAAGCTAAGTCAGCCACAAGGGACATGTCACTTTCACAAAACTTAACCTCTGCCATCCACAGATCCCAGAGACAGATTCATGTGGAAGCTAAGGTAGCTTGAATTTGAGGCACCCATTTGAATGAGCCTCTTCCAATGCTTGTACCTAAATTGTTATTGTTTACCTTACAGAAGTACCTAAGCTTCTGGACCCACCTCACTCAGAGCCCAGCTAGTAAATCATAGTCACGTTAACTACCCTCTCCCATCCCTTCCATCCCCAGAACAGATCTTTTACTTCTCTGTTCTTTTCTTCCTTTTCTCTTCTTTTCACCTCAATTGGGTAGAACAGGCCACTGGTCTCTTGAGTCCTAGCTTAGGAACTAAAGGACTGGAAAATGCAGAGTTCTGGACTTTCAGGGATGTACTCCATCACTCAGCAAATTGAACATTAATGATGCTAAGGGAAATGGCACATGGCACCAGGGAGGAAGGGGCAAGCCATCTGGGAAAGAGGAACAGACACAGGGGTGCCTGGGGGCTCAGTGAATTAAAGCTTCTGGGATTGAGCCCCACATTAGGCTCTCTGCTCAGTGGGGAGCTGGCTTCCCCCCTCCTCTGCCTACTTGTGATCTCTCTCTCTCTCTCTCTGACAAAACATAAATACACTCTTTAAAAAAAAAAAGGAGAAGACACCAACAAATTCATCTGAGATCCATCACCCCAATGAGAACAACCAAAGGCCATTGGGCCTCCCTAGAGGCAGAAGGTCAGCCACCATCATCTGTGCCTGCAGACACTCAAAGGAGGTAAGAGAATGGGAAAACTTGGTATTGGAAACAAGTCAGGTTCTAGGTAATCTGTTATTGGAGCTTGTTAGCATGGAGAAGCTAGAGGCAGCCTAAGTAGAAGGAAATCCATCATGTGGGTGGTTCAGAAAGCATATGAGGGATGGAAGTGGGGACGTGGTACTGAATTAGGGGTCAGAGTTCTCTTGTCCTATAGGACCTGGTCATTGGTGGTTTGTATATTCAGTCTCTCAGCTAAGGACAATAGTGATAATAATGACAATAACAATACTTAAGCAATTAATGTCAAATACTTTGAAGACCTTCGTTTAGGAGGAAAAGACTTTTTACTCTACCCTTCCAGGTTTTTAGGCTAATTTATAGGCAAAGTAACATAGGGCATATGGAAAGGAGAAAAACAAATTTAATAATGTGTGAACTACTCCACAAAGACAATGTGACCTAAGGAGACTTGGGCAGCCAAAGGTCATGTGCCATCGGGAGCTGAGGAATGGGAGGGGGACTGGCACTTCAAAGTGGAGGAAGGTGATTCACAGGTTGATAAGAAGACTAGATCCTGGGTGTTTAGGTGTTTGTTCTGCCATATATATAGGTCTTTCAGATTTAAAAAATATATATATATCTCTTAGTCATAGTTCTCTTTCCGGACCAAGTCCCCTATCTTAATTCTTTCAGATAGTTTAAGGGAGAGGTAAATGTTTTTCTTGAATCTGCTGGGTCTCGATTGCCTTCAGTCCTAAGCAATTCAAGGGACAAAGTGGCACATTTCGGGGACACTTGTTCTAAACCCCTTCACCTTTTAACGTGGGTGATCTCATTTAATGGCACAAGAGTCCAGAGGGTGTCCGTAATCAAATCCATTTCAAACGTGGATTAGTGGGGACTCAGAGACACTCTTCAACCCCACGGCTTTGGAGAACCCACACAGAAGACTCTGCCATCCCATTATGGGCTGCAGTTAAGAGGATTTTCAGAGCTTGAAAAGATATATCGTGTTAAAGGTAACTGGATGAGGGTATGGTTCATCATATCCAGTTCACGGCATAACCGGAGGATCACTTAGGGTCCACAGTGGGAGCAGGTCTAGGAGATGGTTGGCATCCCACAGACAGACCAACAAATGCAGGTGTATTTCAATGTGTATGAATTAACATGATTTAATCCAATCAGAAGAGTGAGACTTACTTGCATGCCTGCTGTAACTTCCCTAAATATGTATTAGTGTAAGCTCTCCATCTTTGAACTAGAAAACTCATCACGTAAAATAGTTTCCCTTTGCCTCAACATTCTGCCTAAGGATAGACTTCATGGTCTGGGGTTACTGTTCCACCTGATGGTAATTTTCACTTAGTAACAAAAGTGTTCATAAAAGAGAATACAATAGAGAGAGATGCCAACTTGGAATCATGCGATGCATTGAAGCTGTATTTCTTCCGACGGTCAGTCCACACTTGAACTTCTGGCAGGGCTCTTAAGCACACACATACTCATTTATTTGGCTGAGACTTACCTTCTGGTTAGACCCCCCATTTATGTAACCAAACGATGTAATTTATGTATGCCCATGTGATAATTAATAGATACAAGAGACATATTATGAAA
Organism: Eira barbara; assembly: GCA_020311275.1. Lineage (NCBI taxonomy): Eukaryota > Metazoa > Chordata > Mammalia > Carnivora > Mustelidae > Eira > Eira barbara. The sequence continues at coordinate 903,784 of JAHRIG010009371.1, forward strand.
GACTTCGAACTGAGCATTCTCAGTGCCCGTCCTTTAGCGCTACCTCCTGCTTTTCAATGCTTTTGAGCTGTTCCGCAATTCTGTGAGTTGTAGATAACTGCAGAGCCATGCAAATGGCCCTTGTGCCAAGATGGCAGGCAAAGGATGACGGGCAAAGGAGTGTCAGATGGAAATGCCACTGATTCCCCTCCCCTGGTGTGAAAGCCACTTAGTCCACATCTCTTAAGCAAATTCTTTCAGCATTCTTAGTAGCCTTTTGTATGGACTGTCCTTCTGATTCTTTTTCATATTGGTCATTCCTCATTAACTAATGTGATGAATAAAAACTCTGCCACCTATTCACTTTGTATTTCTATGAGAACTATACCTTTCTTAAAAAAATAATAATAATTACCTTTCAAGAAAGGGAATGTCATAGAAAGGGAGATAGAATATTTCTTTTTGAGGGAATTCCTTTTTTTAAAGATTTTATTTATTTACTTGAGAGAGACAGTGCAGGGGAGAGGCAAGGGCAGAGGGAGAAGAAGCTCTCTGCTGAGCAGGGGCCCTGACTTGGAGTCTACTCCAGGACCCCAGAGAATGATCTGAGCCAAAGACAGATGCTTAACCCACTGAGCCCCCTGGGGGGCCCTGGGATTCCTTTCTAAGTCTGTGCATTCTAAGACTGTAAACACTGGACCTGAGTCTGGATAGTCACAAAGGGAGTGAAAATAGCTGTGCTCATCAGTCAATGAATAAACAGACAAACGGGGTTAAGGCAAGAATATAAAGAGCCTTCCTTTCATTAGGAATGCACACCGTGTGATGAATGAATGGGAAACACAGTTAGAACACTGCCCCCCCCCCCACCACCACACATCCATACCAGCTGTCTCTGAGACCTCAACACGCCTCATCCACATTCTGTTTATGACACATTCGTGTCAGTGACCAGAGTTCAGTTAAGCAGCATGATACACCTCAAGTTTGTGATACTGTTTATAGAAATTCAAGTCTTAAGGAAAATCCTTTTATTTTTTTAAAGTACCAGCCATATATCTAGATAGGTTTTGATTTTATTTTGAAGTGACTTATTTTAAACAGACATTATAAGCTTGAGAGTATGCATTGCTTTATGCAACGTGTGTCAATACTGATATGTCATCTAAATTATAGAAAAATGAAGAAAGACACCAGTTTTAGCTTTTTGGTCAGAAACTTATTAGTGAGTACTTTTTCTACAGATAATAGAAATAGAAATATTTGTTTCTGTGGTTAAGATTTCTTTCAAGGTAGACTAATTTCAGCTGTACAACATCTAAGAATGTATAATTCTTTAAAATAACATGGCAATTGCAGGGTTATAGGGAAGCTCTATTTTTAATTTCTCGAGGAATCTCCACACTGTTCTCCAGAGTGGCTGCACCAACTTGCATTCCCACCAACAGTGTAAGAGGGTTCCCCTTTCTCCACATCCTCTCCAACACACGTTGTTTCCTGTCTTGCTAATTTTGGCCATTATAACTGGTGTAAAGTGGTATCTCAATGTGGTTTTGATTTGAATCTCCCTGATGGCTAGTGATGAGGAACATTTTTCATGTGTCTGATAGTCATTTGTGTGTCTTCATTGGAGAAGTGTCTGTTCATATCTTCTGCCCATTTTCTAATATGATTGTCTGTTTTGTGTGTGTTGAGTTTGAGGAGTTCTTTATAGATCCTGGATATCAACCTTTTGTCTGTACTGTCATTTGCAAATATCTTCTCCCATTCTGTGGGTTGCCTCTTTGACCCTGCAATTGCACTACTGGGTATTTACCCCAAAGATACAGATGCAGTGAAAAGAAGGGCGATCTGTACCCCAATGTTCATAGCAGCAATGGCCACAGTTGCCAAACTGTGGAAAGAACCAAGATGCCCTTCAATGGATGAATGGATAAGGAAGATGTGGTCCATATACACTATGGAGTATTATGCCTCCATCAGAAAGGACGAATACCCAACTTTTGTAGCAATATGGACAGGACTGGAAGAGATTATGCTGAGGAAAATAAGTCAAGCAGAGAGAGTCAAGTATCACATGGTTTCACTTATTTGTGGAGCATAACAAACAATATGGAGGACAAGGGTAGATGGAGAGGAGAAGGAAGTTGAGGGAAATTGTAAGGGGAGGTGAACCATGAGAGACTATGGACTCTGAAAAACAACCTGAGGGTTGTGGGAGGTTGAAAAACAACCTTGGGGGGTGGGAGGTTGGGTGAACCAGGTGGTGGGTATTAGGGAGGGCACGGATTTCATGGAGCACTGGGTGTGGTGAAAAAAACAATGAATACTGTTACACTGAAAAGAAATAAAAAATAAAAAAAAAACATGGCAATTATTGAACATGAACAGAAATAAGAGTAAATTTCAAGCAAATCTCCCCCAGAGTGATTTCGACTATTTACGAGTTCAGACTTAACTAGGACTTGATGGATTGCATCTGTTAGCTCTGTTATTAAATGAGATGAGACTGAGACAAAGTGAAAGTTATTTAAAGCTTTATTTTATGATACATATTAGAAGTTAGACTGATCAGCCAGGCGAACGAGACTGAGACAACATGAAAGTTATGCATAGCTCTGTCTTAAGCTAAGCATTAGAAGTCAGACTGATGGCCAGGGCCATCTCTGAAGAGAGAGACCACCCCCAGCTTATAGGCTCAAGAATTGACTGACTGACCGGTCAGGGCCACCTCCAAAGAGAGTGACCCCTCCCCATCTACAGACTACCTTTTATAGAGCAAAAGTCTGACCACACATAGGTGGCCAATTGAATTGCAATTTACCCTATAGTAGCTGTTTGACCTAACCTATTACTATGGTCAGAATTGGTGCTCAAGATTGGTGGCCAAATGGTGGGGTTTACATTCTTTCGAGGTTAGGGAAAAAGTACGTGTGTTTCTTACTGATTGGATGTCTCCACCTGGCCCGACTCATCTTTGTATTCTGGGCTCTGTTATCAAGAACTGGCTGACCTGGCCTTGTATTCTGGGCTCTGTTATTAGGAACTGGCTGACCATATTTTACTGATTTCCCAGACTTGCTTCTAACCCCCCCCCCCGGGGGGGGGGGGCGCCGGGGGCAGGGTCAGTTTAAGTTTTACTGCACAAACAACAAAATGGCTTTTAACCAAGATGGAGTCCTCTCTGGCTAAATAGGTCTTTCCAGTATCCTTACATAAAAAAGTATAAACAGAGATGCACAAGAGTGAAAACTTCCTGCTGGTTGATCTGAACACAGCTGGACACATGGGTCCAGTCTTGCCACCAGAGATTACTTGCCACTCTTATTACTGCTGTATAAGCCATGTTTTGCAAATACGGAACCAGTCTGCAGTGAAGATGATAATGTTGATAGACATTTATATTTTCCAAGAAAGCGCTGACCTTGGCATGGGCCACTAATGGCTAAACAATTCTGTGGAAATGCACACATTGCCTCATTGAGCAGGCGATAATGAGTAGGGAAGGGCAGTGTGGGGTACAGGTATCCACTTTATGATATTTTATATTTTTAATATAATTTTCAGAGCATATTTGCAATTTCATTATATCACATAAAACTAAATAATACCTCTCAAAAAGTTTTTTCCCTTTCAAATTCCAAGAAACATCTTGGCCAAGAAACCCAACAAGAAAGAAAATATCAAGGTCAACAGTTTTAAAAACATGCATCTGCCTATCAGTGACTTCCTGTGGGATAGAAAAGACAGTTTTAACTTCCAAGTAGGTGTATAATCTGCATGAAAGTCATTTACTATGATTCGGTCATCGCAAATTCATTTAAATGTTCATGGCCTGGACTTGGAAGGAAACAGGGCAATTGTAAAATGCAACAATGGAAGGACCAGGAAAGGCAATAATTCATCTTCTGCTTCCAGAAACTTCCCTCATGTTTAGAGGACTGCATGGCATCATGGAGACAGCATACCAGTTTCCAGAAGAGCTTGCATGGTCGGGTCACTGAATGAACACATTACTCTGTCTGTCTCCAACTGATGGGTCATCTTAGCCTCCACCAAGGAGTTTGACAGCAAACCCAAAAGTTAGCGCCTTCAAACAGCCCAATCAAAAAAAAAAAAAAAAATGAGAAACTGAGTGGTCAGAGTCTGTAGCTGAAAGGCCAAAGCAAGCCACCTCTGGTCTGCTCCTGATTACAGAGAGCCAAGGGCAATGCTGTAATGTTTGGACTCAAGACAGTTTCCTTCCCTCTTCTCATCTGGGTGTTTGAGGCAGGAAGGTGGATCTTCCCTAGATTACTGGGGTTGTTAACATGGGGAGGGGCCTCCAGGGTCACTATGTCCTTGGATGCCCTGGACATGGCCTGGTCACTGGATGCCTTGGTGGTCAGGGCCTTCAGTGGAGTTTGGGCCGGCTCTTGGAGTTGGGAACATCCCTGGGCGATGCCTGCCCTAGATCCTTCCTGATTCAGCTTGCTTCTCCCTCTTGCTGATTTCAGACCCCTGAGACCTAGCCACTTCTCCATCTGGCCAACTGTCCCCAGGTGTTTTGGGGTCATCTCTTCCAGCCCTGGGAAGTCCTGTAGCAACAGGTCCCACATGCTCATACCCAGGCCAACAGACAAAACCAGGTCACCATGGGGTCAATCTGTTGAGTGATTCTTTGGCAGAATATGTTTCTTTCTGTTATTTGGGGTTGACTTATTTTCAGGTGAAAAGCACATTAAAGAATGTCCACTTTATTTGTAGCAGCTCCCTGCTGCTGTACCTGGAGGCCAAAAAGAGTCAAGCTGATGGTACAGAAGAGAAATGCATTCACATGAATGTATTGGTGAATGAGAGGATTTCTTCTTAGTAGAGTTTTCCCATGAAATATATTCCCATGGATATATTCCCATGGATATATTCTTCTCACTAATGAATGTTTATTATAGGCCTTATTCACAGATAATGTATACATTAGGAATGTATTCTCAAAGAACACTTTCTTTTATGAATATATGTATCCTCAAGTGCGCTCTTGAATGGGAAGAACATCATATGAATGCATTCTGATGAAAAGGAATACATTAATAAAAAGAGAGTCTTTTTTTATTTTATTTATTTATTTGACAGAGAGAGATCACTAGTAGGCAAAGAGGCAGGCAGAGAGAAAGAGGGAAGCAGACTCCCTGCTGAGCAGAGAGCCCTATGCAGGTCTTGATCCCAGGACTCTGAGATCATGACCTGAGCCAAAGGCAGACAGACGCTTAACCCACTGAGCCACCCAGGTGCCCCAATAAAAAGAGACTCTTAAGCATTCATCCTATTCAATAATCTTATGAATATAGTTCAGGGCTCTAGCTCTCTTTCTATTCTTAAGTCTCCAGAATGAGGTCAGGGAGGCAGTGACAAATCAAATGTTCCTTAAAATACTATTAAGAAGGAAAAATGGAAGCCAGTTAAAACTACAGGTGAAAGGACTTGGTGAAGTTTGGCACTGAGCTTGTTTGACGATATGCCGCCTGGCCCTGCTCAGGAGCTGAGCACTCCTAGTCTCCAGGAGGAAGGTGCCAAGGAGTGCCCTGTGGGCTCTTCCATTGCATTCCATAAAGCAAGAGCTGGAAGTTTCCCTAGTCTCTTTCTTCCTTTCCTCTGGAGACATTCCTGGTATTCTTACTCTTCCAAGCAACCTGAGACCTCAGCAACTGGGTGAAATTCCATGGGAGGCAGTTAGAGGTGGCGGGAGATGACAGATAGATCTACCTTTCAACTCTCCAGGTACCTAACTACCATTGTCCCTCCGTCTATCATCTATCTACCTATCATCTATCTGTATCTACCATTGTCTTCCATTTATCCATCCATCCATCCATCCAACATCTATCTATCTATCATCTATCTCTATCAATCAGTTGTCTCTATCACCTATCTCTATCATCTACCAATTTCTCTATCTAATCAAAGTTGCAGAAATTTCAATAATTGCATATTAAGCAACTAAGAAAAAAGCAAAAGAGAAAAAAAATTGTTACAGGTAAATACATGTTTTATTGGGTTCTGGGTTGATTTATTCTGAAAATAAATCCATAACTCCTAATTGGTTATTTCCAATCTAAGCTGTATATTTTAATTGAAAGGTAGTTGCATATATAGGGAACTCAATTCCAGGAAAATAAAAAAATATGGAATGTTAACTTATTAACACAGTTTCCTTAAATTTACATTCCTGTGTCAGGAGACATTTGTGGAACAATGTCGATTCTCTGTGACAACATAGATAATACATTTAATGTCAGGCCCTGATATTAAACTTAAACCCTCAATTGCTTTTTATTCAAGAATTGTTTAAGGAAAACACCTGAGCTTTCATACTGGATAATAAATAGACAACCATTGTGTGCAATTTTAGATAAACATATTTAGTGTCCTATAACACAGTTTTGTAACAAGAATTTCAACTTTGGAAAAACAAATAGTCTTAGAAAGCCATTACCACCATGCGTTCAGTGCTCCTAGAGGGCATGCTCTGATTTCCAAGCTTGGCAGTGATGTCGAAAGGAATTGCATATACCAGGCTGGCTGCCTCGGAAATAAATACCCAGACGTGCTGTGGAAAATGGACTTTGTGTGATGAGTTTTCTGGTTGTTAAGCAAAGCATTATGAGTATATCACTCTAATATAAAACTTAGTGATCTGATATAAGGCAAACATACCACCTAATCTACTCATGTAATGAATGATAACACATACATTGTATAAACAGATATCAGATGCCGGCTTGTATGCTGGTGCCTGATGGTCAGTTCTGTTTTGCAAAGCTCTAGCTTTCTTAGATTTCCTCTTTTGTCACATCTGATGGCCGGCACCCAGCTCAGCTAAACTCTTGCCTATTAGGAATATCTACACCTTCCCTAATGCAGATGCAGCTCATAAGCTATCTTTGGCCAATGAGACCCTGGCTTGGCTGTGCACTGGAGCCTGGTTCAGTGCCTCTCCAGACCCCTGATTTGACATCCCAGTCTAATGGGCCACCTGCCATATTCAGTTGCTCCTGCTCCCTCCCCCTATAAGGACTATGCTCTGTGAAACCTTCTGTTTAAGATTTTCCACCAGCTGCCTGCCATTCACTCCTTGATGCTGATCAAGCCTCCTTGCCTTTGAGATCGTCTGTGTAGTCAAATCTCAGAGAAGGCTCTTTGAACATTTCAATTCTGTTCATTTATGAAACCATTCTGTAGACATGAGATATGTCCATCAGAATGAGGGGCTAAGATACCCAGAATGAAAATGTGACTTAGGTCAACCCATGTGAATGACAATTTATGAATCAGTGAACCAACAGATTCTCGAGATTTCTTTAAGCATATAAGAGCAATGTGAAGGCTAGCACTAGGGTTTCTAGTTTGGGGACATATACAGTCACAAATAATAACAACACATTTTTTAAAGATTTTATTTATTTATTGGACAGAGAGATAGAGAGAGATCACAAGTAAGAAGAGCAGCAGGCAGAGGGAAAGGGAGAAGTGGGGCCCGAACCCAGGACCCCGAGATCATGACCTGAGCTGAAGGCAGATGCCAAACCATCTGAGCCACCCAGGAGTCCCAATAAAACAAATCTTGATAGGTTGCTTAAAATAGCCTAGGTGCTGCTTTGAGCATACTTGATATTTTGATTCACTTAACTCACATTAACAACTCTATGGGGTGGGGTCTTATTATTTTTATTAATTATTAACATTATGTAAGTAAGAAAACTAAGGCCAAGAGAGGTTAAATAAGCTGTCCTAAGTCAGTCATTTTGAGGTTGAGCATTAGAAATTGATTAGCAGGCTCTATGACCATATAACTAATGGTCAACCAATGGTCAGTTCAAGTCAGGTCACTTGAAACTCACTCTGTAGTCTACTCCAGTGATGATTTATGTCACTTTAAGATGATGAGAGTTTATGTGTGGCCATGCATAGTCTTACCTATATTCTGATTTTAGGCAAACACAAGCAATGCACTGTATCAGGATAGTTTCTAGGACAAAAACACAAATCATGAGCTAGTGTTAGGTTTCTCTAATACATTTTTCCCTAGATGTTTTCTGTGTGATGGAATGAGGAACTTATTAAAAATATCTGATTCTTCAAAACCAATTGTCAAAAAGTGACATTATACATCATTAGCATCTTCCTGATAACAGAGCTTCTCTACTAATATTTTCTTTTTAAATTATCTTTCAAGTCATTTCCTTCTTATACTTTGCTTTACAGTCAATTATGAGGTATGTCAAGGCACGTGAATATTTGAGAGATAAATATTCATTGTGGATTTTTTCCTAAAGGACTGCATTATAATTCTGACCCTTTACGTTGGTATTCATTGAACAATAACTTCTTAATCTTGTTGAATACAGCCCGTCACAAACCTCATGCAAGTTATGGAGGATACTGGGTTTATTTAGGAGGAGGCTTGACAACATGCCTGCTGGGTCTGTGTGTGGGTCTGCTGTGTGCGTGCATGGCGAGACTGGTCTCATGTATTAGAGTTGTGATTTCTTCTAGAATCCCCCCATGACCCATGTGAAAGCGAAGTGACTACAGTGCAGATACTTTCTGAGGAGCAGAACATTAAGCTACTAGCAACACTGACATTAATTCAGTTGATTTGGTGCCATTAGCACATTATCTTCCAGGGCTGCAAGAAAATGGGACACAAGAGGAGAAGGAAGGGCTCCTATCCCCAGAAGCTGGACCTCAGGCTTCAGCGGGCTATGACATGGGCCACTATTGGGCAGGTTGTATATACTAAATATACTAAAGAGCGATGAGAGGGAAGAAAAGAGAATCTTTCCACATGATTTTCACATTTACACTTTGAAACATTTTTGTTGTGTCTTACACATAAAAAGCACACACTCACGCATCACACTGGGCAACTCAGAAAATGTCTGTTTGGTGATGGGAACTGTGTTAACACAAATCCTTACCCTGCCCTTGGGTCTGAAACACAAAGTATGAAAACATGACATGATCAGAGTCTGTGAAGTGGACCTAGGAAGTTCCTCTGTGAACTGCATGAAATCATGGCAGTCAGCAATAGGAAACACCTCTTCAGGGCACACTCGCCTCCTACCACTGTGCTTGGCAGGAGGGAATGGAGTCCCATTTACTCAGAACAGGTCATAGCTCACCAGGGGATCTGGACACCAGGGGACGAAGGCCACAGAACAGTGGGGACAAGTGGCCAAGATGGAGGAGGTCTCAGAATGGAGTCGGATGGAGGTGGTTGAAAAGTGAGAGGGAAGGGACAGATAAGATCTGAATGAAAAAACTGGCCATGAGCAAAATAAAACAGAACTCATTTACATTGGTGGCAGGTAATGTATTAAAGGTGTAAATTCCTTTATGATTAAACTTTTACTCTATTGTTTCCATTTTGATTTTCAGCCACTTTCTTGCACAGTCACAGAAAAGATAACAATTCCATCATCTAAAATCACAAGGTTGAAATATTTTTTTGTGTGTGTGTGCACTGTGGGGGGTTGAACAGGGTCTCTCCACGACTCATGGCCACCCAGAGCCTCAGAATGAGACCTCATTTGGGTACAGTCCTTGTGAATGTAATTAAGATAAGGATGGAGACAAGATCATATCAGCTTAAGCTAGGGTCTAAATCCAATGAGTGTGTCCTATAAAAGAAAGAGAAATGACTCACAAAGATGGGAAGGAAAGCCCTGTAAAAACAGGCAGAGATCAGGATCATGTGCTGGAAATCGAGGAGCCACCAGGAGCCACCAGGAATCACCAGGAGCCACCAGGAACCAAGAAAACAAAACAAAACAAAACAAAACAAACAAACAAAAAAAAAAAAACAACAACAACAACAAAAAAGCAAAGAAGCACCCTCCCCTGGAGCCTGGAGGTTTTGGAGGAAGTGGGGGCTTACCAACACCCTGATTTTATACTTCTGGTCTCCAGGAATATGCAAATGAATTTTGGGTGTTTGAAGCCCCTGACTTTGTACTACTGATTTTTCACAGCAGCCCAAAGAATCTGATAGAGGCAACTTCTGTGGAAAATTGACAGATAAACAGATATTCATGGAAAATAAAAGTAATTCAGATGATTATATAAGCCTGTAAATCTATATAATTGCAAAATATAAATTTTAGTATCTTTTGTGGAGGAAGTGGCCCACAAAAGCAAAAGTACTTAGGACCAGCAGAGGCCACAATGAGGCACCCAGCAGAAATGTCACCTACATGCCAGCAACCAACAGACATTCTTACTAAATGCTCCAAGTGCCAGCTAATGCTATTTGGTTATTTGGTTTTATCTGCTCCCCCCGCCCACCATCGTTTTTTGTCTTCTGGTAACTGAGCTTCTTCAAACTAGGCAGCATGCAACTACTCACTTTTTCCGTAAGAGTAACTCCCACACCTGCCATCTTCTGTCCCTGGAGAATCTGAGCCCCCTCACACAGAGGAGTTTTTCCTCTGACAGATCTTGGCACATGGATGAAGGGCTCTGAAAAGTCTCTGCACCCATCTGAAGACATGGGATATCCTCAGTCCTTTCCTAGGGTCATTTCATCCTCTGCTTGTGCTGCACAGCTTACTCATCTGGCTTCATGAGGCATGTGCTAGTCTCATAGGAGGGAGGACACACTTAACTGCAGGCTGGGTCTGTCATACCGGAGAGCAGGCAGAGCTAACAGAGGGGCCACCATGTACAGACAGAGGACAGAGCATTCTAACTGGGGAGCTTGCATTTCTAACAGAAGGCTGAGCTGGTCTAGCGGAGGACATGCATATTCAATAGGCAGATACAGGTGTCTAACTGGAAGGCAGGCAGGTTTGCTTGCAGGGCATGCTTGTCTTGTTGGTTGGCACACATATCTAATTGGGGGCCATGGGCATCTAAGAGGATTGCACTCATTCCTAACCAGAAAGTAGTGGATAAAAAAATACCCCTGGGTATTGAGAATGGAAGTTTCCATGGAAATGAGAATGATACATCTTTTATTATGTGGGATAGGGACAAATACAGATAAAGTGTTTATCAGAGAGTTTTCTTCCTCACCCAGAAACATGATAACTAAAGCTAACTAAAGAAACATGATAACTAAACAAAAATCAGCAAATTCATATGCAGTGATCTACTCCTGCCTGTTGTATTTTTATTTTGTTGTCATGTGTTACACAGAATGAACATTTCATTTAAGTATTAGTTGTTTTGGGGGAGGCTTATGATAATTCCCCTAATCAATGTTCTTATAAGTAAAATTATTTTGATTTGAGTGAATTAACTGAACATTTCACTAGTTAACCAAGAGAAGCAAAAAGGAGCTACAGAATACTTCATGATCAAGGCCTTTCTGATCTCTCAGTGATGCACGGCTGCATCTGTATTCCGGAATGGCTTTTACCTATATCTCAAAATTATGTTTCAATTCATTAAAAAATATCCTAAGATGGCAAGAAACATTTAAAAATAACTGAACTGACAATATACTTTGGAATACTCCTGGTAATTATAGCAATGTAAGGGACTGACTCTGGATAATCATTTGGATCTGAAGTTAGGGACATTATGGTGAAGTTGGAAAACTTTGACATCATTGACTTTGTGAGATGATCGAGCTTGAGAAATCAACTCTCTAGGTGTTACCTCATTTTTGTTTATTTCTTTGCTTGTTTTCACTGGGTTTTTGTTTTTCTTGTTTATAATAAGGACAACATTAGAAATGAGATTTAACTGTGCCCTTGGAGTCTCCCCAGTTAGGCAAGACAAGGCAGTGTCAAGAATAGGCTGGAAGGGTTCCTCCCATCCAGGATGACGTGCCTATCTGGAAGCTGAAAAGGACACAGATGAAGGAACTCTGATATTCTATTTGGTCGTTTCACATCATAATCTTCTAGGGAAGAGATTGAGTTTCGGAAAATATTTTAATCATCACTAGAATGCACATTTGGTTCTATGATGTGTCCCAAGCTGCAACAGAGCTTGGCTTATGGTAGGTCTTGCATAAATATTTTTGTAGGGGTGCAGGGAAAGAAAAAGAAAAGAAAGGGAGGGAGGGAGGGAAGGAAGGAAATATTTGAATATGTGTTTATGTGTTTATGTATGTAATACTCATGGAAAATCGAGAGAATTCAGCTTTATCTACTTGGAATTACAATATTAAGAATTTAAAATCCTTCTACCCATATATGCTAACAGTGCACAGCTGGTAGTGTTTCGTTATTCTTAAAAATATGTATTTTTATTATTCTCATTATTTAAGAGTTACTATATTATATATTTAAATTGAATAGAAAATTTCATTCTGAATTATATGTCAAAAAACAACTGTCTAGAGAGATCGAACACAAGATATAATATATAAAGAATTTTTTTAATTTGTGAAAACCAGTGTCATCTGTCCAGAACTGTAAACAAAATAGACCAACTTAAAAGTCCCTCTAGACCACCGGTTCCCATAGAATCTGCTGTGATGATGGAAATATTTTGTCACCTGGGCTGTTGAATACATTAACCACTACTCCATATGGCTATTGAGCCCTTGAGCTGTGACTGGTGTGGTCAGATCACCAAGCTTTTAATTCCAGCTAATTAAATTTAAATTTAGATATTTGCTTGCAGCTTGTGGCTGCAGTATTGGACAAGAAACCCCAGATACTGGCCCATGGAACTCTAGATGATGGACAAGCCCATCATGATTATTGTGTTCACTCTTAAGGAAAAGTCACCATTAGCAGAGGCAGACAGACTCTAAAGGTGTGTCCTACACCCCCTACCCCTGCCTCCTGGTGTTCTCATCCTTCTGGGATTCCTTGACCATTTCCCCAAGGTTAGGACCTGTCACTTGCTAATAATCCACAGTATACGGCAAAGGTGATGGGAATGTGTGATTCCCTATTGCAATATCCATACATAAGATTGTGACTCATCTCATTAAGAGACTCACATTCCTGGGGCACTTGGGTGGCTCAGTGAGTTAAAGCCTCTGCCTTCAGCTCAGGCCATAATCCCAGGATGCTGGGATCAAGTCCCACATCAGGCTCTCTGCTCAGCAGGGAGCCTGCTTCTTTCTCTCTCTGCCTACCTGTGATCTCTTTCCATCAAATAAATAAATAAAATATTTTTTAAAAAAAGACACATTCCTTCTGCTCTGGGTTTTGATGAAGCAGACAGCATTATTACAGAACCCACAGAGCAAAGAACTGACCATGCCCTCAAGGAATTGAGGCAAACTCTAGCCATCAGCCTGCCAGCATTTGTGGCTTACAGCCACCAAGAAAATGGGATCCCGTTCCTGCAACTGCAAATTGAGTGAATTCTGCCTGCAGACAGACTGAGCCTGGATGCAGACCCTTCCTAGCTCAGCCCAGAGTCCCAGGGAGAGCACTAGCTCCGCTGGTGTCTTGCAGCCTTTCAGAGAGCCTAGCTCAGCTGGGTTTGGGCTCCCCCGGAAATTGTGACCTAATATGTGTGTGCTGCTTTAAGCCCCCGTCTGTGGCGATTCACTGCAGGGCAGTAGGTAATGAATACAAATGTTCTTTGACATATTAACCCGTGGAATTACAATATTACAGAATTTAAAATCCTGCAATGACTTTTGCTACAGCCTTGTTAACACGTATGATGAGCTGCTTTTAGGCACACCTCCCAAAACTTTATTAGCTTCGTTGGTCTTTCCATCTGGGTTTCAGCTTGTGCTTGCGGGAAGGGGGGGGGTTCATAAACCCTGGCCCTCAGCTGTTGACAGAGCAGCTGTCAGCCTCTGCTGAGGTCAAGGGGGGCATGCCAGTCACACTCCCCCGGTGCTCCAGTCCTGCCACGGGCCCAAAACTTGTTAACCCAGAGCCATTCAAAACCCATCTGAAAGATTTCAAATCAGCCGAGCTTTTCTAGCAAGAACTGAGCTGCAGTAAAGGGAAGGAGGATGTCTCCTTCTACACGCTATCTAAACTATTTATGATTTAATCAGTGGTAAGCCAGGCTGTCTGAAAAACTTCCTGTCATCATCCAGGAGATTGCTTGATACACTTCCTGCTTATTATAATTAACTGTCATTATAATGTGTTTCCTGCTTATGTTATCAAATGGAAGACTTTTTTGAAATATATAAAGACAATCTAATAATCTTTTAAAAATTATTCATGTCTACAGGGGTACACTGACCCCCTTGCCCTTTCGTACATGAGCACAACACATGGCAGAACATGACGTGTCTGGCCCGTGTTGAAGGGAGAGCCTCAGAATCCTCCTGGACAGTCTGAAGGAAATTAACCTTCGGTCCCTTCACATGTCGTCTGTCACCAGTTTACAGCTTCTGATTCTTCCTTAAAGTTTGTTTTATTTTATGTTTTGGAATGAAAAGATGGTACTTTCTTTGCAGAACTGATGTAAGAACAACTCAAGAATCAAATGAACCAGAGACATTTGAAAAGAAGTGTGCAGCCAGTGAGCTGTAAACAGAGGCAGTTATAAGAAGTCTTTGACGTGTTCATAAACCAGAGAATAACTTCGAGATTACTGAGAAGGAGTAATGTAGATTCAAAATTCTCCACAATGTGGTTTTGGAAATTCATTAAGGCTCAATTACCTGGTTATGAGACACTTATATTCAGTGCTTCTTCATTACTAACAAGTCTTCAGTTACTAATGAAGAGTATGTCTTGAACTGATGATTCTGGACGTACCTGGCAGCTCCCTCCTTGGTGAAGGCAAACAGTCCGGAATTCAGGATGAATGAAGCTACAACCACTTGCTTGCAAAATGCACATGGCTCTTACATTGAGCAGAAGCAAGCAGCAGGATTTCAGAAACAGCTAAGTGCTTGTGCTTCTGCAAAAAATGATGATTTGTCTCAATCGGGACCCAGTCTCTCTGGTCCTGGAACACCACCACTCTTCACACTCCAGCCTTGGCCCATGAGCTCTGGCTTCAGGAAATGTGCTTCTCTGGCTCTTTGCCTAGAGTGTGATCAACTTCAGGGAAAATTCCTTGAGTACTGGAGTTTTTCTCTTGACGTCATTTGTCATAACTTGCAAATACACATCCGTTTGTGTCATTGCATTTTTTTTAAATTAAAACCTACCTTTTGGATCGGTTTCTGGCTCACAGCACAGCTGCCAGGAAGGACTGAGGTTTCCCGTAGATCCCCAGTGCCCACAGTCTCCCAGCCTCCCCATTATAGACATCCACCTGCTGGAGTGCTGCATCCATAGACCTGTGTGACACAGTCACTCCTCATCTGTAGTGTAATTAGGGTTTGCTGTCTGTGTGTACAGGATCTATAGACCTGTGTGATGCAATCACTCCTCGTCTGTAGTGTAATGAGTGTTTGCTGTCTCTGTGTATGGGATCTGTAGACTTGTGTGACACAATCATTCCTCGACTGTAGTGTAATGAGGATTGCTGTCTGTGTGTATGAAATTTTGTCTCTGCGATCTTCTAGGATTTTCACATTTTCATTTTTATATTTAGGTTTATGATCCATTCAGAGTTAATGTTAGTGAAGGGGGAAAGGCCTGTGTTCAGAATCACTTTATGCATGTGGATGTCCACCATTTGTTGGAGAAACCATCTTTGCTCCATTGGGTTTTGCCTTTGCTCCTTGGTCAAAGGTCTATTGACTACACTTATGAAGGTCTCTTTTTGGGCTCTCTGTTCTGTTCCTTTTATCTTTTTGCCTGTTCTTTTCCCAGAATGACACTGTCCTGAGTACTGTAGCCTTGTATTAAACTTGAACTTGGATAGTGTCAGTCCTCCAAACTGTTCCTGTCCATCAATATCATGTTATATTTCTAGGCTTTCTGCTCCTTCACATAAATTTTAGAATCAGTTTTTATATCTACAAGATAACTTGCTGAATTTTTGTCTGGAAATACATTAAATCTATAGAACCAGTGGGGAAAAACTAACTGTGTGACCGTATCCATCTCCATACTTGCTAGGAGGATGGAGGGATGACTTTCAAGTTCTTTAGATACAGAACCAGTTATTTCCTTTTAATATCTGAATTACTTTTTATAAAAGATGTTATTTATTTATTTGATGAGGGAGATCAAAAGTAGGCAGAGAGGCAGGCAGAAAGGGAGAGAGAAGCTGGCTCCCCGCTGAGCAAATAGCCCAATCCAGGTCTGGATCCCAGGACCCTGAGATTATGACCTGAGCTGAAGGCAGCAGCTTAATCCATTGAGCCACCCAGGCACCCCTTAATATCTGAATTCTATATGCTCCAAGAGAGTAGGGGTGTATCTGTTTTCACCCCTGTATCTGTAGCATTTTGTACATAATTGATATTTCATAAATATTTGTTAAACAACCAGCAGCTAAGCAGACTCAGGTCAACCAGAAAAGGTCACCGTGAGTAACTACAGTCAAAGCAGTGAAGAAATCTGAATCTGTTCAGAACTTAGAGAACATAGTGTTTCTTCATCAATAATTTATTATTGATTTTGAAACATTAGATAATTTTAAACACCTGCCTAATCAAGCTAAAATTAGTTTAAATATTATCAAAATGTTTTGGTGGTATTTATTGACTCAGCAGGAAAGGTCTAAACAACTTCCCCATTGAATTCTGAGAATAACAGAGCTGCCTAAGGGGGGAGACAAGATGGCAGGGAACTAGGAGGAGGCGCCGTTTCAACCTGTACCCTAAAGTGAGGTGATTATCTACCAAGGAACTCTGATCACCCATGAAATCAGCCTGAGATTAGAATTATACACTTCTGGATCTCTACAGGGGCAGAAGACACCAGTGGGCAGATAAGGCAGAGTGGGAACATCAGACTGATATCAGAAGATAAACTAAAGGGGGAGGGAGCCACCAGAAGTGAATCATTGAAAAGTAATACCCCAATATGAGAGTGCCCTGCAATTGGGGACCAGAATTAACTTGGAGTCTGGTTGAAAGCACTCAAAAAGAGCAAAGGATCATGGGGGGAAATTGTGGGAATTGGGGCGGTTGGGGATAGGGGCTTAAGTCCCCAGACCCAGGACAGCCACCCTGGTGCTGAGCCAGAGAGAGTTCGGCAAAGAAACCAGGTCTTGGTCCCTGAGCTGCGAGCGCACCTAAGAGAGCCTGGGAGTGCCGGGGTGGCAGCTTCCATGAGGGCCTGGGAGCTTCGCCAGGGGCAGAACCACAGCACTTGGCACTATCCACGTGCGCAGGCTGCTCGACCAGAGTCTGAGTCATGCCCCACTCCCTCCCCTGAGAGAGGTGTATTCAGGTGCCAGCCTGGTGCTCTTGGACCTGGAGAGTCTGAGCACTCCCAGTCCAGGCCAGCAGGAAAATCTCAGTGTGCTATCACTGCTTAGGACCTCTCTGGCAGTCTGGAGCTGTGCAGACAGCTGCCGCTGTTGTGGTTTTGGGTACAAGCAGGAGTTCCTGGGTTCCCAGGGACCATGACTGGGAACATGCTCTGCCAGCAGCTGAGGGGGAATGTATGTGCTGTGAAGCACCCAGAGGGGAACAGACTAAGGCTTCTCTCTGAGAGGGAGGTCTAGGAGCAGTTTGCTTTCCTCTAAACCTCCAAAAAACATCCAAAGCCCATGAGGCGAGAGAAAACAAATGAACAAACAAACAAAAACCTCCAGAGAACAAAAGCCTGAAAAACCGGTTTCCTCAGAGCCCATCCCCTTGATGGGCGGGGGGAGGACTTAACTCAGGGAACATAATTGACTGATAAACCCTTGTGGCAGGCCCCCCCCGAAAACTAACCAAAAAAAAAAAAAAAAAAAAAAAAAAAAAAAAAAAAAAAAAAAGGCAAGAGAACAACCACCACTACTTCATAGATACAACCTTTATTTTTAATTCATTCCCACTATTCTGGTTCTTTTTTTTTTTTTTTTATAGATAATTTTTAACTTATTTACCATCACAGTGAGATGTCCAGGACATCGAATTCCATAATAACCTTTTAACCTGAAGTTTTTGATACATATATCTGTGTTTTTCTTTTGCTTTTCTATTTTTAATTTTTAATTTAATTTTAGTTCAGTTTAGTTTATTCTTTTTTTTTTATTTTCACTTTTTAATATTCATATAGAGTTAAACTTCAAGGTAATTCCTTTACCCCAATCAATGCCACCCCTATAGGTAAACCAATTTTTAATCCCCCTCTATCTTAGTGTTTTTGTGTTTGTCCTGGTAGTATATAAATCTCATACTTGAGGTTCTTTTTGACGAGGTTCTTTTTTTTTTTTTTTTTCTCTTGTGATCTAATTTTATCAGTCTTTTTGTTTGTCCAGTTTTGTTTGTATACTTCATAAATCTTACCTGGGGGGCCTTTAGGGCTGGACCTTCTCTTTTATTTTATCTTTCTTACCCCCCCCTTTTACTTTTTCCTTTTTTCTCTCTTTCTTTTTTCTTTCTGTTGTGTGGGGACTCTTGATTACTCAGAAGCGTTCCAGGGTGCATCTTGCCTGCACCATGGTCAACACAGTCAGCTACTTCCTTTCAGCCATCTCTCACCAAAATGACTAGGAGGAGGAATGCCCAACAGAAGAAAAATTCAGAGGCTGGGAATTCTGCAACAGAGCTAATGGCTATTGAAATAGACAACATGTCAGAAAGGGAATTCAGGCTAACAATTATCCAGGCAATAGCTAGGCTGGAGAAAGCCATGGATGACAAAATGGAATTGATTAGGGCAGAACTGAAAGTCACCAGGGATGATGTTCACGATGTTAGGGCAGAACTGAAAGCAAAGGGATGATGTTCACAATGCTCTCAATGAGTTCCAATATAATCTAAATTCTCTAAAAGCTAGGGTAACTGAGACAGAAGATAGAATTAGTGATCTGGAGGACAAACAGACAGAGAGAAAGGATCAGGAGGAAGCCTGGAACAAACAGCTTAGAAGCTGCAAAAACCAAATTAGGGAAATAAATGACACCATGAAACATTCCAACATCAGAATTATTGGAATCCCTGAGGGGGAGGTGAAATAAAGAAGTCTAGAGGATATAGTTGAACAAATTCTCCATGAAAATTTTCCCAAACTCACGAATGGAACCAGCATTCATGTATTAGAGGTAGAATGGTCTTCCCCCAAGATCACAGAATCTAGAAAGACCTTAAGACACCTCACTGTAAAAAATATGAGTCATAATTTCAAACAGGAGCTCTTGAAAGCAGCTAGGGGGAAGAGTTTCTTTATGTACAGAGGAAATCCAATCATAATGATGTCGAGGTGTCCACAGAAACTTGGCAAGACAGAAAGGGCTGGCAAGATGTATTCAGGGCACTAAATGAGAACATGCACCCAAGAATACTTTATCCAGCAAGACTGACATTCAAAATGGATGGAGAGATAAAGAGTTTCCAAGACCACCAAGGCTTAAAATAGTATGCGACCACCAAGCCGACACTGCAGGAAATATTTAGGTAGATTCTGTAAAAGAGGGAAAATCCTAAGAATATAATTGAACAGAAATATATGGAGACAATCTACAGAAAGAAAGACTTCAAATGTAACACAATATCAATAAAAACGTATGTATCAAAAATCACTTTCAATGTGAATGGCCTAAATGCACCCATAAAATGACACAGGGTTGCATATTGGATAAAACGACAGGACCCATCCATATGTTGTCTACAAGAGATCCATTTTGAACCTAAGTATACATCCAGACTAAAAGTGAAGGGATGGAGAAGCATCTTTCATGCCAATGGCCCTCTAAAGAAGGCCAGGGTAGCAATTCTCATATCAGATAAATTAGATTTTAAACTAAAGACAGTAGTCAGAGATACAGAAGGACACTGCATCATTCTTAAAGGGACTATCCACCAAGAAGATCTAACAATTGTAAATATCTATGCCCCCAATATGGGAGCAGCCAATTACAAAAGAAAACTATTAATCAAGATAAAGAGTCATATTGATATGAAGATATTAATAGTTGGAGATCTTAACACACCTCTCTCAGGAATAGACAGATCATCCAAGCAGAATCAATAAATAAACAAGAGCATTGAATGACACACTGACCAGAAGGACCTCATAGGTATATACAGAACATTCCACCCTAAAACAACAGAATACTCATTCTTCTCAAGGGCAAATGGAACCTTCTCCAGAATAGACCACATACTGGGTCAAAAACCAGGGCTCAACTGGTACTAAAAGATTGGGATTATTCCCTTCATATTCTCAGATCACAATGCTTTGAAACTGGAGCTCAATCACAAGGAAAAGTTTGGGAGGAATTCAAACACCGGAAGCTAAAGACAACCTTGCTTAAGAATGCACGGATCAACCAGAAGATAAAAGAAGAACTTAAACAATTCATGGAAACCAATGAGAACGAAGACACTTTGGTGCAAAATGTATGGGATAGAACAAAGGCTGTCCTAAGGGGGAAATGCATAGCCATCCAAGCCTCCCTAAAAAAAAAAAAAAAAAAAAAAAAAAAAAAATTGAAAAATCCAGAATACACCAGCTGTCTCTACACCTTAAAGAATGGGAGAATCAACAACAAATTAAGCCAACTCCACACACAAGAAGGGAAATAATCAAGATTAGAGCAAAGATCAATGACATAGGAACTAGAGATACAGTAGAATGCATCAATGAAACTAGGAGCTGTTTTTTTTTTTTGTTTTTTTTTTTTTAAGAATCAATAATATGGATATACCACTGGCCAAAGTACTCCAAAAGAAAAGAGAGAAGGCCCAAATTAATAAAATTATGAATGAAAAGGGAGAGATCACAACTACCACCAAGGAAATCGAAACAATCATCAGAAGCTATTATCAACAATCATATGACAAAAAGTTAGATGAAATGGATGCATTCTTGGAAAGCTAGAAACTCCCAAGGAAACTCATAAGGAAGAAATTGACAACCTGAATAGACCGACATCTAGTAACGAGATTGAAGCAGTGATCAAAAACCTCCCAAAAAACAGAAGCCCAGGACGTGATGGATTCCCAGGGAAATTCTGTCAAACTTTCAAAGAAGAAATAACACCTATTCTCCAAAAGCTGTTTAGAAAAATTGAAGCAGAAAGAAAAATTCCAGACTCTTTTTATAAAGCCAGCATTATCCTGTCCCCAAACCAGGCAAAGACTCCACCAAAAAAGGAGAATTTCAGACCAATATCACTGATGAATATGGATGCTAAAATTATCAAAAAGATCTTAGCAAATAGGATCCAGAATCATATTAAAATGATTATCCACCATGGCCAGGTGGGATTCATCCCTGGGTATCAAGGATGGTTTAACATTCAGAAATCAATCATTGTGATAGAATAAATCAATAAGAGAAGAGAAGAACCGCACATGGTCCTCTCTATTGATGCAGAAAAATCATTTGACAAAATCCAGCATCCATTCCTGATTAAAATGCTTCAAAATATAGGGATAGAGGGAACATTCCTCAACTACATAAAGTCTATCTATGAAAACCCCACAGCAGATATCATCCTCAAAGGGAAAAAGCTCACAACCTTCCCATTGAGATCAGGACCACAACAAGGATGCCCACTCTCACCACTCTTCTTCAACACAGTATTAGAAGTCCTAGCAACAGCAATCAGACAACAAAGAGAAATAAAATGTATCCAAAGAGAGATATCACATCTCTCTTTGTAGGTAATGTGATACTTTATATGTAAAACCCAATAAACTCTACCCCCAAACTACTAGAACTCCTACAGCAATTCAGTAATGTAGCAGAATACAAAGTCAATGTACAGAAATCAGTTGCTTTCTTATACACTAACAAGGAAAACACAGAAAGAAAAATTAGAGAATCCACTCCATTTACTAGAGCACCAAGAACCATAAGATACCTTGGAATAAACCTAATGAAAGAGGTAAAAAATCTGTACTCAAGGAACTACAGAACACTCATGAAAGAAATCAAGAAGACACAAAAAGATGGAAGACCATTCCATGCTCTTGGATCGGAAGAATTAACATTGTTAAAATGTCTATACTGCCTAGAGCAATCTATACTTTTAATGCAATTCTGATCAAAATCCCACTGGTATTTTTCAAAGAGCTGGAGCAAATAATCCTAAAATTTGTGTGGAATCAGAAGAGACCCCGAATTGCTAAGAAAATGTTGAAAAACAAAAATAAAACTGGCAGCATCACGTTACCTGATTTCAAGCTTTGCTACAAAGCTGTGATCACCAAGACAGCGTGGTACTGGCATAAAAACAGACACAAAGGCCAGTGGAACAGATTAGAGAGTCCAGATATGGACCCTCAACTCTATGATCAAATAATCTTCGACAAAGCAGGAAAAAATATCCAGTGGAAAAAAGACAGTCTCTTCAATAAATGGTGCTGGGATAATTGGACAGCTATATGTCGAAGAATGAAACTCAACCATTCTGTTACACCATATGCAAAGATAAATTCGTAATGGATAAAAGACCTCAACCGTAGACAGAAATCCATCAGAATCATAGAGGATAACATAGGCAGTAACCTTTTCAATATCAGCCACAGTAACTTCTTTGAAGATATGTCTTGAAAGACAAAGAAAAAAAGCCAAAATGAACTTTTGGGACTTCATTAAGCTCAAAAACTTCTGCACAACGAAGGAAACAGTCAACGAAACAAAGAGGCCACCCACAGAATGGGAGAAGATATTTGTAAATGAAAGGACCAAAAAAAGGCTGATATCCAGAATCTATAGAGAAATCCTCAAACTCAACACATATAAAACAGATAATCATGTCAAAAAATGGGCAGAAGACATGGACAGACACTTCACCAATGAAGACATACAAATGGCTCTCAGAAACATGAAAAAAAAGAAAAGCTCATCATCACTAGCCATCGGGGAGATTCAAATTAAAACCACATTGAGATACCACCTTACACCAGTTAGAATGGCCAATATTAACAAGACGGTAAACAACGTGTATTGGAGAGGATGTGGAGAAAGGGGAACCCTCTTCCACTGTTGGTGGGAATGCAACCTGGTGCAGCCACTTTGGAGAACAGTGTGGAGATTCCTTAAGAAATTAAAAATAGAGCTTCCCTATGACCCTGCAATTGCACTACTGGGTATTTACCCCAATGATACAGACTTAGTGAAAAGAAGGGCCATATGTACCCCAATGTTCAGAGCAGCAATGGCCACAGTCGCCAAACTGTGGAAAGAATCAAGATGCCCTTCAACGGATGAATGGATAAGGAAGATTGGTCCATATACACTACAGAATATTATACCTTTATTAGAAAAGATGGTTACCCAACTTTTGGATCAACTTGGATGGGACTGGAAGAGATTATGCTGAGTGAAATAAGTCAAGCAAAGAGAGTCAATTGTCATAAGGTTTCACTCATATGTGGATCATAAGAAATAACACAGAGGACATCGGGAGATGAAGAGGGAAGGAAGTTGATGGAAATTGGAGATGGAGATTGTTAGGGCCAATTTAATGTTAAAACCTGTTTAACTATTAGGGCCTGCTTAGCCAGAGCAACTCCATATTGCCTAGGTAGCCATATTGTTGTTTACATCCACGGACTTCATTCTGGGAATAAACACCCCCGTAGTTCCTGGTATGGTTCTGGGTATCGATTCCAGAAGCAAATGCCTTAACAATAGAAGCCACATACCTTTGTTCTGCAGTTATGCCCTATAAAACCAGCCTGTGAGATCATAAGAGAGTCGCTCTCTTCAGAGGCAGCCATGGCTGGTCAGTCTGACTTCTAATGCTTGGCATAGAATAAAACTTCATATAACTTTCACTTTGTCTCAGTCTCATTCCTTTGATAACAGACCCCAATATTCTGGGGACTCGTCTGTGATTAAAGGACAAGAACTGAGTCAGCATCATAATTTCTGGGGAAAGCCTCCGGACGTAAGATCTCGAGATTTTATCCTGCAGGATCTGGTGTCTCTCTGGTTGCGGAGCTCCAGGGTATAGCCCACTGGGGAGAAGCTGGATGCAGCATTGCTCCCCAGGGCTGGAGTGGATGCAGGGATGCCCCATCCCTCCACTGGGAGATTGCCAGGGGGTTCGAATCCCCCTAGGTTTTCAGGGGACCTGCCAAGGGTTCGAGTGCCTCTAGGCGGTCAGGGGACCAAGAAAATTCCCACCAGTGGCAGGTTGTATTTTTAAGATGGGGTTATATCTTGCACACCCTTAGACTTGATATCTGGTTGAGGAAGGGTTGCTGGGTCTGGTCTGCTCTTGTCTTTGTCTTGTCTTTTTGTTGTCTGTTGTGTTGTTTGTTGTGTTTGAAGTAATGGGGCAAGTGGAGAGTAAGGGACCTATTACACCCCTAAGTCTTGTTCTCCAGCATTTCAAGGATTTTCAAGGTAAAACCACCCAGTTGAGTGATGAGGTTTACCCAGGAAAACTCTCTAAAACTGGAAATCCTTTCTCTGCCTTTTGGCAGCTCTCCCTCTTCTGTTTCTGCACCAACTTGGGTGTGGCCTGCATAACTGGCCTCTAGACTGTCCTCGGTGCTTCCTGCACCACAGCTACTTCCCTCTTCACTCTCAAGGAACAAGAAGAGCAGTCCCTGGAACTAACAACCCCCCCACTCCAGATCTTCCCACCCATGTCTCAGGTAAATATTAAAAGTGGAGTGGGACCAGGTGAAACGTAAATCAGTATTTGAACTAAGTTATGTTTGTTGGTTTAATTAAGATAGACATGTCTTCAAAGTTACAGCATTAAATGTGAAACGTCAATCGAAGTTTACTGAAGGTCAAATAAGCTCATGTTATTTGTTAAAATCTGTTAGCAAAGAAATAACTGAACTGATGGTTAATTGTCTCAAAGTTTTAATGGGTAATTGTTGAAGTGACTTTCAAAGTCTTTGGTAACCTGAAACTTTAAAGTTTTGCTTGGATGACAAATGTAATTAAAGTTGTTGGACATCTAGGTCTTAACCAAATGGGATAAAATCCTAAAGCATTGGTTGCTGGAACTAGGTTTGTGTTTTTGAAATCTGTTGGCAAACTTGTTTTGTGCTTAACTGATTCATAAATTTGCCATCTACAGAATTTTGTTGTAACTGTTCACAATTGGTTAGTACTTAACCATCACTAGAAACCGAAATGTTTCTAAGAATAGAAAATTCTGCTAACTGTAACTAAGACTGATGGAAGTAAGGGAAATAACACTATATGTAAAAAAGTAGGAGATATATAAGAAAGATAAGGAATAGGAATACATTTTGTTAAAGAAAAGGTAATTTTGTCCTAAATGAGATGGTTGTTTGAAAGGAAATGGCTTGGGACAAAACCTGGATACAAAAGAAAGTTGTATAATGTTTGTGAAGGAAATTTTCAGAAAAAAAAAAAAAAAAAGGTATGGTCAGGAGGGACTACCAAAAGAAAAATGCTGTAAGTTTTTAATTAAAATTTTTAATGTTGTCTGAAAAAAACAGAGGAAAGGCAGTTGACTGATAGTAAGTTAAAAAAAAAAAAAAAAAAAAAAAAACTGTACACACAAAAAAGAGGGCCTAAGAGAGTAAATAGTTTTGTCTTAAAATAAAAATATCTGGTTGCACCAGAACACAGAAGGAGATAATAAAAACTAAACTTGAGGGTATATAGTAAGTCATAGAAGGCTTGGGGAGAGTGACTTTTATTTTCCTTGGTTTATACGTTTGAAAGGAAACAATGAAATATGTTAAAATTTGACCATGTTAGATCAGTTTTGATGGATTTATTCACAAGAAGGAAAAAATACTAATAAATCTTTTCCTGTAAAATGTTTCTGTTCAAATGAGGCATAGTATTTAAGGAAGAACGACTAAAGCTCTGTGTCATGGCAAGTCTATATTAGTGATTCCTTCAAGTAAATGTTAAAATCAGAGGGCAGTAAATCTTGCCTTTGCCAGTCAGTCAGCCCCAGATATAAGGAAGAAACTTCAGAAAATTGAAGGATTGAAGGGAAGAATTTGACTAATGGGAATAGCAGAAAAGGTGTTTAACAACAGGGACACACAAGAAGATGAAAAACAAACTAAAAAGATAGTTAAAGTTTTGACATTACATGAGGGGGGAAGGAGACAGGAAAAAAAAAGGTCGTGGAAAAGAAAAAGGCAGGTGGGAGATGGTCAATGGAAACAAAACCCCTAAACACAGAGAAAGCAGGTGGGAAGGCTTAGATTTAGATCAGTGTGTTTACTGCAAGAAAAAAGGACACTGGGCTGGAGAGTCCCCTAAGAAGAAAACGCAATGCTGGCCACCAAAGACTGAAGGGGCCATGGTTCAGAGCCCCTCCCTGAACCTCGGGTTAAAATTGAGGAGAAGGGGAAATCAATTGATTTTTGGTGGACATGGGAGCCTAATTTTCATCATTACTAAAGCCTATGGGAAAACTATCTGTAGAGGAAGTCTGGGTACAAGGGGCAAATGGCACAGAAAGACAGAAATGAACAACAGAAAGGACTTTAAATTTGGCCTTAGGAGTAGTCAAACATCGATTCTTGGTCCTCCCTAATGCCCTGTATAACCTGATGGGAAGAGATCTCCTCCACAAACTATGGGCTGGCATTCAGTTCTCTGAAGGAGACATGACTGTGACTTTGGGACAACCCATTGTGCAGATGCTTGTGGCAGCAGTAGATGAACATCTCCTTTATAATCCAGTCTCAAAACCAGAGGAGATGAGGGAGGGAAGTCTTCTCCAAACTCTACAGGTCGAATTTCCCAAAGTCTAGGCAGAAGGAAGGCCTCCTGGCCTGGACAAGAGACAGCCTCCAGTTGCGGTATGGTTAAAAGCAACAGCTACGGCCATTTGAGTCCGCCAGTTCTCCTCCCCTGGGAAGCAAAGGAAGGGGCCAGAAAACACATTAACCACCTCCGAAGATAGCGGCCCCCTCCCGATCTCACAGGCTGGTTTTATAGGGCATAACTGCAGACCCAAGGTATATGGATCCTATTGTTAAGGTGTTTACTCCTGGAATCGATACCCAGAACGATACCAGGAACTATGGGGGAGTTTATTCCTGGAATGATGTCCATGGATGTAAACGACAATATGGCTACTTAGGCAATATGGCATTGCTCTGGCTAAGCAGGCCCTAAGAGTTGAATAGGTTTTAACATTAAATTGACCCTAACAGAGATTAATCATGAGAGACTATGGAGTCTGAAAAACAATCTGAGGGTTTTGAAGGGGCAGGGGGTGGGAGATTTGGGGAGTCTGGTTGTAGGTATTATGGAGGGTACGTATTGCGTGGAGCAGCAGGTGTGGTGCACAAACAATGAATTCTGTTACATTGAAAAGAAATTAAATAAAAAAGATATTGAGGAAGTACTGGGAAGAAAGTGTAAAATAATTTCAAGTATTTGCCTTGGAATGCAAGCAGAATGGGTTATGGGACAATGATTTTATCCTGCGGTTGGTTAATGGCATGTCTATGCATTCTTTGAATAAAATATTAGATTGATATAAAAGTTATTTCAGTTAGTAATTTACATATACTTAAATTATTACAGATGAGAATCTCCAAATCTACTGTGAAATACCTAAATGAGGATTCTGGGCCTATATGAAGCAATCGATTTTCAATTATTGTGGGTCACTGTCAACTACAGAGGAAAAACAGGGAGAGCTGATTTTGTTTATAAGCTACAGAAATATTGCATTTGACATGGAAGCCACTATACATATTGAATATCTATTTCGAAGTCTAATTGAAAGAACTATATATTTATGTAAAAATAAATTTAGCTCTTATTTTGATTTTACCCAATGATTTATTTAATGATAACTAATCTCTTTACACAGTATTTGCAAAAGATTTTCACCTGTCTCAGTCTTTTAAACTTCATTAGACATTTTGGATTTGGCATCAGCATTGTTAACAATGTACAGTGGAGAAAAAGTAAAAGAAATAGTTTCTTAGTGAGTTTAAGAACTAAGCCTTGAACCTAAACAAGGTCTATACATGACAGAGAAGAAAGAACTTTGTACTTTCATTGATTATCTTCACTTGGTAGAAACTAACATGTGTTAAGATTTGCGTTGGGAATAAATTTTATTTAGTCCTGACCAAATGCTCTTGAGGTTGATACAACCATCAATATGGCTACAGATATTTGCAGATGATAATTCGAGATTCAGAGATTTAAGGGAATTCTTGGGATTTTCTCCCTTAACTGAGATATTCGTAAGATAGATATGTACATATTAAATTTTTATAATCCTATCTTAACACTGAAGATTTTTAGGCAAAAATAACGATAAAAATGGTTTTTTAAACTGCTGAAAACAAAATAGAAATGAAAAGAAAATGTAAAAGCTATTAATCAAAATTTTACTAAAGATGAAGGAGAGTCAAGAATGTACATAAGTTCCTTTATGACTAAATAAATTGGTTTAGTACTTATAGTTTGTTCATTTCAAGAAGTTTCTCATTTCCACTTTTTGGAATCTTAATTGTACTTTCATTTTTTCTCTGCAACAATGCACCTTTAATCAATGGCCTAAAGTATACACACATCACTCCCACATACTCTAAATGATCTTCTAAAATACTCTAATCCATGTCTTTTCAAAGAACTGAGATAGACCTCGTGGAGCCAATAGTTTCAAGGTAGTCCTGGGGAGTGAGGGTGAAAGGATTTGATGGGTCTTTTACAGAACTCTTCCCCTACAGGTGAATAAAGGAATTTCCTTTTGATGAAGTTCACTCAAAACTATGACAGGTTTTTGAAAAGAGAGGAAGCAAACCAAATTAATATGAAAACTGGTGAAGATGCTTTTAATTTACATTTGGAGTTCTTAAAAGTTTAATCTGAGATTCCTTATAAAATTGTAGGGAAAACAATGAAAAGCTCCTTTGGTAAATGCACATTTCTGTTGGAACTATGCAAATAATCAGACAAAATCTAATTTGACTAGGCTCATTTAGTTATCTGAAAGATATTTCTTTGAGATGAGTTTGCTTCAGAAAGAAAATTTTCAGAAGAAAATTCTACATTGATATCTAGAGGACACATTTCCAGATTTACCACTGGATCACTATATAGTTTTAAATAATTTATTTTGCATCACTTCAAATCCAGTTTTTATCTTTAAAATACTGATCTTTTACTTGAAAAATCTCTTTAATCTGTAAACAAGTGAATCACTAAAGTAAGATGTTTTTCAAGTTTTACTTTCAATTAAAAAGCAACAAAGGAGACATAGGAAAGAGAATATCTGCAAGACAGTGCTTATTATATGTTATTAAATGAAATTAAAATAGTAATATGTAGTTTATTTCTTTTTTAAAGATTTTATATACATATATATATATTATATATTAAGATTTTATATATATAATATATATAATATATATTTTGTTTATTATATATATAATATATATTTTGTTTATTATATATAATATATATTTTGTTTATTATATATATATAAATATAAATATATATATTTGTTCATTATAATATATATATATATATATATATATATATATATATATATATATATAAAATTGTAATTATAAGTGTTTGGTTTTTTGTGTCTAGTTTATTTTACTTAGTATCCTCCAGGTTGATCCATGTTGCTGTTGTTATGTTACATATATATCCATTTCTTGTATCGATCTATTTGTCAAAGAATATATACATTGATTTCCATATTTTATCTATTATGAATAACACTGTAATAATGATTATAGGAGTACAAATATATCTTCAAACTTGATTTCATTTCATTTCTTTTGGGTGTATCCAGAAGTGGGATTGTTGGATCATATAGTAGTTTTACTTTTAACTTTTTGAAGAACTTCTATACTATTTTCCATAATGGCTGTACTAATTTATATTCCCATTAATAAGGCTCAAGTGGTTTGTTTCTCTGCATGCTCCAAAACTCATTATTATTATTATTATTATTTATAATAACCACTCTAAAAAGTGTGAGATTGTATCTTGTGATTTTTATTTCTCTACTTATGTGGTGCATTTTTAGAGAGTTTAATTCATTAATCCAAGATTACATTTCTGGTAAGTGAAAAACTAGAATTAGATCTAGCACTGGCTCCAAACAATCTGCAGC
Source organism: Eira barbara (assembly GCA_020311275.1). Classification (NCBI taxonomy): domain Eukaryota; kingdom Metazoa; phylum Chordata; class Mammalia; order Carnivora; family Mustelidae; genus Eira; species Eira barbara. The sequence continues at coordinate 933,751 of JAHRIG010009371.1, forward strand.
AAGTTTTTGCAATAAAGCAAAGTAAATATATCTTCAATCTGAATCCAAACTCGAAGTATGTACTGATAAATCAGATATCTCTCAAAATATTTGTTACCTATTTTCTTATTTATGTAAAAATGCAGATTCACCATTGTGATATTTCATGAAGGTATTTATAGAGGAACACAGATATATGCACATATAGACACTGTTCATTTTAGACCTCTTTATTCAATAAAATCATTATGGATCACACGCTCTATAACCATCAAAAATAAAAATACACATTGCTCAAATATTTAATAAGAATGTTAATTCTTAAGTAATTAAAGCATTATGAACTCTATTTACTCTTTGTCCTTTTTAATAGAATCTGTTGTGGAAGCATGAGAAGGCATGAAAATTCAGGTATAAGTCATTACAGAGATAATGTAGAGAACTGTGCTTGGCTAGACTCCAGAAGATTCTCCTCTCAGTAACCTGATTCATTCTAGGAAAGTAATTTCACAATGCTGTAAAATCTAGATAACTGATAACAATGCAAAATAATTATTATATATGAACATACAGATACAATTATGAAGTGGTCAGAAGCTGACACAGAAAGATAAGCAAAAGGCAAGATAATCCAAAACAATAAAAGGGGGGGCTATAATTTCTCAGAGTGGACAAAGTAGAGGGAACATACCTTAACATCATAAAAGCCTCTATGGAAAACCTACAGTGAAAATCATTCTCAATGGGGAAAAACAGACAGTTTTTCCCTTAAGGTCAGGATCATGACAGGGATGTCCACTCTCATCAATATTGTTCAACATAGTATTGGAAATCCTAGAATCAGCAATCATACTACAAAAATAAAATGTATTCAAATTTGCAAAGAATACAGAGTCAGGGGCACAAGGCAAAGTAGGAGACCCTGCTTCCACTGATACCCTAAAGTAAGCTAAATATCTACCAGAATATTCTGGACACCTAGGAAATCAGCCTGAGATGTAAGATTATACACTTCTGGATCTTTATGGGGACAGAAGACATCAGTGGAGAGGTAAAGTGGAATGCTCAAACTATTAGAGGAGTATAAACCCGAGGGGGAGGGAGCCACCAGAAGTGACCATTGGAAAGTAATACCCCAATACAAAAGTGCCCAGTGATTGGGGACCAGCATTAACTGGGAGTCTGGTTAAAGCCCTCAAAAAGAGCAAAAAGTCTTAAGGGGAAATTGGTGCAATCTGGCAGTCATGGGCATGGGCCCATACCCCACAGACCCAGGAAGGCCACCACTGGTGACTGCTGATTCTGCACACCCTGCATGACTGTGTGGTCTGAGTGTACACATGACCATTCCTGGGAGAGTGTGGTGTGGGCAACAGCCAGGGCTCTTTAGGACCGTCGCCTTCTGCCAACAGCCGAGGGTCTGAAAGAGCCCAGCCCACACCTAAGAGAACCTGGCATGATCTCTGGTCAGGTTCACATTGCACAACCTCAGGATCCGAGACACACCAGGCCTGGGCAAGGACCCCAGACAGCAGTCCCGGCAAAGGCAGCCACAGGAAGTGGGCTCCCTGGACCAATATCACTTGCTGATTTAGTGACACAGGAGTGCAGAGATAAGCAGGTGACTCTGGCAACCACTTAGATGGTGGCAGGGGTGTGCACTGCCTCTGGAAGGTTGTGCTGTTCATCAGAGTTTGCAGAGGGGGAGTCTGTGTGCTCTGGAACCCCAGAGGGGAGCAGACTGAGGTTTCTTTCTGAGGCAGAGGTATGGGTGCAGTTTTCTTTCCACTAAACCTCTGAAAAGCCACAAAAAATCACCAAAGAACAAAAACTGCCAGAGAACAGTAGCCTGAAAAACCGGTTTCCACAGAGCACAGTCCCCTGATAGGGGGCATAATGACTCAACCCAAGCAAGACTGACTGAAAAACAATGCAGCAGGCCCCTTCCCCAGAAGGCAAGCCAAAGCAATGAGAAGACAACAACCAAAGGGTCCCCATAAAACTGTAAAACCAAAACATCAAGGGAAAACAATATATTAAACTCACAGTATTGCCCTAAAACCTGTATATTTCATAGATACGACCTTTTTTTGTTGTTTTGCTTTGTTTTTAATTTGATCTCATGAATATTGTTCTTCATTTAAAAAAAATATTTTATTTATTTATTTGACAGACAGAGATCACAAGTAAGCAGAGAGGCAGACAGAGAGAGAGGAGGAACCAGGTTCCCCGCTGAGGAGAGAGCCCAATGTGGGGATCGATCCCAGGACTGTGAGATCATGATTTGAATACAAGACAGAGGTTTTAACTCACTGAGGCAACAAGGAGCCCTGATTCCCGTTCTTCTATTTTTTTTTTTAACCTACTTACCATCATGAATAGAGGTTTAATACTACACATTGATTTCAACCTTTTAATTTGAGCTTTTTTAACCATGAACCACCATCTCAGTGGTTGCCAGAGGCACCTGCTTGTCTCTGCACCCCTGTGTCACTAATTCAGCAAATAATACTGAACCAGGGACCCCACTTCCCAAGTGTATTTCTTTTTCTTTTTTTTAATATATAGATAGATAGATAGATAGATAGATAGATATAGATAGATAGATAGATATTAGCTTCAAGGTAATCCATTTTCCCTATTCAATACTATCCCTATATATAAGCCACTTTTAATCTCCATTTAATGCTGGAAAGTAGAGTTCTTTAACAAAGATATCAAGATACACCCAGGAAGGACCAAAATAACCTTCCTTGCACACATCAAGGGTTTATAACCACCCTCCCATCTTATTCTTCTGTCAATGTTTCTGTGTATTTGTTTTTTGTTCTGGTATTATATAAATCTTATTCTTGGGGTTCATTTTGGTAGGATTCTTTTTTTTTATTCTTGTCAATTAACTTTTTAAAATTTTTTTATATTTTTTTTTATTTCTTTACAGTGTTCCAGAATTCATTGTTTATGCAACATACCCAGTGCTCCATTTAATGCATGCCCTCCATATTACCCATCGTCAGGCTCACAAAACCTCCTACACCCTGCCCCTCCAAAACCCTCATATTGTTTTTCAGAGTCCACAGTCTCTCATGGTTCATCTCCCCCTCCAAATTCCCCCAAATCTCTTCCCTCTCTATCTTCCCATGTCCTCTGTGTTATTTGCTATGCTCCACAAATAAGTGAACCCTATGACAATTGACTCTCTCTGCTTGACTTATTTCACTCAGCATAATCTCTCACAGTCCGTCCATGTTGATACAAAAGATAGGTATTCATCCTTTCTAATGGAGGCATAATACTCCATAGTATATATGGACAACATCTTCTTATCCATTCGTCCGTTGAATGGCATCTTGATTCTTTCCACAGTTTGGCGACTGTGGCCATTGCTGCTATGAACTTTGGGATACAGATGGCCCTTCTTTTCACTAAGTCTGTATCTTTGGGGTAAATACCCAGTAGTGCAATGGCAGGGTCATAGGGAAGCTCTATTTTTAATTTTTTGAGGAAAAAAATGTTCTCCAAACTGTTCTCCAAAGTGGCGGCACCAACTTGCATTGCCACCAACAGTGTAAGAGGGTTCCCCTTCCTCCACATCCTCTCCAACACACGTTGTTTCCTGTCTTGTTAATTTTGGCCATTCTAATTGGTGTAAGGTGGTACCTCAATGTGCTTTTGATTTAAATCTCCCTGATGGCTAGTGATGATGGACATTTTTTCATGTGTCTGCTTGCCATTTTTATGTCTTCATTGATGAAGTGTCTGTTCATGTCTTCTGCCCATTTTTTGACATGATTGTCTGTTTTGTGTGTGTTGAGTTTGAGGAGTTCTTTATAGATCCCAGATATCAGCCCTTTGTCTCTATTGTCATTTGCGAATATCTACTCCCATTCCATGAGTTACCTCTTTGTTTCGTTGACTGTTTCCTTTGCTGGAAGAAGCTTTTGAGTTTGATGAAGTCCTAAAAATTCATTTTCACTTTTGTTTCCTTTGCCTATGGAGGTATGTATTGAAATAAGTTTCTGTGGTTGATATCAAGGAGGTTATCCTCTGGGATTCTGATAGATTCCTACCTCACGTTTAGGTCTTTATTCATTTCGAGTTTATCTTTGTGTATAGTGTAAGAGAATGGTAGATTTTCATTCTTCTACATATAGCTGTCCAATATTCCCAACACCATTGATTGAAGAAACTGTCTCTTATCCACTGGATATTTTTTTCCTGATTTGTCAAAGATTATTTGACCACAGAGTTGAAGGGCCATATCTGGGCTCTCAACTCTGTTCCATTGATCTATCTGTATATTTTTGTTCTAGTACCATGCTGTCTTGGTGATCACAGCTTTGTAGTAAAGCTTGAAATCAGTCAACGTGATGCCACCATTTTTTTGTTTCTTTTTCAACATTTCCTTAGCAATTCAGGGTCTCTTCTGATTCCACACAAATTTTAGGATTATTTGCCCCAGCTTCTTGAAAAATACTAGTGGAATTTTGTTCGGAATGGCATTAAAAATACAGATTGTTCTAGGCAGTATAGACATTTTAACAATGCTTACTCTTCTGATCCAAGAGCATGGAATGGTCTTCCATCTTTTTCTGTCTTCTTTTATTTCTTTCATAAGGGTTCTCTAATTCCTCAAGTACAGATCCTTTACCTCTTTGGTTAGGTGTATTCTGACATATCTTAGGGATCTTGGTGCCTTAGTTAATGGAATGGATTCTCTAATTTCCCTTTCTGTATTTTCATTGTAAGTGTATAAGAAAGCAACTGATTTCTATACATTGACTCTGTATCCTGCCACATTACTGAATTGCTGTATGAGTTCTAGTAGTTTGGGGATGGAGTCTTTTGGGTTTTCTATATAAAGTATCATGTCATCTGCAAAGAGAGAGGGTTTGACTTCTTCATTGCCAATTTAGAACTTCTAATATCATGTTCTAATATTATGTTGAACAGGAGTGCTGAGAGTTGGCATCCTTGTTGTGTTCCTGATCTCAAAGGGAAGGAGGTGAGCTTTTTCCCATTGATGATGATATGCGCTGTGGGTTTTTCATAGATATTATGAAGTTGAGGAATGTTCCCTCTATACCTATACTTTGAAGCATTTTAATCAGGAATGGGTGCTAGATTTTGTCAAATGCTTTTTCTGCATCAATTGAGAGGACCTCGTGTTTCTTCTCTCTTCTCTTATTGATTTGTCTTATCACATTTAATGATTGTGAATGTGGAAGCACCCTTGCAACCTAGGGATAGATCCCACCTGATGGTGGATACTCTTCATAAGGAATCGTTGGATCCTATTAGCTAGGATCTTGTTGAGAATCTTGGCATCCATATTCATGAGGGATATTGGTCTGAAATTTTCCTTTTTGGTGGGGTTTTTTCCTGGTTTGGGGATTAGGATAATGGTGGCTTTATAAAAAGGGTCTAGAAAATTTCCTTCTGCTTCATTTTTTTTTTTTTTTTAAACAGCTTCAGGAAAATAGGTGTTATTTCTTCTTTGAAAGTTTTGTTGAATTCCCCAGGGAATCCATCAGGTCGTGGGCTCTTTTTCTTTTGGGAAGTTTTTGATCACTGCTTCAATCTCATTACTTGATATTGGTCTATTCAAGTTGTAGATTTCTTCCTGGTTCAGTTTTGGAAGTTTATACTTTTTCATCAATGCATCCATTTCATCTAGGTTGCTTAACTTTTTGGCATGTAACTGTTGATTATAAATTCTGATGATTGTATTTCCTTGGTATTAGTTGTGATCTCTCCCTTTTCATTCATAATTT
>JAHRIG010009371.1:939603-1025811 GCA_020311275.1 Eira barbara
TTTTTTTTTTTTTTTTTTTTTTTTTTTTTTTTTTTGAGGGAGACTCTGATGGCTTTGTATTTCCCCCTTAGGACTACCTTTGCTGTATCCCAGAGGTTTTGGACAGAAGTGTGTTCATTATCATTGTTTTCCATGAATTGTTTACATTCTTCTTTGATCTCCTGGTTGATCTAAACATTCTTAAGCAAGGTGGTCTTTAACTTCCAGGTGTTTGAATTCATTTCAAACTTTTCCTTGTGGTTGAACTGCAGGTTCAAAGCATAGTGATGTGAGAATACGCAGAGATTATTCTCAAATTTTTTGGTATCGGTTGAGCCCTGACTCGTGACCCAGTATGTGGTCTATTCTGGAGAAGGTTCCATGTGCACTTGAGAAGAATGAGTATTCTGTTGTTTTAGGGTGGAATGTTCTGTATATATCTATGAGGTCCATCTGGTCCAATGTGTCATTCAATGCTCTTGTTTCTTTATTGATTTTCTGCTTGGATGATCTGTCAATACTGAGAGTGGTATGTTAAGATCCCCTAATATTAATATGTTCATATTAATATGACTCTTTATCTTGATTAACAGTTGTCTATTGTAGTTGCCTGCTACCATATTGGGACATAAATATTTACAATTGTTAGATATTCTTGGTGGATAATCCTATTAATAATTATGTAGTGTCCATATTTATCTCTGACCACAGTCCTTAGTTGAAAATCTAATTTATCTGATATGAGAATTGCTACCCCAACCTTCTTTTGAGTACTGTTGGAAAGAAAGTTGCATCTTCTTCCCTTCACTTTTAGTCTGGATGTATCCTTAGGATGTATCAAAATGGGTCAAAATATATCTTTTGTAGACAACATATGGATGGGTCTTATTGTTTTATTCAATTTGCAAACCAGCGCTGTTTTATGGCACATTTAGGCAGTTCATGTTGAGAGTAATTATTGAGACATACGATTTTATGGACATCCTGTAACTTGTGAAGTCTTTGATTCTATAGATTGCCTGTATAAATTTCTATTCAATTATATTCTTGTTTTTGTTTTTCTCTTTTATAGAAACCCACTTAATATTTCTTATAGTGTCTCCTTGGTGGTCACACACTCTTTTAAACCTTGATGCTCTTGGAAGCTTTTTATTTCTCCATCCATTTTGAATGTCAACCTTTCTTTGTAAGTATTCTTTGCTGCATGTTCTTCTCATTTCAGACCAAGAATATGCCTTGCCAGCTCTTTCTGGCTTGCCAGGTTTCTGTGGACAGGTCATTCTGATGGGCTTTCCTCTGTACATAAGGAATCTCTTCCCCCTCGCTGCTTTTCAAGAGCTCCCCTTTGAAATTATGATTCATAATTTTCAAAATGAGGTGTCTCGAGGTCTTTCTAGATTCTATGATCTTGGGGTGAGCCCTTTCTGCCTCTAGTACAGGACCCATTCACAAGATTGGGAAATTTTTCATGGAGAATTTGTTCAACTATATCTTCTAGCCTTCTTTCTCCTCCCCCCAGGAATTCCAATAATTATGACATTGGAACGTTTCATGGTGTCATTTATTTTCATAATTCTGTTTTCATGGCTTCTAAGCTGTTTTTCCAGGCTTCCTTCTGAGCCTTTTTCTCTATCTGTTTTTACTCTAGATCACTGATTCTATCTTCTGCCTAGTTACCCTAGCTTTTAGAAAATTTAGATTAGACTGGAACTCAGTGAGAATATTGTTAGCATCATCCCTGGTGACTTTCATTTCTGCCCTAATCAATTCCATTTTGCCATTAAAGGCTTTCTCCAACCTAGTCATTGACTGGATGATTGTTAGCCTGAATTCCCTTTCCAACATAGTGTTTATGTCCGTGTGTAATAGCTCTGATGGAGAAGACACAGTCTCTGAATTTTTCCTCTGTTAGGCATTCCTCCTCCTAGTCATTTTGATGAGAGATGGCTGAAGGGATGTGTAGGTGAATGTATCAGCCGTGGTGCAGGCAAGTTGCACTCTCGAATGCTTGAGACCAATTGGGAGTCCCCGCCAAAAGAAAGAAAAAAGAAAAAGAGAGAGAGAGAGAGAGAGGGAGAAAAGGCCCAGCCTGAATGGGCTCCAAAGGTGAGATTTATAAAGTGTACAAACAAAAAACAGAGAAACAAAAATACTGACAAAGGTAAATGACAAGAAAAAAAAAAAAAAAAAAAGGAAGAAGAAGAACCCAGCCAAAATGATCCCCATGGATAAGATTTATATACTACCAGAACAAAAACAAATACACAGAAACACTGACAGAAGAAAAAGATGGGAGGGTGGTTATAAATTCTCAGTGTTGGGGGAGGAACATTATTTTGATTCTTCCTGGATGTATCCTGGTATCTTTGTTAAAGTACTCAACTTTCCTGAGATAAAGGTAATTAAAACTTGTATATATAGGTGTAGCATTGATTGGGGAAATGGAATTACCTTGAAGCTTATCTCTATATGAATATTAAAAATTAAAATAAAATAAATTTAATTTAATAACAAGAAAAATAGAAAAGCAAAATAAAAACACAGGTATATGTATCCAAAAAGTTCAAATTAAAAGGTTATTATGGAATTTATTGTACTAAACCTCTCATTGTGATGAAAAATAGGTTAAAATTATTTTTAAAAATTGAAAAGAATGGGAATATTGGGAGCGAATTAAAAATAAAACTTGTAACTATGAAGTAGTGTTGGTTGTTCTCTTGGATTTTTTGTTTGTTTGTTTGTTTTGTTTTGCTTTGTTTTGTTTTTCCTCTGGCTTTCTGGTGGAGGGGCCTGCCACATAGTTTTTCAGGCAGTCTTGCTAGAGTTCAGTCCTCCTGCTCCCTATCAAGGAGCTGGGCTCTGAGGAAACCGTTTTTTCAGGGTTTTGTTCTCTGGAGGTTTTGTCTTTTGTTTGTTTTGTTTTGTTTTGTTTCCCTCCCTTTGGTAGCTTTTGGAGGTTCTTTGGAGGTTTAGAGGAAAGCAAACTGCACCCAGACCTCCATCTCAGAGAGAACCCTCAGTCTGTTCTCCTCTGGGTGCTCCAGAGTACATAAACACCCCCTCTGCTTCTGGTAGAGCACGTATGCAGAAATGGTCTCAGGGGTCGCAGGAGCTCCCTCTTGCACCCCAGTGTTACCAAAACCAGAAGAAGTACTAGTCCACAGAGCTGGCTTCCAGTGGTTGCCTCCATGGAGTCTCTCTGGCCAGGTAGACTGCCAGAGAGGTCCCAACTAGAGATAGCACACTGAGGTTTTCATGCTGCACTGTGCTGTGAATGTTTAGACTCTACCGGTCCTAGAGAGCACCAGCTAGTGCCTGCATGGAACTCTCTCAAGGAAGGGTTTGGAGAATGACTCAGACCCCAGTCGCTAAGTGCAGGTGCAGAGTGCAAAAGGCTGTCACTCTAGAGAGCGCTGGTTGGCATCCACACCAGACTCTCTCATGCGCGCCACCAAACAGACACTCTCATGCACACCCGTGGCTCAGGGACCAAGGCCTGGCTTATTCGCTGCACTCTCTCTGGCTCAGCACCAGCGTTGGCTGTCCTGGATCTGTGGGCGTAAGCCCCTGTCCCTAACTGCCCGGTTCTACCAATCTCCCTGTAAGATTTTTTTGCTCTTTTTAAGTGCTTTCAACCACACTCCAAGTTAAGGCTGGCCCCAAATCACAGGGCATTCTCGTATTGGAGTATTACTTTCCAATGGGTCACTTCTGGTGGCTCCCTCCCCCTTTTGTCTTCTGATATCATTCCAATGTTCCCACTCTGCTTTACCTGTCCACTGGCATCTTCTGCCCCTGTAGAGATCCAGAAGTGTATTATTCTAATCTCAGGCTGATTTCTCGGGTGTTCAGTGTTCTTTGGTAGATAATCAGTTCACTTTAGGGGACCAGTTGAAACAGAGCCTACTACTTCTCCACCATCTTGTCACCACCGCCCTCTTGTCATTTAACTTTTTATCAGTCTTTTTGTTTGTCTGCTTTTGCTTATAAACCTTATAAATCTTAATTTTGGGGCTCATTTTAGCTGGGCTTTCTCTTTCCCTCTTTTTTCTTTTTTTTTTCTTTTTGGTAGTGACTTCCATTTGTTCCAAAACGTTCCAGGGTGAACCTTGCCTGGATCAGCTATACATCCCCTCTCACCAAAATGCTTATGAGGAGGAACACCCAACAGAGGAAAAAATGAGAGAGTGTGCCCTCTCCATCAGAACTATTGGATATGGACATAAACAGCATGTTCAAAAGAGAATTCAGGGTAACAATTATCCAGGGAATGGCTAGGTTGGAGATAACCATTAGTGACAACATACAATATCTAAGGGCAGAGTGAGAGACTACCTGGAAGAAGTTAAAATGATATTAATGTGATTCAGTCTATTCTAAATACTTTAATAGCTAAGGTAACAGAGACAGAAATTAGAATTAGCGAGCTAGAGTACAAACTGATAGAGATAAAAAGGCCAGTAGGAAGCCTGGAACAAACAGCTTAGAAGCCATGAAAACAGAATTAGGGAAAGAAATGACACCATGAAATGTTCAAAGTCAGAATTATTGGGATTTCTGATGGAGTGGAGAAAGAGAGAAGACTAGAAGATTTAGTTAAACAAATATCAATGAAAGTTTTCCCAGTCTGGGAATGGAACCAGCGTTTGGGTTCTAGGAGCAAAATTAACACCGACCAAGATCAATGACCTACAAAGACCTGAAGACACTTGATTGTGAAACTCATGAATCATAATTTTAGACAAGTGCTTCTGAGGGCAGCTAGGGGGAAGAGATTCCTTATGTACAAAGGAAGGTCCATCAGAATAACATCACACCTCTCCGCAGAAAACTGGCAAGTCAGAAAGGGCTGGCAAGACATATTCTGGACACTTAATGAGAAGAACATGCAGCCAAGAATACTTTATCCATCAAGGCTGACATTCAAAATGGATGAAGACATAAAGAGCTTCCAAGAGTGGCAAGAATTACAAGAGTATGTGACCACCAAGCTGGCATTACCAGAAATATTAAGAGGTGGGTGGTCTATAAAAGAAGAAATAATCCAAGAGTGTAACAGAACAGAAATTTACAAAGACAATCTATAGAAACAAGGACTTCACAGACAGTATGATTTCAATAAAAAATATATTTTTCCAAAATCACTCTCAATGTGAATGGCCTATATGCTCCCATAAAACGGGAAAGGGTTTCAGGTTGAATAAAACGACATGAACAATCCATATACTGTCTAAAAGAGACACATTATTAACCTAAAATACATCCAGTCTGAATGTGAAGGGATGGAGAAGCATCTTTCATTCCAGCAGCACTCAAAAGAAAGCTGGCATAGTTATTCTCATGTCAGATAAATTAGATTTTAAAATAAAGACTGTAGAGAGAGATACAGATAGACGCTACATCATTCTTAAAGGGTCTAATCACCAAGAAGATCTAACAGTTGTAAATATTTATGCCCCCAGTAAGGGAGCAGCCAACTACATAAGCCAACTGTTAATCAAAAGAAAGAGTCATATTGATAAGAATACACCCCTAAGCATAGGGGGTCTTAACATGCCACTCTCAGTAATAGAGAGATCATGCAAGCAGAAAATCAAGAAAGATAAAGAGCTTTGAATGACACATTAGAACAGATGGACCACATAGATAAATACAGAAAATTCCACCCCCCCAAAGCAAAAAAAAAAAAAAAAACAAAAAAACAAAAAAAAACCTCATTCTTCTCCAGTGCACATGGAACTTTCTCCTCCAAAATAGACCATTTAGTTGGTCACAAATCAGGGCTTAAGCTACCAAAAATTTAGATTATTCACTACATATTCTCAGACCACAAAGCTTTGAAACTAGAACTTAACCATAAGAAAAAGTTTAGAAGGAAATCAAACACTTGAAAGCTAAAGACCACCCTGCTTCAGAATGTTTGAACAGCTAGGAAATCAAAGAAGAACTTAAACAATTCATGGAAACCAATGAGAATGAAGACACATCAGTCCAAAACCTATGGAATATGGCAAAGGTGGTACTCAGGGGAAATACATAGCCATCCAAGCCTCATTCAAAAAAATTGAAAATTTATGAATACACCAGCTATCTTTACACCTTAAGAAACTGGAAAATCAACAACAAATTAAACAAACCTCAAGCAAAAGAAGGCAAATAATCAAGATTAGAGCAGGATCCATGAGAGAAATTAGGAATACAGTAGAAGAAATCAACAAAACCAGAAGCTGGCTTTTTGAAAGAAAAAAAAAAAAAAAACAAAAAACAGTAAACCACAGTCCAAACTAATCTAAAAGAAAAGAGAGATTCATAAAATTATGAATGAAAAGGGAGAGATCTTGACTAACATCAAGGAAATCGAAACAATCATCAGAAATTATTATCAACTGTTTTATGCCAATAAATTAATCGACCTAGAAAAAATGGATGCATTCCTGGAAAACTATAAACTTCCAGGAAAGAATCAGGAGGAAACTGCCAAACTGTATAAACTAATATCTAGTAACAACTTTGAAGCAGTAATCAAAACTCTCTCCCCCCCCCCAAAAAAAAAGAAGCCCAGGACCTGATGGATTCCATGAGGAATTCCGCCAAACATTCAAAGAAGAAATAATACTTCTTCTCCTGAAGCTTTTTCAAAAAATAGAAACAGAAGGAAAAATTACGAACTCTTTCTATGAGGCCACCATTACTCTGGTATCCATATCAGGCAAAGACCCCATCAACAAGGACAATTTCAGACCAATATCGCTGATGAATGTGGATGCTAAGATTTTCAACAATATCCTAACTAATAGGATCCAACAGTACATTAAAAAGATTATCCACCGTGATCAGGTGGGAATTATCCCTGGGATGCAAGTGTTGTTAAACATTTGCAAATCAATCAATGCTATAGAACAAATCAATAAGAAAAGAGAGAAGGACACATGATCCTCTGAATTGATGCAGAAAACGCGTTCAAGAAGATACGACATCCGTTCCTGAATAAAACTCTTCAAAGTATAGGACTAGAGGGAACATTCTTCAACTTCATAAAATCCATCTATGAAAAACCCACAGCAAATATCATCCTCAATGTGGAAAAGCTGACGGCCTTCCCTTTGAGACCAGGAACAAGACAAGGATGCCCATTCCTGTCACTGTTGTTCAACATAGTACTAGAAGCCCTAGCAACAGCAATCAGACAACAAAGAACAATAAAAGGTATTTAAATTGGCAATGAAGAAGTCAAACTCTCTGTCTTCACAGATGACATGATACTTTATATGGAAAAGGAAAACCCAAAAGACTCCACTCCCCCGCCCAACTACTAGAACTCACACAGCAGTTCAGTATGTGGCAGGGTACAAAGTCAATATACAGAAATCAGTTGCTTTCTTATACACTAACGATGAAAATACAGGAAGGGACATTAGAGAATTAATTCCATTTACTATAGCACCAAGAACCAAAACAATACCTGGGACTAAACCTAAACAAAGTGGTAAAGGATCTGTGCTCGAAAAACTACAGAACACTCAGGAAAGGAAGTGAAGAAGACAGAAAAAGATGGAAAAGCATCCCATGCTCATGGATCAGAAAAATAAACATTGTTAACATGTCTCTACTGCCCAGAGCAATCTATACTTTCAGTGCCATTCCAATCAACATTGTACCAGCATTTTTCAACATCCTGGAACAAACAATCCTAAAATTTTTATGGAACCAGAAGTGATCCCAAATTACTATTGAAATGTTGAAAAAGATAAAAAACAGAACTGGGGCATCATGTTGCCTGATTTCAAGCTTTACCTCAAAGCTGTGAACATCATGACAGCATAATACTGGCACAAAAACAGACACATAGAGCAGTGGAACAGAATAGAGAGCCCATATATAGAGCCACAACTCTATGGTCAACTAATCTTTGACAAAGCAGGGAAAAAATATCCAGTGGAAAAAAGACAGTGTCTTCAATAAATGGTGCTGAGAAAATTGAACAGCTATGTATGGAAGAATAAAACTCGACCACTCTCTTACACCATACAAAAGGTAAACTCAAAATGGATAAAAAATTTCAACGTGAGGCAGGAAACTATCAAAATCCTAGGAGATAACATAGTCAGTAACCTCTTCAACATTGGCCACAGCAACTTCTTTCAAGACATGGCTCCAAAGACAAAGGAAAAAAAAAAAAGCAAAAATGAACTTTTGGGACCTCATCAAGATCAAAGCCTTCTACACAGCAAAAACAAGGAAAAAAAAATCAACCAAAGAGACAGCCCACAGAGTGAGATAAGATATTTGCAAATGACACTACAGACAAGGGGATGATATCCAAGGTCTATAAAGAATTCCTCAAATTCAACACTCAAAAAACAGATAATTATGTCAAAAATTGAGTAGAAGACATGAACAGACACTTCTCCAATGAAAGCATACACATGGCTAGCAGACACATGAAAAAATGTTCATCATCATTAGCCGTCAGGGAGATTAAAATCAAAACAACATTGAGATACCAACTTACACCAGTTAGAATGGACAAAATCAAGTCAGTAAACAATGCATGTTGGAGTGGATGTGGGGAAAGGAGAACCCTCTTACACTGTTGGTGGGAATGCAAGTTGGTGCAGCCACTTTGGAGAACAGTGTGGAGATTCCTCAAGAAACCAAAAATAGAGCTTCCCTATGACCCTGCAATTGCACTACTGGCTATTTACCCCAAAGATACAGATGTAGTGAAAAGAATGGTCAACTGCACCCTATTGTTCATAAAAGCAATGACCACAGTCACCAAAATGTGCAAAGAACCAAGATTCCCTTCAACAGACAAATGGATAAAGAAGATATGGTCCATATATACAATGGAGTATTATGCCTCCATCAGAAAGGATGAATACCCAACTTTTGTAACAACATGGACAGGACTAGAAGAAATTATACTGAGTGAAATAAATGAACCAGAGAGAATCAATTATCATTTGGTTTTACTTACTTGTGGAGCATAAGGAATAAAAGGGAGAGGAAATAATGAGAGACAGTGTACTCTGAGAAAGAAACTGAGGGTTTTGGAGCGGAGGAGTGTGGGGGGTTGGGAGAGCCTGGTGGTGGTATTAAGGAGGACATGTATTGCATGGAGCACTGGGTGTGAGACATAAACAATGAATCTTGGAACACTAAAGAAGTAAAATTAAATTAAAAAAAAAAGATGCTACATCTCAAAATTGCAAAGAAAGAAAAAAATACATATGAAGATGAAATTGAAGAGTGAAAGTAGAGCATATATATAATGTAAAGTTGAAGACAGTGAACAAAGGACTAAATTTAAATATGCTTTAAACAACTATGAAATATAAGTTGGTATAATAAGCATCTAATTCAGATGAGAAAAATGTAAAAGTTAAAAAAAGAAAGGAGAAAAAAAACATAAGAAAAGCATAAGAAAAAAAGTAGGAGAATTTTATCTGACGAATAAAGGAGTCATGAGGCAACAACTGGAGTTCAATATGGTATTTTCCCCTGATGTCGAAATTTTATAGTCTTGTGGAATCCATAGCTTTGTCATCTACCCTTTCTTCCAGACAGTGTTCTGGGGGAGATACCTGCCATGCTGTTTCTCAGGTATTCCTACTTGACAGAGTTGCCCCACCCTCTGTCAAAGGGAAGGGCTCAATGTAAACTCATCCTCTGTGTGTCTTTTCTCCCCCCCTGGAGGATTTCCTTGCCTCTTCAGAGGATCAGAGTAAAAATGGCCATAGCCAAAACTCTGACAAAGAGCAGAAAGTACGCATTCTTCCCTCTTTAATAAACCTTCAGAGATAATCATTCTCCCCTTCTGTATGTGCCAAAACCCATAGGCCCCTTCAGTACACATTACTTTCTCATGAGTAGTCCCAGGGATCCCTAAGTGCCACTGCCCTTTGTAGCTCTAAAACTATGAGCAGCCATGGGACCCAAATGTCTCTGATGCTCCTGGATCATGTCTCAATGCTGCCTTAATGCCCTTTCTGGGCCTCTACTGCCCTACAATGTTTACCCAGCTGCAGGCACAGGTTCCATTCTTTTTCAGGCTGCTCAGGAAAAGAACAATTACTGACCATCCTGGCTCGTGGTTTATCATGACCCAAGCTAAGTCCCCTCCTGGGCTAGCTGACCCCACTGGGCTTCTTCCCCACTCTACTTCTCAGTCATTCTATTGTTTCAGGCACCCTGGTAGTTCTGTGACTCCTCAGATCCTGAGACCACAATGTCCTAGCTAGAATCCTGCCTTTTCCTTTCCAAACCCCCTTTCAGAAAGGGATATTTCCTCCTAGAGAAGATTTCTAATGGTTCCGATTTTGTGCTCCAGTGTTATATTACTTTCAAGAACCAGCATATGAGGGCTCCCCCTCTTCTGTTTATCTTCCACTATCTCCTTGCAGATTCATGACTCTGCACATCCTACTTTGCAAAACGCAGTAGCTTTACTGCTTGCAGAGATCCAGATATATATTCTTACATGGGCTCCCAGCTTCCTCAGGCTCTTTTTGTGGGTGACCAGAATGGTTTGATAGATATCCAGCTAAATTCAGGGGGCCAGTTGAAATGGGGTCCCCAACTCTTCCACCATCTTGCCCCCTCAAATTCAATAAATTCTTTATACATTTTGAGTAGTAACCACTTATCATAAATGCCATTTGAAAATATCTACTCCCATTCTGTACATTGTCTTTTAGATTTTTCAATTGTTTCCTTTGATGTCCAGTAGCTTTAATGAAAACACAATAGTTCATTTTGTTTTTGTTTCATTGCCAGCAGACATATAAAGTAAGAATTTGTTATGGACAAGGTCAAATACATTATGCTATGTTCTTCTCTGTATTTTAATGGTTTTCTGTCTCATATTGAGGTCTTTCAACCATTTTTAATTAATTTTTGTCTGTGATGTAAAAAAGAGGTTCAGTGTTATTCTTTTCAATGTTTTATCCAGTTTTCCCATTTGTTAAAGAGATTGTCTTTTTCCCACTGAACAATATTTTCTTCTTTGTTAAAGATTAAATGACCATAGAGCTGTGGGTTCATTTCCGGGTTTTCTATTTTCTACTCTTGAACTTCTATTTTTATGCCAGTATCATACCTTTTTGATCTTTACACATTTTTAATATAACTTGAAGTATGGAATTAGGATGACTTTAGCTCTGTTTTTTTTTTTTTCCTTTTTTTAATATTTTTAAAAATTTATTTGACATAGAGGGAGAGATCACAAGTAGACAGAGAGGCAGACAGAGAAAGAGAGGGGGAAGCATACTCCCCACTGAGCAGAGAGACCAATGTGGGGCTTGATCCCAGACCCCGATATCATGAAACAGGCCAAAGGCAGAGGCTTAACCCACTGAGCCACCCAGATGCCCATGTTTTGTTTTGTTTTGCTTTTTCAAGATTGTTTTGGGTATTCAGTGTCTTTAGTGTTTCCATATATATTTTGTGATAAGTTGTTCAAGCTCTGTGAAAAATGGTACTCTGTGAAAAATGGTTGGTACTTTGATTGGAATTTCATTAAATCTACACATTTCTTTGGGTCGTATAGATATTTCAACAATGATCTTTCGATCCATGTGCATGGAGTATCTTTCCATTTCTTTGTTCTGTCTTCAATTTTTTTCATCCTTGTCTTATAGTTTTCTTACTAAAAGTCTTTCACCTCTTTGGTTAGGCTTATTCCTAGGTATCATGGGTTTTGGTGCCATTATAAATGGGATTGAGTCCTTGATTTCTTAAAAATGGGTGTATATAAATCCCAATACCTCAATTTTATATCCCATGAATTTTCCAACTTCTTTTATTGATTTTAAATGATAAAAATTTCAAGGGGCACCTGGGTGGCTCAGTGGGTTAAGCCTCTGCCTTCAGCTCAGGTCATGATCTCAGGGTGCTGGGATCAAGCCCCATATCGGGTCTCTGCTCAGTGGGGAGCCTGCTTCCCTCTCTCTCTCTCTCTCTATGCCTGCCTCTCTGCCTACTTGTGATCTGTTTGTCAAATAAATAAATAAAATATTTAAAAATTTTTTTCAACAAAGAAGAAACTATCTCCTCTGTTGTAATTTTTATCATTTAAAATCAATTAATTAAAAGATAGTGTATTATCAGTTTCAGAGGTAGAGTTTAATGATCCATCAGTTGCATGAATTGCATGAATGTTTCATCCAGTACTCATTACATCAAGTGCCCTCCGTAATGCCCATCATCTAGTTACCCCATACCCCCATCCACCTCCCCTTCACAACCCTGTTTGTTTCCTATAGTAAAAAGTCTCTTGTGGTTTGTTTCTTTCTCTGATTTCGACTTATTTTATTTTTACCTCCCTTCCCCTATGATCCTCTATGTTCTTTCTTTTATTCCACATATGAGTGAAATACCATATTTGTCTTTCATTGACTAATTTACTTCACTCAGCATAACACCCTCTAGTTTCTTCTACATCATTGCAAATGGTAAGATTTCATATTTTCTGATGGCTGAATAATAATCTATTTTAAACATATACCACATTTTCTCCATTCATCTGTTGATGGACATCTGGGCTCATTTTGTATTTTGGCTACTGTGGACATTGTCGCTATGAAAATTGGGGCGCAGGTCCCCTAAATATCGCCACATTTGTATTCTTTGCATAAATACCTGGTAATGTAACTGCTGTGTAATACGATAGCTCCATTTTTAACTGTATGAAGAATCTCCACTCTGTTTTCCAGTGTAGCTGTACCAGTGCACATTCCCTCCAATAGTGTAAGAGGGTTTCCTTTTCTTTACATCCGAACCAACATCTGTTGTTTGCCATGTTGTTCATTTTAGCTGTTCTGACTGGTGTGAGGTGGGATCTCATTGTGGTTTTGATTTGTATTTCCTTGATGCTAAATGGTGTTGAGCATCTTTTCATATGTCTGATGACCGCTTGCTTGGCTTTGAGGAAATGTTTGTCCATGTCTTCTGCTTGTTTCTTAACTGGATTACTTGTTTTTTGGGTGTTGAGTTTGAGAAGTTCTTTGTAGATTTTGGATACTAACCATTTATGTGATAAAACATTGCAAATATATTCTCCCATTCCATAGGTTGTCTTTCAGTCCTAGAAACATATAACTACAAAAATTGAAACAGGAATAAATAGAAAACATGAAAAGAGCCATAGCAAACAAAGAAATTGAAGGAGTAATTAAAATATCCCAACAAACAAAAGTCCAGGACCATATGGCCTCCCAGCAGAATTCTACCAAATATTTAAAGAAAACTTAATATCCATTCTTCTGACTGTTTCAAAAGATAGAAATGGAAGGAAAACCCAAACTCATTCTATGAGGCCATGAATACCTTGACTCTAAAATCAAAGACCCCGTAAAAGTAGGCTAATATTCCTAATGACTGTGAATCCCAAAATTCTTAACATACTAGCCAATAGGATCCAACTGTATATTAAAACCAAGTGCAATTAATTCCAGGGCTGCAAGGGTGGTTCAACATACACAAATCAATCAATGTGATACACCACATTAATATAAGAAAGGGTAAGAACCCACATATTCCTTTCAATAGATGCAAAAAAAAAGTATTTAACAAAATGCAGCATTCTTTCTTGATTAAAATTCTGCAATGTAAGTATAGAGGGAACATTCCTCAATATCATAAAGGCCATATACTAAAAACCCATAGCAAATATCATCCTCAATAGGGAAAAACTGAAACCTTTTTCCCTAAGGTCAGGAACATGACAGAGATGTCCAGTCTCACCACTGTTATTCAACATAGTACTTGAAGTCCTCACCTTAGCAATCAGACAATGAAAAGAAATAAAATGCCTCTAGGATGGAGAAGCAAGATGGCAGAGAAGTAGAAGACTCTGTTTCAACTGTGCTTGGGGACAAGGATTAACTTGGAGTCTGGTTAAAAACACTCAAAAAGGACAAAGGGCCTTAAGGGGTGAGTGGTTTAACCAGGAAGCCATAGGCATGGACCTAAACCCACAGTCTGAGGGTGGACATAGCCAGCCTCCACCCATGTCTGAAAGAGCTGGTAGTCCGTTAGATCCTGGCTTTCTACTTCTTGCACCATTGCTGGGGCTGTATGTACACTTGTCCATCCCTGAGAGAGCCCTGCGCAGGCTCCTGACCAAGGTCCCTTAGGACACAGCCTTCCCAGACCTTCACCACCACCTTCTGCAACCTGGGTTGCAACAGGGTCTGAAATAATGGGGTGTGAGCATGGTCTCCAGACAGCAGTCCTGGCATCAGCAGCCACTGGAAATGGGAGACCAATATCGCTCCCGGTTTTAGTGCATCGGGGTGCAGAGACAAGCAGGGACACTGGGCGACCACGGAGGTGGCGGCTGGCAGTGCGCACTGACTGTGAGAGGTTTTGGTGTTCAGCAGAGTTTGCAGAGGTTGTTTGTGTGTTCTGGACCATCCAGAGGGGAACAGACTAAGGCTTTTCTCTGAGGTGGAGGTCTGGGTGCAGGTAGTTTACTTTAAACTAACCCTCCAAAAAGCCACAAAAGCTGCCAAAGAAGAAAAGCCTTCAGAGAACAAAGGCATGAGAAACCAGTTTCCAGAGAGTCCAGCCCCTTGAAAGTGGGCAGGATGACTCAACCCAGGTAAGACTGTCTGAAAAACAATGTGGCAGGCCCCTCCCACAGAAGACAAGTCAAAAGAACAAAAGGACAATAACCACAACGTCCCCATAAAACTGTAAAACACCAGTTTCTGGATAAAACAATATATTAAGGTCCAGGTATTGCTCCAAAACCTGTATATTTCATAGATGCAACTTTTATTTTAAATTCATTCTCACAATTCTTCTTGTTTTTAACCTACAAACATCTATTTATAAATAGATGTTCAATACAACATATTCCATAATAACTTTTTAAATTGAACACTTTTCATACATATACCTGAGTTTCTTTTTCTTTTTCTTTCTTCTTTTAAAATATATAGATCTAAACTTCAAGGTAATCTATTTTCTAGTCGATACTATCCCTATATATAAACCAGTTTTAATTCCCCTGTATCTCTGCAATGTTGAGTTCTTCAACAAAGATAAAAATATATATCCAGGAACTACAATGAGATACCACCTCACACCAGTCAGAATAGCTAAAATTAACACGTCAGGAAAAGACAGATGCTGGCGAGGATGTGGAGCAAGGGGAACACTCCTACACTGTTGGTGGGAATGCAAGCTGGTGCAACCACTCTGGAAAACAGCATGGAGATTCCTCACAAAGTTGAAAATAGAACTACCTTACAACCCAGCAATTGCACTACTGGGTATTTACTGTAAAGATACAAACCTAGTGATCCAAAGGGGCACGTGCACCCGAGTGTTTATTACAGCAATGTCCACAATAGCCAAATTATGGAAAGAACCTAGATGTCAATCAACAGATGAATGGATAAAGAAAATGTGATGTATATATATGTATATACTATGCAGCCATCAAAAATATACATACATACATATATGTATATGTGTATATATATATGTGTGTGTATATATATACACACACATATATATATACACATATACATATATGTATGTATGTATATTTTTGATGTATATACATATACATATATGTATATATATATATACATACATATACATATATATGTGTATATATATATATATATATATACATATATATAGGAATACTATGCAGCCATCAAAAGAAATGAAATCTTGCCATTTGCAATGATATGGATGGAATTAGAGGGTATTACACTTAGGGGAATAAGTCAATCAGAGAAAGACAACTATCATATGATCTTCCTGATATGAGGAAGTGGAGATGCAACAGGGGGGGCTTGGGGTGTAGGGAAAGAATAAATGAAACAAGATGGGGTAGGGAGGGAGACAAACCATGAGAGACTCTTAATTTCACAGAACAAACTGAGGGTTGCTGGGGGCAGGGGGTCGGGAGAGGGTTTTGTGGTTATGGACATTGGAGGGGTGTGTGTACTGTGGTGAGTGCTCTGAAGTGTGTAAACCTGGCAATTTACAGACCTGTACCCCTGGGGCTAAAATTATATTATGTTTATTAAAAAAAAAAAAAAAAAAAAGATATACCCAGGAATAACTGAAATAACCTTCCTCACCCACATCAAGGGTTTATAACCACCTTCACATCTTATTCTTTGTCAGTGTTTCTGTGTTTTTGTTTTTGTAGTATATAAATCTTACACTTGGGATTCGTGTTAGCTGGGTTTTTTTTCTTTTTCTTTTTCTTTTTCTTTTCCTTTTCCTTTTCCTTTTCCTTTTGTTAGTCTTTTTGTTCATTTTTGCCTAGGTACCCTATAAATCTTACTTTGAGGACTCAGTTTGGCTGGGTTTTCCCTTTTTTTTTTCTCCCCCCCCCTTTTTTTTTTTGGCTTTTCTCTTTCTTTTTCGTGGTGACCTTCAATTGACTCAAAACTTTCCAAGGTGCACCTTGACTGGATTGTGCATGATATATTGAGCTACACATCCCCTGAACCACGTCTTACCAAAATGACTAGGAGGTGGAAAAACAGAGGAAAAAATCAGAGACTGTGACCTCTGCCACTGAAGTATTGGATATGTACAAAAACAATATGTCAGAAATGGAATTCAGGGCCACAGTTACCCAGACAATGGCTAGGTTGCATAAGACCATTAGTGGCAAAATAGATTCTCTAAGGGCAGAAGTGAGAGCTGATCTGGCAGAGCTTAAAAGTCCTATCAATGAAATTCAACCTAATCTAAGTACTCTAACATCTAGGGCAAATGAGGCTGAAGATCAAATTAGTGATCAAGTATACAAACCCAATAGAGAAGAAAAATCAGAAGGCCAGGAACAAACAGCTTAGAAGCCATGAAAACAGAATTACGGAAATAAATGACGTGATGAAATGTTCCGATGTCAGAATTATTGGAATCCTTGAGGGGGTGGAGAGAGAAATGGGACTAGGAGATATAGTTGAACAAATTGTACATGAAACTTTCCCCAATATGGGGAACAGAACAAGTGTTTGTGTCCTAGAGGCAGAGATAACACCTCCCCAAGATCAACAAGGGTAGGAAGAACTCCAGGCAGATGACTGAAATTCAGGAGTCACAAATTCAGAATGACATCAGACAGGTCCACAGAAACTTCCAAGCCAAAAAGGGATGGCACGACATATTCAGGACACTAAATGAGAATAACATGCAGCCAAGAAGACTCTATCCCTGTAAGGCTGACATTCAGAAGGGATGGAGAGATAAAGAGCTTCCAGGACTGACAAAGTTTAAAAGAGTATGTGACCACCAAGCTGACACTACAAGAAATATTAACGCAGGTTCTATAAAAGAAGAAAGAACCGAAGAGTGATATAGAACAGAAATTTACAAAGACAATCTATAGAAACAAGGACTTCACAGGCAACATGATGTCCATAAAAACTTATCTTTCAATAATCACTTTCAATTGAACAGCCTAAATGCTCCCATAAAGCAGCACAGGGTTAGAGACTGGATAAAACAACAGGACTTGTCCATATGCTGTCTACAAAAGCCACATTTGGAACCTAAAGATACATTCAGACTGAAAGTGAAGGGATGGAAAAGCATGTTTCATGCAAACGGGCCTCAAAAGAAAGCTGGGATAGTGATTCTTACATAAGATAAATTATATTTTAAACTGAAGACTGTAGTCAGAGATACAGAAAGACAGTACATCATTTTTAAAGGCTTTATCCACCAAGAAGATCAAGCAATTGTAAATATTTATGCAACCAACATGGGAGCTGCCAACTACATAAGCCAACTGTGAAACAGAATAGAATCATATTGATATGAATAATTGTAGAGGATCTTAACATGCCACTCTCAGCAATAAACAGATCATCTAAGTAGAAAATCAACAAGGAAACAAGAGCTTTGAATGAAACACTGGACCAGATGAGCCTCATAGAAATATATAGAACATTCTACCTAAGACAACAAAATACTCATTCTTTTTGAGCACACATGGAAATTTCTCAAGAATAGACCACATCCTGAATCAAAAATCAGGACTCAACAATACGAAAACACTGAGATTATACCCTGCATATTCTTATACCACAATACTTTGAAACTGGAACTCGACTGCAAAACTTTTGGAAGGAACTGAAACACTTGGAATATAAAGACAATCCTGCTCAAGAATGTTTGTATGAGGGTGCCTGGGTGGCTCAGTTCGTCGAGCATCTGCCTTCAGCTCCAGTAGTAAACATAGGGTCCTAAGATGGCGGCCTGCTTCAGGCTCCCTGCTTGTAAGGAAGCCTTCTTTTCCCTCTCCCACTCCACCTGCCTGTGTTCCCTCTCTCACTGTATCTCTCTCCGAAAAAAAAAAAAAAATCTTAAAAACTTGAACATTTGGATCAACCAGGAAATCAAAGAATAACTTAAACAATTCATGGAAACCAATGAGAATGAAGACACATTGGTCCAAAATCTATGGGATACAGCAAAGGCAGTTCTAAGGGAGGAAAACATAGCCATCCAAGCCTCACTCAAAAAAAAGTGGAAAAATCCCAAATACACCACCTCTCTTTACGTCCTAAAGAACTGGAAAATCAACAACAAATTAACCCAACCTCATGCACAGGAAGGGAAATAATCAAGAATACAGCAGAGATCAGTTCATTAGAAACTAGAGATAGAGTAGAACACATCAATGAAACTATAAACTGGTTCTTTGAAAGAACCAATAAGATCAAGAAATCATTGGCCAATCTAATCCATAAGAAAAGAGAGAGGATCCAAATTAACAAAATTATGAATGAAAGGGGAGAGATCATAACCAACACCAAAGAAATGGAAACAATCATCAGAAATTATTATCAACAGTTATATGCCAGTAAGTTAAACAATCTAGAAGAAACGGAAGCATTCCTGGAAACCTATAAACTTCCAGGCCTAAAACAAGAAGAAGTCGACAACTTGAATAGCCCAAACTTTAGAAATGAGATTGAATCAGTGATTTTAAAACTCACAAAAAACAACAGTCCAGGACCTGAGGGATTCCTTAGGGGAATTCAAAGAAGAAATAATTCAAAGAAAAACAAAATCACAGAATAAATAATGCCTATTCTTCCAAAACTCTTTCAAAAATAGAAACAGAAAGAAAACTTCCAGATTCTTTCTATGAAGCCAACATTACCCTGAGCCCCAAAACAGGCAAAGACCCTCAAAAGTAGAATTTCAGACCAATACCCCTGGTGAACGTGAATGCCAAGATTCACAACATTCTAGATAATAGGATCCAACAATACATTAAAAAAAAAATATTCACCATGACCAGGGGGAATTTATCTCTGGGATGTGGTTCAACATTAACAAGTCAATCAATGTGATAAAACAAATCAACAAGAGAAGAGAGAAGAACCACATGATCTTCTAAATTGATGCAGAAAAAGCATATGACAATAGTCATGATCTGTTCCTGATTAAAACTCTTCAAAGTATAAGAATAGAAAGAACATTCCTCAACTTCATCAAATCTATCTATGAAAAATGCACAGCGGAAATCATTCTCAGTGGGAAAAAGCTGACCGCCTTCCCTTTAAGATCAGGAACACGACAAGGATGCATACTCTTGACACTTTTGTTATACATAGTACTAGAAGTCCTAGCACCAGCAATCAGAAAACAAAAAGAAATAAAAGGTATTCATGTTGACAAAGAAGAAGTCAAACTCTCTCTCTTACCAATGACATATTTTATATGGAAAACCCAAAAGACTCCACCCAACCAATCTACTAGAACTCATACAACAATTCAGTAATCTGGCAGGATACAAAAATCAATGCACAGAAATAAGTTGTTTTCTTTTACAGTAAAAATGAAAATATAAAAAGGGAAATTAGAGAATCAATTCCATTTAGTATAGAACCAAGAACCATTAGATACCTGTGAATAAGCCTAACCAAAGTGGTAAAGGATCTGTACTTGAGGAACTACAGAATGCTCATGAAAGAAATTGAAGAAGACACAAAAAAATATAAAAGCATTCCATGTTCATGGACTGGAAAAATAAACATTGTTAAAATGTCTATACTGCCCAGAGCAATATATACTTACAATGTCATCCCGATCAAAATTCCACCAGCATCTTTGAAAGTGCTGGAACAAATAATCCTAAAATTTGTATGGAACCAGAAAAGACCCCGAATCACTAAGGATATGTTGAAAAAGAGAAACAAAACTGGGGCCATCATGTTGTCTGGTTTCAAGCTTTACTACAAAGCTGTGATCACCAAGACAGAACAAAAATAGACATATACACCAATGGAACAGAGTCCAGAGTCCAGATACGGACCCTCAACTCTATGTTCAAATAATCTTCGATAAAGCAGGGAAACTGTCCAGTGGACAAAAGGTAGTCTCCTCCATAAATGGTGCTGGGTAAACTGGATAGCTATGTATAGAAGAATGAATCTCGACCATTTGGTAATACCATACACAAAGATAAACTAAAAATGGATGAAAGACCTCAACATGAAGCAAGAACCTACCAAAATCCTAGAGGAAAACATAGGCAGTATCCTCTTTGACATCGGACACAGCAACTTCTTTCAAGACACATCTCAAAAGGCAAATGAAACAAAAGCAAAACTGAACTTTCAGTACTTCATCAAGATAAAACCCTTCTGCACAACAAATGAAACAGTCAACAAAACATGGAGGCAAGACATGATATAGAAGAAAATATTCCTAAATGACATTACAGAAAAAGGGCTGATATCCAAGATCTCTATAGAACTCCTCAAACTCAACACCCAAAAAAACTGATAATTACATAAAAAAATGGGTTGAAGCATTGAACAGAGACTTCTCTAAAGAAGACATACACATGGCTAACAGACACATGAGAAACTGTTCATCATTATGAGCCATCAGGGAGATTCAAAGTAAAACCACATTGAGGTACCATCTTACACCAGTTAAAATGGCCAAAATTAACAAGACAGTAAACAGCAAGTTTTGGAGATGATGTTGAAAGGGGAACCCTCTTACCATTGGTGGGAATGCAAGTTGGTGCAGCAACATTGAAAAAGTGTGGGGATATTCCTCAAAAAATTAAGAATAGAGCTATCTATGACCCTACAATTGCACTACTGGGTATTTACCCCAAAGAAACAGATGTAGTAAAAACAAGGGCCATCTGTACCCCAGTATTCTTAGCAGCAATGGCCATATTTGAGAAAATGTGGAAACATACAAGATGCCCTTCAATAAATGAATTGATAAAGAAGAAATGATACCTATATAAAATGGAATATTATGTCTCAATCAGAAAGGATGAATACTCGACTTTTTTATTGACATAGATGGAACTGGAGGAGATTATGCTGAGTGAAAAAAGTCAAGGAAAGGAAGCCAATTATCTTATGGTTTCACTTACTTGTGGAGCATAAGGAATAACATGGAGGACATTAGAAAAGGGAAATGAAAAGTGAATTGAGGGAAATCAGTGTGGGAGATGAACCATGAGAGACTGTAGACTCTGAGAAACAAACTGAAGGTTTTGGAAGAGAAGAGTGTAGGGGGATGGGTGAGCCTGCTGGTGGGAATTAAGGAAGGAACATATTGCATGGAGCATGGAGTGTGGGTCTAAACAGTGAATCTTGGAACACTGAAAAGTTTAATTTAATTTTTTTTAAAAAGTAAGTGATCTGGAGAAAGAAGAGCAAATAAATCCAATACCAAGCAAGAGAAAAGAAATAATAAAGATTAGAGCAGAGGTGAATGAAATAGAAGCCAGAAAAACAGTACAGAAAAAAAAAAAAAAAAAAAAAAGAAAGAAAAATAGAAGCCTTTTTTTTTTTTTTTTTTTTTTTTTTGGAAGAATTAATAAGATCAATAAATCCCTGGCCAGACTTACCCAAAAGAAAACAGAAATGACACAGATTAATGAAATTATGAATGAAAGGGGAGATATCACAACTGACACCAAGGAAATATAAAGTTATTAGAAATTATTATTTGTGATCTTGAGATAAAGATGGCTGAGAAGTAAGAGGCACCATTTCAACCAGCCCCCTAAAGTAAGCTGATTATCTACTAAAGAACTCAGATCACATGAACTCAGCATTACATTAGAATTATACACTTTTGTGTCTCTATGGGGGCAGAAGATGCCAGTGGACAGGTAAAGTAGAGTGGTAACATTGGACTGATATTGGAAAATAAACAAAAGGAGAAGGGAGCCACTGGGAGCGACTCATTAGAAAGTAATACCCCAGTAGGAGGGTGTACTGATTGGGGACCAGCATTAACTTGGAGTGTGGTTGAAAACACTCAAAAAGAGCAAAAGATCTTAAGGGGAAATTTGTGGAATTGGGCGGTTAGGGACAGGGACTTAAGCCCACGGAGCCGGGACAGCCACCACTGGTGCAGAGCCAGAGAGTGCAGCAAAGAAGCCAGGTCTTGGTCCCTGAGATGCTGGTGTGCCTGAGAGCATCTGGGTGGTGGCGCCTGTGGGGGAGTCTGGTGTGGACGCCAGCTTGTGCTCTATAGAACCACAGCCTTTTGCACTCTGCACATGTGCTGAGCGATGGGGGTCTGAGTCGCACTCAACACCCTCCCATGAGAGAGGTCTGTGCAGGTGGTAGCTGATGCTCTCTAGGAAAGGGAGATTTTGAACACCCCCAGCCCTGGCCAGCATGATACTTTCACAGTGTTATCTCTGCTTGGGACCTCTCGAGTGGTCTGTACCTGTCCAGACAGCCATGGCTAGTATTTCTTGTGGTTTCTTGTGGTTTGGCGTACAAGCGGGAGTTCCTCTGAACCCAGAGACCATGATTGGGGACATGCTCTGCCAGTGGCAGAGGGGGAATTTTGGGGCTCTGGAGCACCTAGAGGGGAAAAGACTGAGGCTTCTCTCTAAGAGGGAAATCTGGGTGCAGTTTGCTTTCTTGTAACCTCAAAAGAACTGGCTAAGCCTTGAAGGGGAGAA
Organism: Eira barbara; assembly: GCA_020311275.1. NCBI lineage: Eukaryota > Metazoa > Chordata > Mammalia > Carnivora > Mustelidae > Eira > Eira barbara. The sequence continues at coordinate 962,534 of JAHRIG010009371.1, forward strand.
AAAACAAACAAAAAAACCTCCAGAGAACAAAAGCCTGAAAACTGGCTTCCTCAGAGCCCGGCCCCTTGATGATGGGGGTAGGATGGGGGTAGGAGGACTCAACTCTAGCAAGACTCCCTGAAAATCCACATGGCAGGCCCCTTCCCCAGAAAGCCAAATGAACAAACAAACAACAGCAAAAACAACAACAACAACAACAACAAACCAAGAGGATAACCACCACTACATCATAGATGCAACTTTTATTTTAAATTCATTCCCACTATTCTCTTTTTCATTTATTTTATATAACTTTCTAATCTATTTACCATCACAATGAGATGTTCAGTACATCAAATAATATGATAACCTTTTAACCTGAAGTTCTTTGATACATATACCTGTGTTTTTCTTTTGCTTTTCTATATTTTATTTTATTTTATTTATTTATATTTTAATATTCATATAGAGATAAGCTTCAAATTAATCCCCTTTCCCAAACCAATGTTACCCCTATATATAAAACCAGTTTTAATCTCCCTTTATCTCAAGAAAGTTGAATCCTTTAACAAAGATATAAAGATACATCCAGGGAGAAACAACTTAAACTTCTTTGCCCACACAGAGAATTTATAACTACACACTCATCTTTTATTTCTGTCAATGTCTCTGTGTATTTGTTTTTGTTCTGGCAGTGTATATGTCTTATACCTGGGGTTCATTTTGGTTGAGTTCTATTTATTTATTTATTTATTTATTTATTTATTTTAATTTCATCTACCCTTGTTGGTCTTTTTATTTGTCTGTTTTTGTTTGTATATTTTGTAAATCTTACCTTTGGGACCCATTTGGGCTGGGACTTCTCTCTCTCTCTCTCTCTCTCTCTCTCTCTTTTTTTCCCCCTGCCTCTCTCTATCACTCTCTCTCTCTTTTTTTTTTTTCTTTTTTCTTTCATTTTGGTGGGGACTCTCGATTGCTCAGAAGCATTCCAGGGTACACCTTGCCTGCACCATGACTGATTCATTCAGCTATATATACGTTCATCCAGCTCTCATCAAAATGACTAGCAGGAGGAATGCAAAACTTATGAAAAATTCAGAGACTGGGCACTCTCCATCAGAGCTATTGGATATGTACATAGACAGTATGTAAGAAAGGGAATTCAGGCTAACAACTATCCAGTCAATGACTAGGTGGGAGAAAGCCTTTGATGACAAAATGGAATTGATTAGAGCAGAACTGAAAGCCACCAGGGATGATGTTAACAATGCTCTCAATGAATTCCAATCTAATCCAAATTCTCTAAAAGCTAGGGTAACTGAGGCAAAATATAGAATTGGTGATCTGGAGGACAAACAGATAGAGAAAAGTGATCAGAAGGAGGCTGGACAATATAGAAGCCAGGAAAATAGAATTATTGTAATAAATGATGTCATGAAATGTTCCAACATCAGAATTATTGGAATCCCTGAGGGGGAGGAGAAAGAAAGAAGACTAGAGGATATAGTTGTACAAATTCTCCATGAATATTTTCCTAAACTGGTGAATGGAACCAGCATTTATGTACTAGAGGCAGAAAGGAGATCACAGAATCTAGAAAGACCTCAAGATACCTCATTGTGAAAAATATGAATCATAATTTCAAACAGGAGCTCTTGGAAGCAGCTAGGGGGAAGAGATTCCTTATGTACAGAGGAAATCCAATCATAATGACGTCGAGGTGTCCACAGAAACTTGGCAAGACAGAAAGGGATGGCAAGATGTATTCAGGGCACTAAATGAGAAGAACATGCATCTAAGAATACTTTATCCAGCATGACTGACATTCAAAATGGATGGAGAGATAAAGAGCTTACAAGACCAGAAACGTTTAAAAGAGTTTGTGACCACCAAGCTGTCACTGCAAGAAATATTAAGGGGGTTTCTGTAAAAGAGGAAAAACCCAAGAATATCATTGAGCAGAAATATATGGAGACCATCTATAGAAACAAAGATTTCACAGATAACACGATGTCAATAAAAGCATTTCTCAATAATCACTCTAAGCAGGAAGGACCTTAAAGCACTCATAAAATATCACAGGGTTGCAGTTTGGATAAAACGACAGGACTCATCCATATGTTGTCTGTAAGAGACCCATTTGGAACCTAAGAATACACCCATACTGAAAGTGAAGGGATGGAGCAGCCTCTTTTATAACAATGGGCCTCTGAAGAAGGCTGTGGTAGTGATCCTCGTATCAGATAAATTAGATTTTAAACTAAAGACTGTAGTCAGAGATACAGAAGGACACTACATCATTCTTAAAGGAACTATCCACCAAAATGATCTAACAATTATAAATATTTATCCCACCAGTATGGGAGCAGCCAATTACATAAGAAAACTGTTAATCAAGATAAAGAGTCATATTGACATGAATACATTAATAGTAGGAGATCTTAACACACCTCTCTCAGTAATAGACAGATCATCCAAGCAGAAAATTAATAAAGAAACAAGAGCATTGAATGACACATTGGACCAGATGGACCTCATACATATATACAGAATATTCCACCCTCAAACAACAGAATATTCATTCTTCCTGAGTGCACATAGAACCTTCTCCAGAATAGACCACATACTGGGTCATAAATCAGGACTCAACTGATACCAAAAGATTGAGAATAATCTCTGCATATTCTCAGATAACAATGCTTTGAAGTTGGAGCTCAACCACAAGGAGAAGTTTGGAAGGAACTCAAACTTAAACTGAAGCGTTTAATCAGGAATGGATGCTGGATTTTGTCAAATGATTCTCTGCATCAATTGAGAGGACCATGTGGTTGTTCTCTATTCTCTTATTGATTTGTTCTATCACTGTGATTGATTTGCAAATGTTGAACCATCCTTGATACACAGAGATAAATCCCACCTGGTCATGGTGGATAATCTTTTTAATATGCTGTTGGATCCTATTTGCTAGGATCTTGTTGAGAATCTTAGCATCTATATTCATCAGGGATATCAGTCTGTAATTCTCCTTTTTGGTGTGGTCTTTACCTGGTTTGGGGTTCAGGCTAATGCTTGCTTCATAAAAAGGGTCTGGAAGTTTTCCTTCTGTTTCAATTTTTTGAAACAGCTTCAGTAGAATAGTTGTTATTTCTTCTTTGAAAGTTTGGTAGAATTCCCCAGGGAATCCGTCAAGTCCTGGGCTCTTGTTTTTTGGGAGGTTTTTAATCACCGCTTCAATCTTGTTACTAGATATCGGTCTATTCAAGTGGTCAATTTCTTCCTGGGTCAATTTTGGGAGTTTATAGTTTTCCAAGAATGCATCCATTTTATCTAGGTTGTTTAACTTACTGGCATATAACTGTTGATGATAACTTCTGATGATTCTTTCTATTTCCTCGGTGTTAATTGTGATGTCTCCCTTTTCATTCATAATTTATTAATTTGAGCTTTCTCTCTTTTCTTTTGGATTAGTGTGGCCAATGGTTTATCGATCTTATTGATTCTTTCAAAAAACCATCTTCTAGTTTCATTGATAAGTTCTAATGTACTTCTAGTTTCTATCTCGTTCATCCCTACTCTAATCTTGACTATTTCCCTTCTTGTGTGTGGAGTTGGCTTAATTTCTTGTTGATTCTACAGTTCTTTAAGGTGTAAAGAGAGCTTGTGTATTCTGAGTTTTTCAATTTTTTTGAAGGAGGCTTGGATGACTATGTATTTCCCCCTTATAACTGCCTTTGCTGTATCCATAGGTTTCGGACTGAAGTGTCTTCATTCTCATTGGTTTCTATGAATTGTTTAAGTTCTTTGATCTCCTGGTTGATCCATGCATTCTTAAGCAAGGTGGTCTTTAGCTTCCAGGTGTTTGAGTTCCTTCCAAACTTTTCCTTGTGATTGAGCTCCACTCTCAAGGCATTGTGATCTGAGAATATGCAGGGAATAATCTCCATATTTTGGTATCGATTGAGTCCTGATTTGTGAACCAGTATGTGGTCTATTCTGGAGAAGGTTCCATGTGCACTTGAAAAGAATGAATATTCTGTTGTTTTAGGGTGGAATGTTCTGTATATACCTATGATGTCCTTCTGGTCCAGTGTGTCATTCAATGTGCTTGTTTATTTATTGATTCTGCTTGGATGATCTATTACTGAGATAGGTGTGTTAAGATCTCCTACTATTAATGTACTCATATCAATATGACTCTTTATCTTGATTAATAGTTTTCTTATATAATTGGCTGCTCCCATATTGGGAGCATAGATATTTACAATTGTTAGGTCATCTTGGTGGATAGTCCCTTTAAGAATAATGTAGTGTCCTTCTGTATTTCTGACTACAGAGTTTAGTTTAAAATCTTATTTATCTGATATGAGAATTGCTACCTCGTACTTCTTTTGAGGCCCATTGGCATGAAAAATTCTTCTCCATCCCTTCACTTTCAGTCTGGGTGTATCCTTAGGTTCAGAATGGGTCTCTTGTAGACAACATATGGATGCGTCCTGTCGTTTTATCCAATCTGCAACCCTTTGTCGTTTTATGGGTGCATTTAGGCCATTCACATTGAGAGTGATTTTTGATACATACGTTTTTATTGACATCGTGTTACCTTCGAAGTCTTTCTTTCTGTAGATTGTCTCCATATTTCTCTTCAATGATATTCTTAGGATTTTTCCTCTTTTATAGAACCCCCCCCCTTAATATTTCCTGCAGTGCCATCTTGGTGGTCTCATACTCTTTTAAGCCTTGCCGGTCTTGGAAACTGTTTATCTCTCCATCCATTTTGAATGTCAGTCTTGGTGGATAAAGTATTCTTGGGTGCATATTCTCATTTAGTGCCCTGAATATATCTCACCAGCCCTTTCTGGCTTGCCAGGTCTCTGTGGACAGGTCTGATGTTATTCTGATGGGCTTTCCTCTGTACGTAAGGCGCCTCTTTGTCCTAGAGGCTTTCAAGAGATTGTATCTAAATTTATGATTTCACAATTTTACTATCAGGTGCCTTGATTTTTTTTTTTTTTTTTTTTTTTTTTTTTTTTTTTTTTTTTTTTTTTAGATTCTATAATCTTGGGGGGAGACCATCCTCCCTCTAGTGCATGAACGCTGATTCCATTCACGAGATTGGGAAAATTTTCATGGATAATTTGTTCCTCTCTATCTTCTAGACTTCTTTCTTTCTCCTCCCCTTCAGGGATTTCAATAATTCTCACGTTGGAATGTTCCATGGCATCATTTATTCCCCTGATTCTGTTTCCGTGGCCTCTAAGCTGTTTGTTCCAGGCTTCCTCCTGGTCCTTTCTCTCTATCTGTTTGTCCTCCAGATCACTAATTCCATCTTCTGTCTCAGTTACCCTAGCTTTTAGAGAATTTAGATTAGATTGGAACTCAATGAGAACATTATGAACATCATCCCTGGTGACTTTCAGTTCTGCCCTAACATTGTGAACATCATCCTTTTTGGCTTTCAGTTCTGTTGTAATCAATTCCATTTTGTCATCCATTGCTTTCTTCAACCTAGCTATTGCCTGGATAAGTGTTAGCCTGAATTCCCTTTCCGACATATTGTCTATGTCTATAGCCATTAGCTCTGTTGCAGAAGGCCCAGCCTCTGAATTTTTCTTCTGTTGGGCATTCCTCCTCCTAGTCATTTTGGTGAGACATGGTGAATGGATGTAGCTGGATGTATCGACCATCTTGCAGCCAAGGTGCACCCTTGAACGCTTCTGAGCAATCAAGTGTCCCAAACGAAAGAAAAAAGAAAGAGAGAAAAAAGAAAAAAAGAGAGAGAGAGAGGAAAAAAAGAAAGATAAAATAAAAGAGAAGGCCCAGCCCAAATGGGCCCCAAGGTAAGATTTATGAGGTATAAATACAAAAACAGACAAACAAAAAGACTCATAAAAGTAGATGAACGAGAGAGAAAAAAAAAAAAAAAAAATATATATATATATATATATATATATATATATATATATATATAAGCAAGACAAAAAAAAAAAAAAGTACCTCGTCAAAGAGAACCCCAAGTTTAAGGTTTATATACTACCAGGACAAATACAAATACACAGAAACACTGGTGGAAGAAAAAGATGGGAGACTGGTTATAAATTCTCTGTTTGGGGGAGGTAGGTTATTTTGATTCTTCCTGGATGTATCTTGATATCTTCGTTAAGGGACTCAACTTTCCTAAGATAAAGGGGGAATAAAAATTGGTTTACCTATAGGGGCAACATTGATTTGGGAAAGGGGACTACCTTGAAGTTTAACTCTATATGAATATTAAAAAATAAAAATAAAAAAAGAAACTAAACTAAACTAAAATGAAATTTTAAAACATTAAAAAAATAGAAAAGCAAAAGAAAAACGCAGGTATATGTATCAAAAAGTTCAGGTTAAAAGGTTATTATGGAATTTGATGTACTGAACATCTCACTGTGATGGTAAGTAAATAGGTTAAAAATTATCTATTAAAAATATGCACCAGAATAGTGGGAACGAGTTAAAAATAAAAGTTGTATCTATGAAGTAGTGGTGGTTGTTCTCTTGTCTTTTTTTTTTTTTTTTTTCCAGTTGGCTTTCTGGGGGAGAGGTCTGCCGCGAAGGTTTTCAGTCAATGATGTTCCCTGAGTTAAGTCCTCCCACCCCCATCAAGGGGATGGGCTCTGAAGAAACTGGTTTTTCAGGATTTTGTCCTCTGGAGGTTTTTGTTGTTGTTGTTGTTGTTGTTGTTGTTTGTTTGTTCATTCATTTGTTTTCTCTCGTCTTGACAGCTTTTGATGGTTTTTAGGGATTTTGAGGAAACCAAAATGCTCCTAGACCTCCCTCTCAGAGAGAAGCCTCAGTCTGTTCCCCTCTGGGTGCTCCAGAGCACACAAATTCCCCCTTAGCCACTGACAGAGCACATTCCCAGTCGCGGTCCCTGGGGAAACAGGAACTCCTGCTTGTACCCAAAACCATGACAGCCATGGCTGTCTGGCCAGCTCTAGACCCCAAGAGAAGTTCCAAGCAGTGATAGCACACTGAGATTTTTCCACTGGCCCAGTCTGGGAGTACTCATAATTTCCAGGACTGAGAGCACCAGGCTGGCATCTGCACACACCTCTCTCAGGGGAGGGTGTGGGGCGCGACTCAAACTCTGGTAGCGCAATGTGGCACACGCGTGGGGAGTCCAAAAAAGCTGTGGTTCTGCTGGCTGGCAAGGCTCCCTGCCCCTCACAGGAGCTGCCACCCAGGCACTCTCACATGCACTCACAGCTCAGGAAAAATGACCTGGTCTCTTCACCACACTTTCTCTGGCTCAGTGTCATGGCTGGCTGTTCTGGGTCTGGAGACTTAAGCCCTGTCCCTATTTGCCCCAATTCCCACAATTTCCCTCCACAATCATTTCCTCTTTTTGAATGAGTTCAACCAGACTCCAAGTTAATGCTGATACCCAGTCACAGGACACTCTCATATTGGGGGATTCCTTTCCAGTGGGTCACTTATGGTGGCTACCTCCCCATTTTGTTTATCTTCCGATATCAATCTGACATTCCCATTCCACTTTACCTGTCCACTGGCATCTTCTCCCTCTCTAGAGGTCCAGACATTTATAATTCTAATCTCAATCTGATTTCATGAGTGATCATAGTTCTTTGGTAGGTAATCAGCTTACTTTAGGGTACAGGTTGAAACGGCGCCTCCTCCTAGTTCTCTGCCATCTTGTCTCCTGCTTGTTTTATTTCTTAATATTCCACAGATGATTGAATTCATATTTCATATTTCACATAATTCACAACATCCTTAGACTCATTTGGCTCAAGATCTGCCCATGTCATTGCAAATGGCAAGATTTTATTCTCCTTGATCACGTAGTAATATTCCGTTGTGTATCTATACACATCTTCTTTATCCATTCATCACCTGATGAACACAGAGTTGTTTACATAATTTGGTGATTGTGGGTAATGCTGCTAAAAACTAGGGAACATGTAGTCCTTTCACTAAGTATTTTTGTATTTTGGGGGTAAATACCCAGTATTGTGTTTTGTGGTTTGTGTGGTAGTTCTATTATTAACTTTTTGAGTAAACCACCATAAACTTTTCCAGGTTTACTTCACCAGTTTGCAATACCACCAAGAGTGTAAGAGGGTTCCCCTTTCTCTGCAACATTGACAACATCTGTTGTTTCCTGAGATGTTAATTTTAGCCACTGTGAGAAGTATGAGGTGGTATCATTATGGTTCTGAATAGCATTTCCCTTTAGTATCTGTTTACCATCTGGAGATCTCTTCGTAAATGGATTTTTAGGTCTTCTGCTCCCCTTTTGATGAGATTATTTGATTTTGGGGTGTTGAATTCTATAATTTCTTTATATATTCTACATACTAACACAATAATTTAAAGATGGAAAGTAAATTAAATAAATTCTCAAACTGGTTTATAAGCTTTTGTTGTTCTTACTGGCATTTTTAGCAACTTAGTCTGAGGAAAATTTGGAGAAATTATTAATGGTCATGCAGATGGACATATACTTTCATACATTTTGATCCTTCACTTGTGATATAACAATGAGAGGCTTCATCAATGCAGACAGGTTCTTTCTAATTTCAAAAACTCTGTTTTCCTTTGTACAATTAGCCAAGAGTGGTCACATTAACATGGAAATAAGACAGTGCCAAAGACCGCTATAATCTCTACAAGGTATTTCTTTTCCTTCTAACACTGAGTGTCTGGAGGGAGTGCTATATAATCTCACTGACAATGACTAGAGCTGTGTGAGAGTAAGTCAGCAGTAAGAGAGTCCTGAACTGTGTGTACCTGTATAGTTGGCATCTCAGTACCATCCGTGGAGAAGAAAAATGCTCCCTAATTATGGGATTACTAAGATATTTTCACTCCCACTAATGATTAGAAGCATCGTCACTCCTTTGTCCACATAGGCACTGATATTATTCAAGCTTCTCTTTCAGCATCTAAGGGCCCACCCAGCAGTACATACTTTCACCTTCCAGACTCATACTGGACATTTTCCTAGATTAAAATGACAGAGCACCCAGTGCCAAGACTGGACATTGGTACTCAAATACGTTGTGACATGAAGCATGCATAATAAGTCAATGCATCATCTCTACTGTGATGCACACAGGCCTCATATTTGAATCTGTGTCCCTGGGTATGAGGTTCCTATGGGCAGAACCAGCATGTCAGCGTCTGGAACCTTGTCCTACCCCTTACATCCTACATCCTAGAACGTCCTTGGACAAAGCAGACACAATTAGATAAATGCATATGAAATGAATGGACATACTCTTACTTTCCTGGCTTCGTAATTCCCAATGATGAAAGCATACAAAGGATTAATCATCAGTGTAGAATAAATTTTGTCAGAGCCCTGACTCCTTTAGCTTCCTTTCTCAGCCTCACAGCCTCCCGAGCAGCGACTCTCAAGTCTCCCTCTTTTTCACAGCAAAAAAAAATAAATAAATAAATAAATAAATAAATAAATAAATAAATCCAGGGCTATCCAGCTGCAAATCCAGCTGTTCAATCAGAGTGATCTTCCTGCTTGAGCTTTGATCACCTCATGCCTCTGATCAGCAGCTACCTGGTCCCACGGAGACTCAGCCCTGCCAATAGCTGCTGCTGATGCTCTTAAAGAACTGTCAAGGACCATGCCAAACACCAGATCGTTATTGACAGTGAAGGTGAAAAGCTACAGTCACAGGGCAAAACTATGCTGAATGAAAAGAGACTCAAGGACCTGCTTCTGCATTTAACAAACATATGTGACTTAAAGACAGAACCTAAATTGTGAAAAATGTGTAAAGGTGATTTAACGAGGACTGCAGTTAATGCTGACTATGGTTAATCATATTTTATTGTATACTTGAAGGTTGCCATGACAAAATCCTTAAAGGTTTTTTCCATGGGAGATGTGAAACTGCGGGGAGAGATATTAATCAGAATGAAATGGTGAATCTATCTATCTATACACACACACACACACACACACACACACACACATATATACACACACATACATGTATGTGTATATGTATATACATAATTATATGTATATTATATATATGTATGTATGTATATATACATACATGTATATATGTATATTTATTTATTTTTAAAAATTGAGACATAATAGGTGACATTCATTCCTTTTGGGTTTATAACAGAGTAATTTATATGTATATTATATATATATATATGCATATATATCTGTGTGCATATATGTATATATATGTATATATATGTATGCATATATGTATATGTATATATATGTGTATATGTATGTATATGTATATGTATATATATGTATATATGTATATGTATATATATATGTATATATGTATATATATGTGTGTGTATGCATATATGTATGTATATGTGTGTATATATGTATGCATGTATATACATATATATGTAATATACATACATATACATGTATGTATATATATACATATGCATATATATATACATATATACATATATGTATATATATGCATATGTATATATATATGTATATATAATACATTATATAATGTATATATGTACATATATATGTATATATATGTATGTATGTATATATAATGTATACATAATGTATATATAATGTATATTATATATACACATATATATGTGTGTATATATAATATACATATAAATTACTCTGTTGTAAACCCAAAAGGCATAGAATGTTACCTGTCTATTATATCTCAATTTTTAAAAATAAATGAATAAAATAGTAACTGGCAAAATGTAAAGTTGTCGCAACCAAAAATAACCATTTTACACGTGCACTTGTAGGTGAACCAGGGAAATGGAAGTAGGTAAGACTTCAAAGAGGACAAATTACACCAAATTAAGAACAGAAGCTATCCAGTTTGAAAGGGTAGGGGCTGGTGGGGAGGTATGTACAGCTACAGGTCTCTATCTGGACACTGGAAATAAACTGCTTTTGCTTTAAATGAACCATAATCATTCCTTGAGAGGCATGAAAACCACTTCTGTCCCCTAGGTTTTCTAGTCTCTTCTTTCTCCAAGTCAATTTTGGCAACATCCACTCCTCAAGATTTAGCCCAAGACCCACCTCTCTGTGATCAGTCCATATCCCCTGACGACTGTCTGCTTCACATGTCTGGCATTTTACTGTAGAGTGTTGTAGTCTCCAAACCCATTTATTAGTTCCTTGTCATATCATTTATGTCAGTTTAGTTTCTGTGCTTTAATATCCCTAGTGCACTGCAACCTCATCTTAATTAATTAATTAATTAATTAATGCCCATCAGCCAGTTACCCCAAACCCTCACCAACCCTCCAGCAATCTTCAGTTCAGTTCATTCCTACAGTCAAGAATCTCTTGTGGTTTGCCTCACTCTCTAATCAGAGATTTCCTCTTATTTTTATTTTTCCTTCCTGTCTCCCATGTTCATCCATTTTGTTTCTTAAATTCCACAGGAGTGAGACCATATAGTATTTGTCTTTTCTCTGAGTGAGATCATATAGTATTTGTCTTTCTCTGATTGACTTATTTCACTTAGAATAATACCCTATAGTTCCATACATGGCATTATAAATGGCAAAATGTCATTCTGTTTGATGGCATGTTTAATTTGATGTTTGATGGAGTAATATTCTATTGTGTATGTACAACTGGCCAATAGACACATGAAAAGATGGTCAACATCACTCAGCATCAAAGAAATACAAATCCAAACCAAAGTGAGAAACCACCTCACATTGGTCAGAATGGCGAAAATTAACAAGACAGAAAACAACAAATGCTGGTGAGGATGCAGAGAGGAAGTCCTAACAATATTGGTAGGAATGTGAGGTTATACAGCCACTGTGGAAACAGCATGGAGGTGACTCATAAAGTTAAAAATAGAACTACCCTGGGTACATGGTTGACTCAGTCAGTTAAGCATCTGTCTTCGGCTCATGTCATGATCCCAGGGTCCTGGAGTTGAGCCCCGCAATGAGCTATCTGCTCAGTGGAGATTCTGCTTCTTCCTCTGCCTCCCACACTGTCTCGAATAAATAAATCTTAAAAAAAAAAAAAATAGAGCTACCCTATGACACAGCAACTGTACTAATAGATATTTTTCCAAAGGATACACACATAGTGATTCAAAAGGGCACCAGTTTCCCCAAATATTATAGCAGAGTTGTCCACAATACACTATATATGGAAAGAGCCCAGGGTCCACGGTCACATTAATGGAAAAAGAAGATAAGGTATATATATTCAACAGCAATTTCAAACTCATCTTTCCTACTTACCAGTTAACATTCCACCTGAGTACAGCAGAATCCCAGCCATTTGGATGCTCCAGAGATCTCTCCTCTTTCAAACTTTTCTCCTGATTCTAGGATACCAGGAGGAGTAAGTGAAGTTGGCGTTTTTATCAACTGGTGAAAGGCTAAATGCATTCATAGTCTGTATTACTAAGACCCAAGAACAAACCAACCACCAAGACCTGTTTTCCACTTTACCCTTTTTTAAGTTAAGGGAGAACTGGAAAACACTATCAGAGAACTCCCCTAACCCCCAGCCACACCACTTATCTCGGCTAAGGACTAAAACTGGAGGCTGCCTCCAAGGCTTTCTACAACTTTTCCAACCAGAAAGTGGCAAACCTAGAGGAGTCCAAACAAGCTTGAAGTGTGATTCTTGGGCATGGAAGTGGCCCTGTCTCCTGCAGTGACTAGGATAACTACATCTGTATATGACAGGCAGTATTCTCAGCAGTAACAATGACCAGAGTATCCTTTTATTTAGTTTCCATTTGAGGTCATAAAGAGAGTAAGAATGTCTGCAAGTGGATAAAGGGATAGATAAGGGAAGGCACATTCCATGAACTTTAATCCATGACTAAGAGCTGTAAAAGGCAGAGGACAGCCCCAAAAGACTCTTCCCATGCCCAGAAAATGCTTACACCAATCAGGCAGGTAACTGTGATGCTGGCTCAGGTATAATCATGTCCTCTGGCCTCTTGCCTTTCCCATCTCCCCAGAGGACAGGAAGGGAGGATTCACCTAGAACAACTTGAGTGCAATTTCTGGTGTGGGGGACAAGCTGGTTAAACCCCACAGATACTGGGGAATATCCCAATACCTTGAGCACTTCCTCTGCTTGGGTGTGGGCACTGGTCAGAACTCAGGGGCTGGACCCAGGAGGAAGAAGGTGTGGGGTGATGAAGTTCTCGTGAGAGTACTGGAGGAGCCCTGTCCTGGCACAGAGAACGGTTATCCCCACCGGGAGGCAGATGGGAGACACCAGCTCCAACAGGCAACAAATGCCAAATGCCCACCACCAGCCCTGGTGCCCTGAGGGCCATTCAGGATGCCCAGAAGTCCAGTGTCTACTGTTCTCCCTCTGCCCAAGAGCACCTGCTGCTTTCCAGCAGGGCTGGTGGACTTGCATGTGGTAGGGAGGTGGCTGTAGCTGTCCTTTTTTTAATGGTCAAAATTATATTTATTTATGCAAGCATTGCTTTTATAATCTAAAAGTTAGAGAAAAAAGCGAAATCTCAATGTTTTGTAACTTGTGTGTATGTTTGTTTTAATTAGGTGCAAATAGCCAACATGTAACTCTTTTCAAGTGCATAGCTCTCCTTATTTGTTCACTGGGAAGAAATTCCAGAAGTCTTGGCTGATTCCTGCCAGTCCCCTCCCACTCCCACAGTGCTATCCCAGCTGAGGGGACACCTTCCACCTGCTGTTTTCTCTTTGTAATCCTCTTTGTCCTGCTTCCCCTTCTGGTTCTGCAACCTCCCCTGTGGTTCTCTTTTCTGGTTTTGGACATTTATACTTGCTCATTCTTGGGTACAGTTAAAAATAAAAACAAATAAATAAATAAAACACATACATACATACAATACATACTAACTCCTAGCAGGGAGAACCATGATCTACTGATCTACCCTAGATGCTGGAGATTGAGTGGGAAACAGCAGGCTGTTGCTCTTACAGAACTCCCAGTCTTCCTTGTTCATGTGAGATTTTCACAAATCTTTGTTCCAGTTTACAGACTCATTTATGAAGTCACGTAGTTTGTTTATAATTAAAAGTAGCTGGTAATTGAAGACTATATTTTGTGAAATTTCAGTTGAATTTACTTTCATCGAGGTGTCTTCTATATAAATACTGGAAGATACAAAATATCGATTTATTGCTTCCAGCAAGAAATTTGGTAACTTAACACGATTAACAACAGTAATTTTCAAAATAATCTTTTTGGTCCTCTATTGACTAACATAACCCCAAAAAAATGCATTGGTTTTGTTTTTCAGGTTAGACAGTTCTTTGGTGGAAGCATAATTTGGTGTTGTTATCAGAGAGAGAAATGGAAAACACTTTGCTGAAGCAGTTTTTCAGTTTGGGGCCATGATCATAGAAACATATAAAACCAACACACAACACTGTGTCAGATGCTCCAGTCAGGAAAATGTTATGGAGAAAAGAGAAAAAGAAATGGAAGCAGGAGGCATTCACACAGAGGGAACATTTGAATACATCGAAGGAAGTGGTGCACTTAGTTTCATCCCATTTTCATATATTTATGCTCAAGATGTTATATCCTTGTGGTGTGTTTCTGTGACAATGGCACACCTGAGGGGACTGCTTGGCATACATGCCCTCAAAGGTATGAAATTCAAGAGGTAACTGTAGGTGGGTGAAAACATCCCTCCCTGTACTTCCCTGAGCACAGGGAGCATTTCTGGTGAATGACAAGTTCTTCAGTTACTGCCCTATAATCCCAGTCCTGACAGAGGTTTTTATTATGAAAGACTCTGTCCCAGCAATGTAAACTTCAACGTGTTACCACATGAAAGAGTGAAGGGCATTTCTGGCCTCTTAAAAAAAATCACTATTAATAGGATTCAAAATCAAAGAAAGCTGGACTGAAAGCCAAATAGAGTGAATTTATATCACCTTGTCATCACTTTTTTTAACAGTATTATTATCATAACATGGTTATTGAATATATCAGTACATGACTATTGAATATGTGAAAACAGAAACACTGTTTTCCTAGGCTAGGCTTAAACAAGAGAAGGGATGTCCAATAAAACAGGTAACCAGGCCAGGAAACTTCATCCCAGATTACTTAAATGGAAAGCTATGGGTATGAAGCCCTGACAACGACATACAACTATATGCAAAGAAACTGGCATCTCTTTTAAATGAGACTGGTGTGTTGTTGTTTTTGGTTTTTTTTCCTTTGCATTATATATGGTAATATATATATATAAGTGTACATTATATATATATGTATATACACATATACATATGTATATATATATATGTAATGTATGTATGTATGTATACATATATATATATGTATATATATACATATATATATACACACACACACACACACACAGAGTCTCCAGCACCGAGGCTTGCAAGGGTGGCGACACCTACCCACACAGTTGCAAACACAAAACCACAATAAACCCTGGGCCTGCAAGCCCACGACCCTCAACAATAATTTGTGGGCACACAAGAATATGCACACAAAACACTGCCAGGCGAGGACTGCGGCACACAGCCTCGTATGCGTAGCCCTTCAGGGTCACACACCCGGCGGTGCCTGAAAATGCATACACACAAAACACACACGACTCACCTCACCCAGGCACGCAGAATTCTGCGTGCACGCATACACACATGCATGTGTGCTTAGAAGCACACACATACGCAAAAAAATGCACGGTCCCAGCTCGCAGGCATGACACTCGGCCACGCAAAAACACAGTCCTGCTCATGTGAACACACAACCAAGGAACAGACACCTACACACACGGCATCCAGCACACACACGTTCACGCTCGCCACAAACTCTTACATGCGTGCACCTGAAGCCTACACACACGAGGCAAGCACCCGTGGCCACACTCAGAGATCGTGTGTGCACACGCCGGCATGCGCATGCAGCACATGTGAACACGCACACACGGCGCCGGTGTGCATGCAGGCACACGAGGCCTCGCAACACACTCACCCGTGGGCGTGCAAACACGCAGACACAAAACATAAACACACACTGACTCCGGGATGCAGGCATACACACTCGTCACACACGCGCACACACACGAAACACACAAGCAAAGCACCCACGCGCACGTGCCGTCCTGCACGCAGGGGAGCAAAAGAGGACACCCAAGTCCACACACACGTGCAGAATCATACACACATGGTCCTCAGCTCAGAGGAATGCTCAGGTGGCCACGGGTGCTTCCACATGCGCGCGCGCGCGCACACACACACACGCACACGGGTGCGGACCTGCCCACAGCTGCTCCCTCACACACAGCACACTCGCGAGGTCACGCAGCCCGTGGACCACACCGGCGTTCCCTCACACATCCGTGGCACTGTCCCCTGCGGTGGGTGGTGTTCCTTGCAGGAGGGTCTGGTGTCCACAGGGACGGTGAGGGACCGCCTCCTCCTTGGTATATATATATATATATATATATATGTAAAAAAAAAAATGTATATATCTGTAAAAAAAAAAAAAAAAGAAGTGTTCACACACACACACATATATATATATATGCGCGCGCATGTGTGTGTGTGTGTGTGTACACTTCTTTTTTTTTTTTTTTTCCTAGAGTGGTAGGGGTAGGGGCAGAGGGAAAGGGAGAAATAATTTTAAGCAGATTCCACACCCAGCTTGGAGCCCAACATGGGACTCCATCTCAAATCAACTTAGGCAAAATCAAGAGTCAGACCCTAATTCACTGAGCTACCCAACACCGCAAGCATTGGTACACTCATAAAAACTGTTGGAAATGCTATTTTCATAAATCACTTTTATGTGAATACTTGCAGTTTACAGTGAAATAGCCACATTGGTGAGAACACGGATGGTTACCAGGCATTTTCTATTTATAATTCAATTGAATCAGTCATGGTCTAAGCAGCAAAGTTGATATCGTCCAGACAAATAAGAATGGTTATTTTTAGGCGAGGAACCACTGGTGGTATGGAGAACAGAGAACCCCTTTCTGAAGGTCATCAAAACATAACAGAGCCACAACAGTTCTATAACATGTCTGTCTACTGTGGGTAGAAATCTCACATAATCCTAGCTGTGATAGGAATTGACATTAATCAAGGAATTTCAAATGTGCTAAATTTATTTGTTTGTTTGTGCTAAATTTATTTGTTTCTTTATGGTTCAGTGCTTTGCATCTTACCTTTATATATTATATATGTGTGTGCTATATTGTGGGTGTATGTTAATTTTACCAAAGATAATTAGGTTATATCACTTAATTAATTATATCACTTTATTTAATTCACCAATAGCAGGATTGGTCATTAACAGGTTAAAAAAACAGCAACAATAACATCTCATAATTGTTTCCAAACATATACCCCCGAGAACCATTTGCAACAATTAAATGCAAAGTGAATTCTCTTAGACACTTCAGTATCATTGAAGGGAGATATATTAACAGCTTGCTACACAAACAAATTGTCCATTGCACCTAAAATTAGATCATTTGTCACCCCTTAAATATTTTATTTCAGTTCCAGTTAGATAATGTACAATATAATATTAGTTTCAGCTGTATAATGTGTTGATTCAACACTTCCATACAATACCTGGTGCTGATCACTGGTGCATTCCTTAATCCCCATCCCATATTTAATCTGTCCCCCACACCATCCCCTCTGGTAACCATTAGCTTGTTCTCTAGAGTTAATGGTCTGTTTATTGGTTTTGCTCTCCCTAGTGTTTTCTCCTTTGCTCCTTTATTTCTTGAATTCATATATGAGTGGAATCATATGGTGTTTGTCTTTATCATACTAACTTATTTCACTTAGCATAACACTTTGTAGCTTCATACACGTCATTGCAAATGGCATGCATTTTTTACTGTTAAGTAATATTTTTTTTAGTATACATATTTTTTTCATTAATATAAATGAGTATATTTATGGGTTTTTAATTCTGTTCCATTGATCTATGTGTCCATTTTTATGATTGTACCATACTATGTTGTGTACTACACCTTTGTAATATAACTTGAAGACTGGAATCATAATACATCCCATTTCATTTTTCTTTTTTTAAATATTTATTTTTGTTTATTATGTTCAATTAACCAACACAATTTTTGATGTAGTGTTCAATGATTCATTGGTTCTGTATAACACCCAGTGCTTATCACAATATGTGCCCTCATTTTTCTTTTCCAAGAATGCATTGGGTATTAGGAATCATTTGTGATTCCATATAAATTCTAGGATTGCTTGTTTTAGCTCTGGGAAAAGTGCTGTTGGTATTTTGATATGGATTGCATCAAATCTGTGGATTGCTTTGTGCACTAGAGACATTTTTACAATATTTACTCTTTCAACCATGAATGTGGAATGTCTTCCCATTTATTCATGCCTTCTTCAATTTCTTTCAGAGGTGTTTTGTAGTTTTCAGAGTACAAGAATTTCACTTCTCTGATTAGGTTTACTCTTAGGTATCTTATTATTTTGGGTGCAATTACAAATAACATTGTTTTCTTACTTTTTCTTTCTGCTGCTTCATTCATAGTATATAGAAATACAAGAGAGTTCTCCACATTGATTTTTTTATTCTGTGATTTTATTTCTAATTTAGTTTAATTTCTAATTTAGTTTATTTCTAATTTAGTTCTAATATATTTTTTCTTTTTTTAGTTTATTTTCTATTAATTTAGTTTAATTTCTAATTTCATTTATTTAGTTTATTTAACTAATTTAGTTATTATTTAGTTATTAATTTAGTTTATTTAGTTCATTTAACTAATTTAGTTAATTTAATTTCTAATTTAGTTTATTTCTAATTTAGTTCTAATATTTTTTTTCTTTCTTTTTTTTTTTTTTTTTGTTTGTTTTGGTGGGATCTTTAGAGTTTTCTGTATAGAATATCATATCCTCTACAAAGTGAAAGTTTTACTCCCTCCTTCCCAATTCAGGTACCTTTTATTTCTTTTTGTTGTTTAAATATAGGAGACCCATAGGACAGTCAAGTCACCAGAACCCCAAGCTTGCAAGGAGTCCTCTGACCAACCTCCTCCAACCAAACTTGGCACTAGACATTTGGCACTAGACAAATGTTATCTGAACAGAGGGGTGACCAGGAGACTTCAGACCATGAGCCCTCCATCTCAGCTTTATATCAGGCAAAAGAATCACTGGGCCAAGTACAAGCCTTTCAATGCAACAAAGAACAGGGCAAATGAGTCACCAGAACACCAGACCTCCTGGGAGCCCTGAGGAATGAAACATACAGCCCAACTGTGCACTGCACAAATAAGGACATTGGACACCAAGCTGAGGGAGAGTCCTCTGAACAGGGGTCCTCCAGTCCAGCAGAGCACAAGGCAGTCAAGTCCACAGAACACAATGCTTGCCAGGAGCCTCCAGACCATGAGTGCTGCAGTCCACCTCAGCACTAGTAAAGGAGACCTTGGACACTGGAGTGAGTGGAAGTCCTCTAAATGGGAACTCTCCAGCCCAGAAGAGCACAGTACAATCGAGTCCTAACAATACCAAACCAAGCAGGACTGTTCCTCCAATACCTAGCTGTGCACACTGGGACTTCCTGGAAGCTTTTGCCATACAGGCAATATTATCAAGATAGTTATGTCCCTGCACCCACCCATCCAAGATGGCACAAAAAGGTACCTGGAAAATTATGGCCATCTCTAGGAGTGCATAATGAGTAATTTACAAGAAACAACCCCTGGGTGATTGTGATGTGCAAGTATGGTTTACAGTCACTACTGCACCTTATGAGTCATCAGCTTCTCCTGATGGTGGGCAGAGATCCCCACAACTATGAGAAAGTGTCTGTGTATGCAGAGCTGACCCTGAACCCAACCTGCCTTGCACCGATGCTACCAGACACATTGATTTCTAGAAACCAAGGTCAGCTGATGAGCTCAGCCCCATTCTAACAGGAAAAAAAAGAAAGAAAAATAAATGAAAAGCTAAGTTGATGTCCATACAAAGGCAATTTGTGAAATAAAGTTTTGCCCCTAGACCTACCACTCACACTGCAGCAAATTTTAATTTGGACCCTGATGTGAAGTGCTCCAAATTGTGGCAAGAGCCACAACAGCAAGTATTTCCTGACTACACATTCCTGCATGATGCAGGACTTTGAAGAGAAAATGTGGCAAGATGATGAGGGAACCAGGGTGGAGGGAGGCCAGAGGCATGGGACCATTCTATGTCTCTGGGTGAGATCCCGTGAGGGGAATTCTTGTGGGTTATAGACTGGAATGAGGAGCCTGGAGGGTGGGCTATTGGCTCTGAGCCACAGAAGCACTGAGAATTTGAGGGAGACACATAAATTCCTACTGGCTGCTCCAGTGGAAGGGTGGATGGACAGAGTAAGGCAGAGAGGGAGACATGTAAGAACAGGTGGGAAGAGGTACATCTGGAATACTCAAGGGTGTCTATGGATATGGAGAAAGGTGGCTACCTCTACAGGGCAGAGCTGAGATTCTTCCATAAACCAGACAGAAAGGAGGAGGAAATGAAGTTTCCACGTTCTTCTTCTCCCTGGAGATTTTCCCTTTTACCTCTAGTGATGTCGTAGGAGCTCAAGTGCCTTGCAGATACCATTAAGCTGGGCCCTGACTATGGTTATAGCTGAGGGGAATGAGAGCATACAACCATAGTCCTTTGGTGAAGCTCAAGGCACTGTCCTCATAACACCTGCAGATAAACTGATGGGAGTCATGAGGAAGATGGCTCTTACAGGGGAGGTAAAAATGAGGGATACTTGGGAGGAGAGAGGTTAGCTTAATTTATAAGAGGGCAGCTGCTTTCAGGAGCCAGTGGGGAGGCTGATAGATTCAAATTGCATGGATGTGAGGGGGCAGTGGGGCACTTATGTGATCCAAGAGCTGCTAATCTCCAGTGGTCAACTGCTAAGATTCCACTTTCCCCACCCATGTTTCTGCACATGGCAGGCTCCTGGAGGTGCTGGGGCCCCACTTTTTTGGGTTCTTCACACTTTGGGGCTGTGGAGCAGAGCCACTCACTCCTTGATTCCCCATTCCTTCTTCTGGTAAAATGCTGGCAAATTTTGGAGGATGGTTGTGTGATCAGGAGGCAGGAGATGACAGGATTGTGGAGGGGATCCACAAGGGCAGGGGTCATATTCAGTCCACAAGAGGGAGAGCAGGCTGTGAACTAGGTCTTTATCCTGTCCTTTTCTCCCCAAAGGCAAAGCATCAGTTCTTGGAAGGCAGCAGTCTGTGTTCTGCCTCTGTCCTGTCCCACACCTGGCTTCCTCTGCCCCTTAGGTACAGGGCATCACTGTCCAGCACCTGCCTAGTCACAGGCCAGCACCAGAACCCTCCTGCCTCATTTGCCACTGCTTGACATCCACACATCACAGTCCTGGGAAGCTTGGACTTATAGGGAGCCAGGGTGGGACTGCTGGTTTATGGAATTATTCTAAAGTTTGTTACACGTATAGCACCAATATAAGTAGGGAGGGATGTAGGTACATTTATAGATTCACAGGAAACTGCAGGTACTACAGAAATGTCCTGTCACAGAGGCATTCTTGGCCCATTTTGCCCTGCGATAACATCCTACATCATTGAAGAACACTATTAACACCAGGAAGCTGATAGTGGTGTGATGGACAAGTCTAGTTCTGTTAGTATGCCATGTACATTCATATATTCAACAGCAAAATCCAGGTACAGAAGTATTCCATCAGCACAAAGATCTCGCTCATGCTACCCACACCTGCTCCCACTATTCCTGCCCATGGCAAACAACCCTGTGTTTTACATTTTGGAAGTGTTGGCATTTTGTTATATGAGGGGAATCCTCCAGTTGTGACATGCAATGTTGGTTTTTTATTTGTTTTCACTCACGATAATATCCCTGGGATCTATCCAAGTTTTGTCTATCACAACTTTATGGCTTCTTTATCACTGAGTAGGGATCCCTCATGTGGAAATGCCACAGTTTGTTTATCTGGTCACATTTTGAGGGATATTTTGGGTGTTCCCAGTCTTTGGAGACTACAAATAATCAAACAGTGAACATTTATGCAGTTTAGTGGGATCTTAAAATTTCATTCTCTGGGATAAAGGTCCAGCAGAGCAATTGCTGGGTTGTAACACTTATGTTTCATTTTTATAGAACCTTTCAAGCTGTCGTACCAGAGTGGCTGCCCCATTTACATTCCCACCAGCAATGTAGGAGAGGTGGATCTTTCCAACATTTGATTTTTTACTGTGTTTTCTATTAACCAGTTGTCCTAACAAGTGGGTAGTAGTGATTACTCAGTCAGGTTTTCATTTACATTTCCCTCAAAGCTAGTGGTGATTCTTTTTTTTCATGTGCTTATTTGCAATCTGCATATTCCCTTTGGTGAAATGTCTGCTCATGTTTTGCCCATTTTCTATCTAGACAGTTTGTTTTGTTTTGTCTTCTTTCCTATTGAGTTCTGAGTTCTTTATATATTATAGACAGAAGTTCTTTGTCAGATATGTAGTTTGTAAATGTGTTCTCCTAGTCTATAGCTTGTCTTTTCATTCTGCTAACAGTATCTTTACTAGAACAGAAGATTTTAATCTTGATAAGGTCCAAAGTTTTACCTTATGAATTCTGCTTTATTGTTTTGTTTAAAATGCACCAAACGCTAGATTTAGAGAATGGTTAACATCCATAATGTATTTTCTCACAGTTCTCTAGGGTAGAAGTCCAACATAAGGCAACAGCATGGTCAGGTCCTGAGGAAATACATCTTCCTGGAAGTCTGTCAATGGGCACCTTCTCGTGTGTTCACATAAGCTCTCTTTTTGTGTGTGCCAGCTCTCTGGTGTCTCTTCTTTTAAGCATGCTAACCCCATCATGAGAGTCCTAACCCGGTGACCTAACCAGAGCTATGCATCTCCCAAGGCAACACATCCAATTTTATAGGAGTTAGAATGGAAACACATGAATGGCATGGAGGAATATAGGTTAGTCTATACCACATGTCTTGATGGGTTTCTTGGGGTTCCATCATTTTGGTTTTGTTCATTTTCTTAAATTTTATGTTCATGTCTTTTGTCAAATTTGGGAGATTATCAGCCATTTTTTCTTATAATATATATATATTTTTTGATATACCTTTCCTTGAAATAGTTTTTCAATCCCTGCTTTTGTTCTTTTCACCTTCTGGGATTCCTGTAACATGAGATTTTTGTTGTTGTTGTTGTTGTTGCCGTTTTGTTTGTTTCATGAGTATAGGGATTCTGCTCATTTTTTAAATTTATAGTCTATGTTCTCTGTATTGTTCAGATGAGGTCTTTCTGATGTTGTACCTTCAAGTTAATGGCTCTTCTTCTATCATCTACATTGTCCTACTGAGCCCACTTAGTGTGTCGCAAAAATTTTAGTTATATTTTTTTCAGTCCTAATTGTTAAGTTCTTTCTGTCTTTCTTTCTGTCCTGAGACTTATTTTTTCCAAGCACGACTGCATTTTCTTGTTGAAGATTTGATGGTTCCGTTCAAATCCATTCAGAATCTCAACATCTAGGTCATCAGTGCTTTGGGGAGAGGGGTCTTCGGCTTGGGCAGTATGTTCAATATGACATTTCTCTGGACTTTAGCAAGGTGAATATTCTTAATTATTCATCTTGTATATTTAGGGTATTATGTCATGAAACCCTGGATCCTCTTCAGTCTGGTGTGTCAGCAGGTGGTGGGTCAACATGCATGTGGCTATCAAGGGTAGACCCAGTGTTGTGCCCAAACCAGGAGAAGGAAACTAAGCCTGGCCAAAGCTGGGAATTTACAGGGCAACCTGTGTTGAAAGTCACATCTTTGTGGCATTCTTCCCTGCAGACAGAGGTAAGGGCACGGGGCAGCTAAAACATGTTGTTTGCTGAATTTATTTCTGTGGATGGATGCATGAGGACTTTGTGAAGACCAAAAATCTAATTGAGAGTGGAAGGTTTTCAGGAAAAGTGTGTTCTGGGTATTGATGTCATTGGAGTAGTTAAGTTTATGCTGAGAGAAGTGGGTAAGGCTGGGAGCAGTTGGCATTGATGTTGGCCTTGCTCAAACTTATGTCAAAGGTGGTCCCTCTTACTAGTGTCCTCATCCTAGATATCATTCCCCCAGGACATGCTGTGGGAGTCTAAGTCACAAAGAGGGGTTGAGCCCTGATCTGGTGTGCTGACTTGTGTGAAGTGAGACACAGATTCACCTCTCTACACACATTTGGAAATCCCAGCTTGGGAATGACCTTTACCCTCATCCCTATAATCACAGTAGCCAGCTTACCTGGAAGCCCCAAAGGCTAGTCTCTCCCTCTCTCTGCATCAGTCTGTACCAGGAGTGAGGTCCTCTCACACCCACCTTGTAACTCCCTTGGGAAGACACACCACTCACCACCTACTACAGGACCAGGGGTCCCATGGAGGGTTCTCCCATCAGGCATACTCCCAGGACCATTATAAGCCCTGATCCAGCCTTCTCTGGGCTGAAAGCCCTGGGTGCTTGCTTCCTGACTAGTAACCTCTTGCTCTCTTTAGCCAAAGGCAAATTCTCCTCTCGAACTGGAGAACCCACATCACACAACTGCTGAAGTGAGTTGACTATTTAGATCTTACTAATAGGACAGAATGAAGGGAATAAGTACATATCAGGCATTTCAAACCAACTCTGTTCCAATACCTCTCTACAATACATCCTATCTGGCCGCACAGATGGGGGATTCTATTAATTCTGGGTGAAACAAAACATTTTTTTAGGAAACTCTGTTGCCAAAATTAACCCTGATCCTTTCCTTCAAGGAGTGGGTTACCTACAGTGGAAGTGATGTCCTTAAACCACATTCTCAAAGTCAGGCATTTCAATTCTACATGGGAAAACTGAAGATGGGTTTACCATATTCATGCTCTACCCCTCAATGTGGCAGCAGTGGAGGACACAGCTGCAGAGTGGTGAGCTGGAGGGGTGATCCAGGCACAGCTGCAGCCATGTCCTAGGTAAACTCGCCAGTGGAGTGTCACCAACACACAGTGAGCTTCAAGGGAGCATGGTTGTGCTGCAACTTATAGAAGACTCTGGAGAACCCTGCTTTCCACTGTGAAAATGAAGAAAATAGAGAGGGAAAATGCTACACAAGTCCCGAGATGATCTTCCCAATTCCTCTTCAGCAAATGGCCCCATTCTCCTACTCACTCATACCCCAAAGCAAAGTGTCTCCAGGGACCCTCTTCCAGGACACACCTATATCCCTAGCTTTGCTTCTTTCTGCTGGATAGATGTTCTCCCTGTAGAGAACTGAGTGAAAGCTAAACAATAACCTATATCCCACAATGGCCCTCCTGAGACCTTCTGTGGATTCCAGGCACATGCTCCTCATTCTACCACACCCTCTAGAGATCCCCAGGCCTGCATGTCATCCCCCCTTTCACTAGCTAAGTCCCCTGGACTGTTGCTCCCCATACCCACGTACCTTGGCCACTTAGGGTTCCCATCAGAGGTCTTCTTCCACAAACTAGTCCATCACTCAGCCCCCTCCATCCATCCCCTGAGCTAACATACTGGTCCCAGAAATCACTGACATTACTCAGTTCACTGAATCCTTTCTCCCAGAATGCTACCTCCATGAGCCCAGGAACTGAATCCCTCAATTTGGTCAGTATCCAGTAGGTATTTTGCACTAATACATTGTTCTTTAAGACAAGTCAAGTGGAAAGAAACAATTCAACTCGATCGAGTTCTATGCATTATGGAGTCATTATCTGAACAGTAGCTATGCATCTGAGAGGACCACATAGACCTCCAAATCTTCACTATGTGCCTATGCCTTAAAGTATTGTCTGCCGAGGAGAGAGTACTCTCCAGGACCCTGAACTGGAGTGCTTTGTTGCTGAGTAAGCCATACTCTGAAACCAAATGCCGATGAGACCCGGAGCAGATAGAACCTCAGGACAGCAGGACCCCGGCAGGGGGCTGGTGACTAAAGCCACAGGGCTGAGAGACTCATGACTACACAAGTTGGGCACCTTTCAGATCCTGGATGTTTCACACAGACCTAAATATGCACTGCCCATATCCACTTCTCAGCCCATGCTCTGAAGTTTGGCAGGGTTGGTGGGGACACAGTGACCCGTGATATCTACAGGTCCCTATTGCAGGTTCTGTGGCCAACCCCCAACTTCTGCATTCTGGATCACTGTAACCTTTTGCAGAGACTACTCTGCATAACTGGGTCAATTAGGCCACTGGTTCAGGGGCAGAAGAGGCTGCCAGATAGGTGGCCCCAAAGGCACCCTGAGGCTCTGGATGGCTGTCCTTGGAGGATGGAGGAGTAATTTGTCCCCAGAACCCCTCAAAATCAGACGATGATCATGCAAGACATGTACAACACAGCCTCTGGCTTCCTTCACAGGTGGACTTGGAGTCCACTGGGGAAGCAGCTCTGCCGACATGATAGCTATGAGGACACTGCAGACATAGGATGAGGCTGGAGAAGTCTTTGTCTTTAGACAAGACAGCCCAGCAGCTGGCATGCCCCCACATCTCAGGCTTAGTATTTCCTTCTACACGGCCCAGTGAGCAGGAGAGGAACTTGGGATGGGGGGTGGGACAGTAGGTTAATTGGCTTCTCACTCTTTGTAACAAACAAATAAACTATTTGAACTACTCTAGTGCCTGTATTGCAGAAGCTAAATTTCCCCTGCTTGTCACCATCTCTGCTCCCATGTGTCTTCAACCACATGATCATTTAGGATACTTCTTGGATACTTTGTGATCGTTCAAGCTTCAATAGGTCTATTGTCAGGTGGCTGTTACCAGCTGTGAGTGAAGAGCTTGCTAGTCCAGACAGCCAGCTCACATACTGGGGAATCCACTGCCAAACTGACCCCTACTGAGCCCTGCTTCTGGAAGGAAGGGATCTCAAAGCACTGAGAACCGAAGACAGAGGCTCACATCCCCAGACCTAGGTTGGCCCCTTAGCCCTCATCATTTTTCCACCTACGCATCCCCTAACAGAGACCACCAGGACCCCATGGGAGATCTAGCACAATCAGCATCAGTAGTAAGAGAATAAACTACTAAGTGAAAAACCCAGTCTCTTTCTCTCAACACCTTGAAAAGCAAACACTTTACATGTAGTTATGTGCAGGTAGTGGGCAGAGGGAGCAGGTGGCCTGCTCCTGGACGGAATTAGCTGGATTCCATGACATTGCTGTTTTCTTTCTCTGTCTCTGTAATGGCAATGATTTTGTGCACAAAGCTTCCATTTACTTTTCCAGAACCAACAAGTTATTCAGATCTTGCTGGCTCAGCAACGCATCCTGAGATGTTGAGGTGTCGTCTTATGACCAGGTACAACCTTCTGAGAAAGGGCCCGGGACGTCTGATTACCACATTGCCTAGTTCCCACAATCTCTCCAGGTGTCATCTTATGGGACACACTACACTGATATCACACTGAATGTGTGTTCTCCAGGATTCAAGCAGAGCTTCTGTGACACTGGCATGGACAGTGTCCTTTGCAGGCTACAGCTTGAGTTGTTGATGCATGGAGGCTAATGGTGATGAGAAAAGAATCTACTGCCTGGACACACAGGAAACCAAGGTCACAAGGCCTCTAGGCAGGTCTGGGATGCTGCATTCCCAGAATATGCCCTGAAGACACACAGATTTTCTCCATTAAATATGCCTGATGTGCCAAGTACCTTAAATTCTCAGTGTGGTTGAAGAACAAATAGTATAATCACCTGAACAGAGATTCACCTTCCCCTGAGATCTGACAGCAAAGAGAGAGGGAGGCTGAGGGTGGGGCCTGGCCTCACCAGGGACAGATGAGGGTTGGGACATTAATTCCAGCCGAACTCCAGGTCTGTAGGTGTCAGAAGGCTCACATGACACCTCACTTTCTCCTTTCTGTGTCTCCACATCAGCCTCCAGGCTGCACCTGTAGGAACAGGGGCAGGTGATGGACATCTGCAAGGTCACTTGCAAGTAAGTGGAGGAGCCTGGTGTAAGTGAGCCTAATTCCCTGTTGTGTCTCGCCCGCAAGGTGGGTGCCAGCATTTCCCAGAAATCTGGGTCTCTTAGTGAACATGTTTTGTGATGTATTGAAAGATTATAGCATAAAGAATTGCACGTTTCAGGGAATTACAAAGTGTATTCATAAATTTGCTGATCTAAAGAGTGCTGGTACAGTACACAGTTCACAGCTGCTTACTACTTGGTTTTTGCTAGAAATTATAGATTGAATTTTTAAGTTGTTATTTGTTTTGTTTTTCAGAATTTAGAAGTTTAGTGAGTATTTCTGTTTTTGTAGTAACATAATTATTTACCTGGGTTCATTAGGAACACGTTCTTGTGACAGAACACAATTGGAAACACTTGTCATGTTACCATTGCACCATACAAAGTGTTCCAAGATTCACTGTTCATGTATAATACCCAGTGTTCCATGCAATATATGCCACCCTTAATACCCACCATTAGGCTCACCCATCCTCCTATCCTCCTCCACTCTAACATCCTTAGTTTGTTTCTGAGTCCACAGTCTCTCCCACAGAGTCCACAGTTCATTGCTCCCTTTGACTTCTCCCCTTAACTTTTCCTTTCCTTTTCCTAATGTCCTCCATGTTATTTCTTATATTCCACGAGTAACTGAAACCATATGATAACTGACTTTCTCTACTTGACTTATTTCACTCAACATAATCTCCTTCAGTCCCATCCATGTTAATGGCATATTTAAGAGAGATGTACACAGACTCAGATCTGACCAGACAGTTTGAAGGAATAAGGTTGACATTACAGAGCCACTCCAGTCCCTTAGAAATAGCAGGCTGAACCCTTGTTTACAAGCTTCCCAGAAGCTTTATTAGGTGAGGAAATAAGCTCATTTCTTGAAGGGAAAGTGCAAGAACCTCAGGATATTGTGGAAACTGCATGAGGAAAAAATATTTAACTTTTTAAATCCCAACTCTATGATATTTTTAGGCAGAGTCTGATGGGAATTATGTGGCTGGGCTTCCAGCAAGCTCCTGACTTAAGCCCTGATGACTGACATTTCCAACTCAAAGAGTGCTGTCTTCAATAAACACACTGCTGGCCAATCAAGGAGATCTCCAGGCCACCTCCCCATTCTGAAGCTCCTTTGTTTTAAAGAATCTGGGTAGAATTTGATTCCTGACCATTTGGGCCACTTGCATTTTCTCCTGCTGTGCTTGAAATTCTCGGATTTACATTTAAGTTCACCAAGAAAGAATGAACCCTAAAGCCCTCTGCCCCCACCCAGGACTCCAATAACTACAAAAGCCCAGTCCCAGGTGCTGTGTCATTTCCAGGTCTTATGAGTAATACCCCTAGATTTCCCCCTACATTTCCTCGTGGCTGCTGCTAAATCCTAGTTGTGGTGTGCAACACCTTCCTGCTCTCAAAATACCCCATCTACTGTTCCTGCCCCAGTTCATCTTCAGCCCACCCCAGGACCCTGTGCTCAGAACCTGCTCTCAGGTGGAGCAGCTGTGGGATCCTGGCTTCTTCTGGATCATCAGGGAAAACCCTGCTGGAGCTTCAGGAGGGGCCCACTGCCGATGATGGCTCTCAGATCCCGGGAACTGTGAGCATTAGGTCACCACCCCCACTTCTTGCTTCTCACCTGGTAAAGGAAGGCTGGGATGAAGAGAAGAGGGGACAGGTTCTTTTCCAGAAAGGGCCAGCAACAGACAATGTGCAACAGCTTTGGGGGCCAAGATGGCCACTGGTGGAGGAGGGCAAGAAGCCAGAGGTGAGAGCTGCCTGCTGACTGGCTGGTTGTTGCAAAGTTTTATAGGCGAGATAAACATGACACCAGGCAAGGTAGGCACAAGGCAAGATTTATTAAAGTCATTCTCTGGTGAAGTTTCAGGGCTCAGGAGAAGGGGAGCCAGGAAAGTCACGCCGGGAGGAGGTGGGGACCCTCGGGCAAGGTTCTGCGACTCTGGAAAGCAGAGTTAAGGAAGTCACACTGGGAGGGAGTTGGTGGGTGTCTTTTAATGGGCCAAGGCAGGGCATGAGCTCACATCCATATATGGTAGGGTATTTGGTGATCAGAGGGTATGGGGTGGGGGATCCTGATACTTCTGTTTCAGGACCAAATGTAAAGTTTTATAGGAGAGATAAACATGACACCAGGTGAGGTAGGAACAAGGCAAGATTTTTTAAAGATGTTCTCTGGTGAAGTTTCAGGGCTCAGGAGAAGGGGAGTCAGGAAAGTCATGCCAGGAGGAGGTGAGCACCCTCAGGCGAGGTTCTGTGACTCTGGAAAGCAGAGTCAAAGAAGTCACACTGGGAGGGAGTTGGTGGGGGTCTTTTATTGGGCCAAGGCAGGGCATGGGCTCACATCCATATATGGTAGGGTATTTGGTGATCAGAGGGTATGGGGTGGGGGGCCCTGGTACTTCTGTTTCCTGCATAGGTGTTGGGTTACCTATGGTGATGTGACCTGGACATACATCCCTTTGGCGGGAGAGTCAAGGGTTAAGGAAAGTGGGGGAGGGGGCTGGAAGATGGCGGTCCCCGGTGATCATTTCTATTGTTCCTCTTGCACTCCCAAAGCTGCCTACCCAACATTCTGACCTTTTTGGTGTAATAGGGGTGGCAATTCATATCTGGATACTTCCTGCTGGCAATGGAGTGGCATTATAGGGTCCTTCGGATGTGGGTAGGTGTGTATAGGGATGCAGGAGGAGTTGGTTGACAGTGACCCTGGAAACCTCACGGATGTGATCCTGAAGGAAGCAAAGAACACAGGGGGCAATTAGTGCTAATAGGCAGAGGAGAATAAGGGGACTTAGGATCAGAAGAAGCCAGGTCATTAAGGGAGAGAGACACCACTGAGAGGGGTTTATTCCAGGGTGATGCTGGCCACGAAGGGAGTCACCTTTGCCAGGGCACCGATACTGGTTTCAACTATACCATATTCATTGATATAATAGTAGCATTCTTCATTGAGGAATAAACAGGTTCCTCCCTTGTCTGTAGTGAGCTGGTCCAGGGCTCGTCAGTTATGTAAGGCTACCTGGGCCACTGAGGTAACCTGTCATTGTAGGGATGCCAAGGACTCAGCTGAGGCCTCCATTGCTGTTTGGAACTGTTCAGATAAATCTTGGGTAGCGTCTGTGGAGTGAGCTAGGGCCCTGGTGCCCAGCCCGGTGGCCACTAGGAAAGACACCAAGGAAACCCCAATAACCAGGGGAAGAAATACAGCCCTTTTCTGTCACAGGAGGGGGGTGGAGAGGATGGCCATCTCCACTAGGGCTGGCACCCTCTGGGCTGACAATCTGTGGTGACCAGCTGACTAGACCATGTGGTGTCCCCATAGGTCCAAGTTTCCACTAGAAAGAAGTGCCACCTGAACCCAGGGTCACTGGAGGGGCAGCTATTCTGGGGGAGGGTAGAAGGAGGAGGGTGAGGAGAAGTGGTGTGGGAAATCTGCAACCGCATGGGCCCCAGGGTTTGGGAATTCCAGCCATCCTGTTGTGGGGCTGGTTTTAGATTGGAGATGTATACCCACACGTGGTATCCTAGGAGTTTTTCCACTGTGAGAATTGTGAGAATAACAGTATGGAGCTGGCCTACCTGATCTGTAAGGACTTTGGGTGAAGTTCTCCTAGTAGAACTTGGTCCCCAGGATTTAGGGCCTGGTCTCCACCTGGGCTGTCGGGAGCGGGGATGGTTGATTCTGCATGAGCCCTTAGGAGGGCTCGTAAGAGGGTCAGTTAGGCATATAAGATAGTAGTGTTGGAGGAGAGGCAGGCAGGTTGTGATTGAGTAGGAAGGGCCTGCCGTATAGGAGCTTAAAGGGGCTGGGTCCTGACGGGCCTTGAGGAGAGGCCCTAAGGAGGATGAGTGCTAGTGGGAGAAAGTTTGGCCAAGAGAGGTGGGTTTCAAGAGTGAGTTTGGTGAGTTGTTCCTGGCCCTCTCGACCTTACCAGAGGATTGGGGTGATAGGGGATATGGAGTCTCCAGGTGATGTTGAGGCTTTCGGAGATTTGTTGTCTGATGCTGGAGATGAAGGCCGGTCAATTGTCACATTGAAGGGTTCGAAGGAGTCCAAACCTCGGGATGATGTGCTCAGTGAGAATCATGGTGACCACATCTGCTGTTTCCCTAGTGGTGGGGAATGCCTCGATCCAGCCTGTGAGGGTGTCCACAAGAGTTTGTAGTTATCTAAAGGTTTTGTGTCACGGCATGCAAGTGAAGTCAAGTTACCAGTCCTCTCCTGGCTGATGCCCTCAGAGCTGGTGGGTGGGTCCCAGTCTGCCCTGGGCGTTGATGCAGAACAGGTTCTTCAGGCCTGGTATACCTCCTTAATGGTCTTTTGGAGGAGGAGGTGGTAAAAGAGAGGTCAGAGAATTTGGTATAGTGCCTTTGGACCGATGTGGAGAGACTGGTGGATGTCAGTAATGAGGGTGTGGATTAGGCTCTTTGGGAGGGCAATTTTGTCCTGGACAAAATACCATCCCTTGTCACCCAATCTGCCACCTAATGTTTTGAGGGCCCAAGTTTCCTCATCAGTGTATGAGGGACTGTGAGGAGTGTTGAGAAACTGGAGAGGGGCTGGAGAGGAGTTTAAGGCCATTTGTCTGGCAGTAGAGCTGGCCTTGTAGTTCCCTAAAGAGATGGGGTCCTTGGAAGCATGATGGCCATGGCAGTGGACAATAGCCACCTCAGTAGAGTAATTGAGAGCCTTGAGGAGTTTGGCAATAAGAGGCCCATTGACTATGGTGGTTCCCTTGGTCATGAGAAATCCCCTTTCTCCCCAGAGGACAGAGTGAGTGTAAGTAATAAGGAAAGCATACTTGGAGTCAGTATAAATAGTGACCCATTGTCCCTCAGATAAGTGAAGGGCCCTGGTGAGAGCCATGTGTTCTGCCTTTTGAGAAGTAGTCCCAATGGGAAGGGGGGCTGCTTCTATGACAGCGTCCAGGGTGACTACTGCATAGGCTGCGTGTCGCTGTCTATCCGGTGCTATGAGGGAGCTCCCATCAATGAACAGAGTGTGATCAGGGTCAGGCAGTGGCCGGTCTGAAAGTCCTGGATGGGAGGGAGAGAGTTCTTCCAGAAGTTGAGGGCAGGAGTGGGAAGGAGTGGGGGTAGATGAAGGTGTCAGCAAGAGAGTGGCGGGATTTAGGTGAGGGGAGATAGAGAGTGTGACCTGGGAGGTTTTCTATGAATAGCAGGTGGTAGAGTTGGAGATGGGAAGGAGTGAGTTGTGCCAAGGATTTGTGGATGACTAAGTCCATCAGTCAATTGGGGAAGAAGACTGTGATGGGCCGTCCTAAGGTAAGTTTGAGGGTCTCCGTCAGAGAAGTGGCTGCCGCTAGGGCCCTGAAACAGGGCTGCCATCCCTGGGCGGTGACATCTAGTTGCTTGGATAGTTAATGGGGATAAGGAGACTCTGCTGCCAGAGGCGGTCAATGATGGGCTTAAGGCCTTGCCGGTGGGTTGCTACTATAGATCTGGAAATGTCCCATACCTGCAGATCCATGGAGGGGAGACAGTCCGGGATAGAGGACGAGTCAGGGAGGAGTAGAGGGAGGACAAAGTGAGCATAAGTTGAGGGAGAGGGAGAGAGATGAATAGTGGCCTGTAGTTTGTGGAGGATGTCCCTGCCTTGTAGGGGAACAGGGCAGGAAGGGATAATGACGAAGGAGTGTGAGAACGGGAACCCATCCAGGCTGCACATAAGGGGTGATGTGGCCTTTGGAGTGGAGGAAGTACCATCAATTCCCATAACTGCAACTGGGGAGGGACGAGTAGGACCCAAGTAGGAAGGCAGGACAGAATAGGTAGCCCCCGTGTCCAACAGAAAGGAAATGGACTTACCCACTACCTGGAGCATGACCCTGGGATAGGCATGGGTGAGAGGGGTGTCCAAGTCTGGGCTCTGTCAGTCATCCTCCAATCTGAGAAATTGGAAGACAGGACTTACCGTCTCAGGGTCTCCCCAGTGTGGAGGTGCCAGGAATCCCCCTAGGCTGGGGCAGTCCGATTTCCAGTGGCCCATCATGCAGCATTGAGGGCACGACCTAGTAGGCGCTTTTAGATGGGGGCATTGACGGGCCCAGTGTCCCCCAGCACCACACTTGAAACAGGCCCCGGAGGGACGCAGTTAGGTGCTCCCTTCTTTTGACTCCCAGAACCTGCCGGCCTCAGGGCTGCTACCAGGGCTTGGGACTGCAGTTGGACCTTCTGTTGGGAGTCTGGCTTGGCGCTTAAGTTCTGCTGCCTCCTCTCAGGAGTTAAAAACTTTAAGTGCCATTTTCACCAGATCAGAAATGGGAGTTTGAGGGCACTCCTCCGCTTTCTTTAATTTTTTCTGAATGTCGGCAGCTGACTGAGAAATAAAGTGGGTAGCTAAAACAATCGCCCTGCCAGAGAGGCCAGGTCTAGGTGAGTGTATTGAGTCAGCGCCTCAGTAAGTCAGTTAAGAAACATGGCCGGGTTTTCATTGAGTTCCTGAATGATTTCCCTTCACAAACCTTCTACAACTTTCCTTTGCATTCAGGTTTTGTCCCAAACGACCATCTTATTTAGGACAAAATTACCTCCTTTTACTTTCAAAAAAATGTACTCCCATTCCTTAAATCTTTCTTACATATCTTCTATTTTCCTACATACAGAGTTGCTTCCTTTATTTCCATCAGTCTTACAGTTAGCAGAATTTTGTACTCTTAGAAAGACCTTTAGTTATTAACCTCTAGTCAGTTATTAATCAATTGTGAATGGTTATAACAGAATTCTTTAGATGCCAGTTTATGAATCAGTTAAGCACAACCCATGCTTACTAACAGATTTAAATATTCTTATTTTCTTTGCTGTAGAAAGTCAAAAGCACAAACCTATGTTCAGTAATTAATGACCTGACATTTTATCCTCTTTGGAAAAGACCTAAATGTCCAACAAATTTAATTCCATTAGTCATCCAAGCAAAACTTTAAATTTTCAGGTTACCAAAGATTTTGAAAGCTATCTCAGCAATTACCCATTAAAACTTTGAGACAGACGATTAACCATCAGTTTAGTAATTTCTTTACTAACAGATTTTAACAAATAACAAGAGCTTATTTGACCTTCAGTAAACTTTGAAGTGTCACGTTTACTGTGGATAACTTTGTCAGGAGTTGGGATAGGAGTGGGAAGGGGGAGGGGTAGACAGGGTGCTGGTTCAGAAATCCTGAACATAAGGGATCTTTGCCCATCTGCCCTGGTCTCTGCTGAGGTTATTTAGGTTCATGAGAATCTGATAATTAAACGTGCCTTCTGGAGGCCATTGGGGCTGATTTAAGATTGATGAACAGACCTAAAATACCTCAAGGATGTTTTAGAGTTGAATTTGGAGTGGGAGGTCCCCATAATTCATTGTCGGGCAACCCAAGGGCTGGAGGAAGGTGTCCCCTCGCCCACCACTGGGTTGCGGAAAAACTGTGTTGATTGTTGCAGAGGTTAGGACATCTTTCAGCCTCTCAGAGTCATGGAGATCACCTGGTGACCGGCGTGGTCTGCCCTGACTCAGCCGCCATTAGGGCAGGGCTTTTCAGACAGAGGCGTGAAATCAGGGGAAACTCACCACAGCTTCGGAAGTGGGATTCAGAAAGGCAGGTCCAGGTCTGGCTAGGGAGAGGAGAGAGCCTCCCTGCCAGGGTGGGGGCTCAATCTCCTCCCGGGTTTTGGCACCAAGGTTTTATAGGCGAGATAAACACAACACCAGGCGAGGTAGGCAAAAGGCAAGATTTTTTAAAGGCATTCTCCAGTGAAGTTTCAGGGCTCAGGAGAGGGGGAGCCAGGAAAGTCATGCTGGGAGGAGGTGGGCACCCTTGGGCGAGGTTTTGCGACTCTGGAAAGCAGAGTCGAGGAAGTCTCACTGGGAGGGAGTCAGCGGGGGTCTCTTATCAGGCCAAGGCAGGGCATGGGCTCACATCCATATATGGTAGGATATTTGGTGATTGGAGGGTGTAGGGTGGGGGTTCCTGATACTTCTGTTTCCTGCATAGGTATCAGATTACCTATGGAGATGACCTGGGCATACATCCTTTTGGCGGGAGAGTCAAGGGTTAAGGAAAGGGGGGTGCTGGAAGATGGCGGGCCCCGGTGGTCATTTCTATTGTTCCTCCTGCACTCCTGGAACTGTTGACTCAACAGTTGTGCTGCCTGGTGATTGGACACAGGAGAGAGATACTGCCAGAAAGCTGCCTCAATATTGGCCAGGGACAGTGGGGTGGGGGCAGCTGACAAGTGATTGACCCAGGATTGGGGCTGGGGACATTACCTCATCATTGGCTGGTGTGTGGTGGTAACTTAGGGGTCCTGGTTCAGGCAGTTATGAAAGCCATGTACCTGGTGCTCCAGTGGTGGAGAGAGGATTCCACCTTGGCTCCAGTCCCCATGCCACTGGCACCTGACTGTGCCACAGCAAGGACCATTCCCCAATCTCGCTCAGACAGCCATGCGTGCCAGCCCACCTCCCTTCAGTAATCCATAGTTTTCAAACCAGACATCCTATTCAATAAAGGGAAACTTGGGGACACACTGAGAACCTCTGTGTCTCTGCATATCCTCCACACAGCAAAGACCACCTGCCAACCCCACTCCTCATCCTCTGAAACCCATCCATATGCATCCTGTGAATCCAGCCCAGGATTTCCTTTGTTGTTCCCAGAGGCCTCCTCTGTCTTTGAAACTCAGGATTCCTGCCACATCCAGGTGAGTTGGCTGGAAACATCAGTCACAAGTCCCCAAGTACCCACTCCATGCTGCCTTCCAATAATGGGACCCAGAAGATGTACACCATGCTCTGGACTCAGAAACCTCCCACTGCCTACTCGCAACCCACCATGATAACATTCTTGGATCCCAATTAATTTCCCCATTTTCAGACAGGGAAGAACTGGCCCCATGGATTCTCCCTCCCTAACTCATTCAGTGACTCTGTAAGACACTTGGAAGATCAGGACACAGATCAGGAAGAACAACCCAAACCCGAAAAATGGTCCATTTGTACCCAAGCATGAGATATTTGAGGCTATTACCCATATACAAATACCCCTTTGAAGTAAAGGCTCCAGGTGTGATGTGGCCTGTGAAGGTAAAGGCTTTTCCCTCTGTTGGGGGCTTGCTCCCAAATGTCAGTAATTCAGGGCTGGATGGAAAGAACTGGCTGGTGCTTGCAGCCATTCAGCGTGCAGTACCCATGTTGGGACACTGTGCCAGGGTGCTGGTTGTTCTTTGGTCTAAAGGCCCCTGGTCTGGGGTTGACTTCAGCCTGACGTCCTGGTAACAGATCACTTGGGGAGCCTTTATCTTCTGGGGAGGTCTCTCCTGTGTGAGCAAATAATGCCAAGGCTAAAGACAAGAGAAAGACCAACAGCTGGGAGAGCTATCAATGGGGATGAAAGCCACAGATAAACTTTGGGAGAATTAGGTGAAAGTAAACCAATTTATTTTCATTACATTTGTGGAAATGCTATAATTTGAACATAATGAACTAATTTGTAAAACTTAACGACAGTTTTAATTATGTGTTTTGAACTGTAGTATAAACAAGTCTGCTTTATGATAGCTTTATTTATTATTACTTCATA
Source organism: Eira barbara (assembly GCA_020311275.1). NCBI lineage: Eukaryota > Metazoa > Chordata > Mammalia > Carnivora > Mustelidae > Eira > Eira barbara. The sequence goes on from JAHRIG010009371.1 coordinate 1,000,121, forward strand.
CAACATTTTATATATCATGGTGGGTAAACTTCACTGTACCCATTAATAAACCATTGGTTGTTATTTGTAAATGGAAACTTCCTCATTTAAGTTTGGATCTGGAAAGGACAGGACTTCTAATATAGTTACTGTTAGAGTTTGAAAGCTGATGTTTCCAAAAGCATGTGTGGAGACCTGCTCTGCTAGACTTTAAACAGGCAGCCATTATGAGAAAAGAAAGTGCCAGGAATATTTCAATTTTCTTCTCCTGTATTGAAATGTAATTTCATGATGTCAGTATAACTGCTGATGGATAGTTGTAAAGTGTAATTATGGAAATGTGATATTGTCATGTGGCTGAAGAGAAATAATGTTACCTAATGTAAGTCTTCTCTTAATGTCCACATTGTACATAGATATTAGTATAGTGTGATTTTTTAATCTTTTTTGGGTTCTTTTGCAGATTGAAAATTAAAATAAAACTTACTACCTACAAAAAAATAAATGAATGTATATATCGGTGGTATATATACACAATGGAAAATTACTTAGCCATAAAAAGGACAAGATCTTGCCATATGAAACAACATAAATGGACCCCAAGGGCATAAACTTAAGTGCAATAGGTCAGACAAAGAATGGCAAGTATCATATGACTTCACTCCTATATGGAATCTGAAAATCAAATCAAACGAATAAACAATTAAGGAAAAAGTAGAATCAGACCTATAAATACAGAGAATAAACTGATGGTTTCCAGAGGGGAAGTGAGGGAAGCATGGGAGAAATGGTTAAAGGGGAATGGGAGACACAGGCTTCCCCTTATAGGGTGAATATGTCACAGGGATGAAAGGTACAACATAGGGTATATGATCAATGATTTTGTAAAAATGTCTCTGGTGATGGGTGGTAGCTACACTTGTGGTCAGCATAGCATAAGGTAAAAACTTGTCCAGTCAGTCTAATGTCCACCTAAAGCTAACATAATATTGTATTGTAGTCAAGTATGCTTTAATTTAGAAGAGAGACAAGGAAAAAAAAAAAAATATATATATATATGGTTTGCCTGATAGTGACAGAAACTGAAAAGCAATCCAGCTGGATTTAGTCTCACTCAGCCTGTCTAGGGGCAGCAGGTGACTCTGGTCTCTTGGGGACACCCTGCTCTTTACTTCAGTGATAATTTTATTTCCAGTTCCCTTCTTTCCTGATTTCTGTTTCAGGTTCTTTTGGCTGTTTTTTCCTGTTTGCCCCTTATGGGATTGGTATTCAGTCCTAGGCCATGTGCTCTTCTTCTCTTCATGGTCCTCACGGGGAAGCCCATCTGTACCCCCAGCTTCAGAGAGCACCTCTCCGCTTATTACACTTCTGTCGTCTCAGCTTCAGAGCCTGCATACTTGCTCTGTGAGAAGGCAGCTCCAGCTGAGCTCACTCTTTCAACAAGTAATTAATAGGATCTTCATGTGTGCCAGTGGGGATCAAATATGGAGGGCTCCTGAACACATTACATTATTATTATTATTATTATTATTATTATTATTATTATTATTATCATCATCATCATTAGTTTAAGGGTTAGAATTTAATGATGCATCATGTGCATATAACACCAAATGCTCATTCCAAGTAGCCTCCTTAAAGCCCATCACCCAATTATCCCATGTCCCTACCCAGCTCCCCTCCAGCAACCCTCAGGTTGATTCTTATAGTTTCTTCCCTTTTTTTTTTTTTCCATTTTAATAAACATATAATGTATTTTTATCCCCAGGGGTACAGGTATGTGAATCGCCAGGTTTACACATTTCACAGCACTCTTCATAGCACATACCCTCACCAATGTCCATTTGCCCACCACCCTCTCACATCCCCCCTCCCCCCAGCAACCCTCAGTCTGTTTTTTGAGATTGAGTCTTTGATGGTTCGTCTCCCTCCCAATCCCATCTTTTCATTTTTTCTTTTCCTACCTCCCCCCAAACCCCCCGCATTGCATCTCCACTTCCTCATATCAAAGAGATCATATGATAGTTGTCTTTCTCTGATTGACGTATTTCACTAAGCATGATACCCTCTAGTTCCATCCACGTCGTCGCAAATGGCAAGATTTCATGTCTTTTGTTGGCTGCATAGTATTCCATTGTGTATATATACCACATCTTCTTTATCCATTCATCTCTTGATGGACATCTAGGTTCTTTCCACAGTTTGGCTATTGTGGACATTGCTGCTATAAACATTCGGGTGCACGTGCCCCTTCAGAGCACCACGTTTGTATCTTTAGGATATATACCCAGTAGTGCAATGGCTGGGTCATAGGGTAGCTCTATTTTCAGTTTTTTGAGGAACCTCCACACTGTTTTCCAGAGTGGTTGCACCAGCTTGCATTCCCACCAGCAGTGTAGGAGGGTACCCCTCTCTCCGCATCCTCGCCAGCATCTGTCATTTCTTGACTTGTTAATTTTAGCCATTCTGACTGGTGTGAGGTGGTACCTCATTGTGGTTTTGATTTGTATTTCCCTGATGCCAAGTGACGTGGAGCATTTTTTCATGTGTCTGTTGGCCATCTGGATGTCTTCTTTGCAGAAATGTCTGTTCATGTCCTCTGCCCATTTCTTGACTGGATTATTTGTTCTTTGGGTATTGAGTTTGCTAAGCTCTTTATAGATTTTGGATACTAGCCCTTTATCTGATATGTCATTTGCAAATATCTTCTCCCATTCTGTCAGTTGTCTTTTGGTTTTGTTAACTGTTTCCTCTGCTGTGCAAAAGCTTTTGATCCTGATGAAATTCCAATAGTTCATTTTTGCCCTTGCTTCTATTGCCTTTGGCGATGTTCCTAGGAAGAAGTTGCTGCGGTTGAGGTCAAAGAGGTTGCTGCCTGCATTCTCCTCCAGGATTTTGAGGGATTCCTTTCTCACATTGAGGTCCTTCATCCATTTTGAATCTATTTTCGTGTGTGGTGTAAGGAAATAGTCCAATTTCATTTTTCTGCATGTGGCTGTCCAAATTTCCCAGCACCATTTGTTGAAGAGGTTGTCTTTTTTCCATTGGATATTCTTTCCTGCTTTGTCAAAGATTAGTTGACCATAGAGTTGAGGGTCTATTTCTGGGCCCACTATTCTGTTCCATTGATCTATATGTCTGTTTTTGTGCCAGTACCATACTGTCTTGATGATGACAGCTTTGTAATAGAGCTTGAAGTCTGGAATTGTGATGCCACCGACTTTGGCTTTCTTTTTCAATATTCCTTTGGCTATTCAAGGTCTTTTCTGGTTCCATATAAATTTTAGAATTATTTGTTCTATTTCTTTAAAAAAAATGGATGGGATTTTGATAGGGATTGCATTAAATGTGTAGATTGCTTTAGGTAGAATAGACATTTTCTTTTATTCCTCCAGAAACAGATTCTCTAGTGCACTTTTTTTCCAAGCCCAGCTAGTATATTTATAATGATTATTCTGAACTCTAGTGTTCAACATCTTACTAATACCCATACCTATTAAGTCCCCAGCAGTCAGTACATCCTCCTTTTCTCTTTTTTGAGGTGTTTTTATGTCTAGATAGAATAGACATTTTCACAATATTTGTTCTTCCAATCCATGAGCATGGAGTATTTTTCCATTTCTTTGTGTCTTCCTCAATTTCTTTCATGAGTACTTTATAGTTTTCTGAGTATAGATTCTTTGCCTCTTTGGTTAGATTTATTCCTAGGTATCTTATGGTTTTGGGTGTAATTGTAAATGGGACTGACTCCTCAATTTCTCTTTCTTCTGTCTTGTTAGTGTAAAGAAATGCGAGTGATTTCTGTGCATTGACTTTATATCCTGACACTTTACTGAATTCCTGTATAAGTTCTAGCAATTTTGGAGTGGAGCCTTTGGGATTTTCCACATATAGTATTATATCATCTGCAAAGAGTGATAGTTTGACTTCTTCTTTGCCAATTTGGATGCCTTTAATTTCTTTTTGTTGTCTGATCGCTGAGGCTAGGACTTCTACTACTATGTTGAACAGCAGTGGCGATAACGGACATCCCTGCCGTGTTCCTGACCTTAGCGGAAAAGCTTTCAGTTGTTCTCCATTGAGAATGATATTTGCGGTGGGTTTTTCATAGATGGCTTTGATAACATTGAGGTATGTGCCTTCTATCCCTACACTTTGAAGAGTTTTAATCAGGAAGGGATGCTGCACTTTGTCAAATGCTATTTCAGCATCTATTGAGAGTATCATATGGTTCTTATTCTTTCTTTTATTAATGTATTGTATCACGTTGATGGATTTGTGGATGTTGAACCAACCTCGCAGCCCTGGGATAAATCCCACTTGATCGTGGTGAATAATCCTTTTAATGCACTGTTGGATCCTAATGGCCAGTATTTTGGTGAGAATTTTTGCATCTGTGTTCATCAAGGATATTGGTCTGTAATTCTCTTTTTTGGTGTGATCCTTGTCTGGTTTTGGGATCAAGGTAATCCTGGCCTCATAGAATGAGTTTGGAAGTTTTCCTTCCATTTCTATTTTTTGGAACAGTTTCAGGAGAATACAAATTATTTTTGGTAGAATTCCCCTGGGAAGCCGTCTGGTCCGGGACTTTTGTTTGTTTGGAGATTTTTGATGACTGTTTCAATCTCCTTACTGGTTATGGGTCTGTTCAGGTTATCTATTTCTTCCTGGTTCAGTTGTGGTAGTTTATATGTCTCTAGAAATGTATCCATTTCTTGCAGATTGTCAAATTTGTTGGCGTAGAGTTGCTCATAATATGTTCTTATAATTGTTTGTATTTCTTGGGTGTTGGTTGTGATCTCTCCTCTTTCATTCATGATTTTATTTATTTGCGTCCTTTCTCTTTTCTTTTTGATCAGTCTGGCCAGGGGTTTGTCAATCTTATTAATTCTTTCAAAGAACCAGCTCCTAGTTTTGTTGATTTGTTCTATTGTTTTTTTAGTTTCTATTTCATTGATTTCTGCTCTGATCTTTATGATTTCTCTTCTCCTGCTGGGTTTAGGCTTTCTTTGTTGTTCTCTCTCCAGCTCCTTTAGGTGTAGGGTTAGGTTGTGTATTTGAGACCTTTCTCATTTCTTGAGAAAGGCTTGCACCGCTATGTGTTTTCCTCTCAGGACTGCCTTTGTTGTGTCCCACAGATTTTGAACCGTTGTGTTTTCATTATCAGTTGTTTCCATGATTTTTTTCAATTCTTCTTTGATTTCCTGCTTGACCCATTCATTTTTTAGAAGGATGCTGTTTAGTCTCCATGTATTTGCGTTCTTTCCAAATTTCCTCTTGTGATTGAGTTCTAGCTTCAGATCATTGTGGTCTGAAAATACGCAGGGAATGATCTCAATCTTTTGGTACCGACTGAGACCTGATTTATGACCCAGGATGTGGTCTATTCTGGAGAATGTTCCACGTGCACTAGAGAAGAATGTATATTCTGTTGCTTTGGGATGGAATGTTCTGAATATATCTGTGATGTCCATCTGGTCCAGTGTTTCATTTCCTTGTTGAACTTTTGCTTAGATGATCTGTCCAATTCAGTGAGGGGAGAGTTAAAGTCCCCTGCTATTATTGTATTACTGTCGATGTATTTCTTTGATTTTGTTATTAATTGGTTTATATAGTTGGCTGCTCCCATGTTAGGGGCATAGATATTTAAGATTGTTAGGTCTTCTTGTTGGACAGACCCTTGGAGTAGGATATAGTGTCCTTCCTCATCTCTTATTATAGTCTTTGGCTTTAAATCTAATTGATCTGATATAAGGATTGCCACCCCAGCTTTCTTCGGCTGTCCATTAGCATGGTACATTGTTTTCCACCCCTTCACTTTAAATCTGGAGGTGTCTTCGGGTCTAAAATAAGTTTCTTGTAGGCAGCATATTGATGGGTTTTGTTTTTTAATCCATTCGGATACCCTATGTCTTTTGATTGGGGCATTTAGCCCATTAACATTCAGGGTAACTATTGAGAGATATGAATTTAGTGCCATTGTATTGCCTGTAAGGTGACTGTTACTGTATATTGTTTCTGTTTCTTTCTGATCTACTACTTTTAGGGTGTCTCTTTGCTGAGAGGACCCCTTTCAATATTTCCTGTAGAGCTGGTTTGGTGTTTGCAAATTCTTTCAGCTTTTGTTTGTCCTGGAAGCTCTTTATCTCTCCTTCTATTTTCAATGATAGCCTACCTGGATATAGTATTCTCGGCTGCATGTTTTTCTCGTTTAGTGCTCTGAATATATCATGCCAGTTCTTTCTGGCCTGCCAGGTCTCTGTGGATAGGTCCGCTGCCAATCTAATGTTTTTACCCTTGTATGTTACAGTCTTCTTTTCCCGGGCTGCTATCAGGATTTTCTCTTTGTCGCTAAGACTTGTAAATTTTACGATCAGGTGATGAGATTTGGACCTATTCTTATTGATTTTGAGGGGCGTTCTTAGCATCTCCTGAATTTTGGTGTTTGTTCCCTTTGCCATAGTAGGGGAATTCTCTCCAATAATTGTCTCCAATATACCTTCTGCTCCCCTCTCTCTTTCTTCTTCTTCTGGAATCCCAATTATTCTAATGTTGTGTCGTCTTATGGTGTCGCTTATCTCTCGAATTCTCTCCTCCTAGTCCAGTATTTGTTTTTCTCTCTTTTGCTCAGCCTCTTTATTCTCTGTCATTTGGTCTTCTATGTCACTAATTCTTCCTTCTGCCTCATTTATCCTAGCAGTGAGAGCTTTCATTTTTGATTGCACCTCATTAATAGCTTTTGTGTTTTCAACTTGGTTAGATTTTAGTTCTTTTATTTCTCCAGAAAGGGCTTTTATCTCTCCGGAGAGGGTTTCTCTAATATCTTCTATGCCTTTTTCAAGCCCGGCTAGAACCTTGAGAATTGTCATTCTGAACTCTAGATCTGTCATATTACCAATGTCCGTATTGATTAGGTCTCCAGCCTTTGGTACTGCCTCTTGTTCTTTTTTTTGAGGTGAGTTTTTCCGCCTTGTCATTTTGTCCAGATAAGATTTGCTTTCTGCTGCTGTGGAATTCTGCTCTTCTTGGTGAGCGAAGTTGGTCTTAACTGGGTTTCTTGTTGTTCTTCTGGGGGAGGGGCCTGTTGTGGTGATTCTCAAGTGTCTTTGCCGCAGGCGGAATTGCACCGCCCTTGCCAGGGGCCGGGCTAAGTAATCTGCTCGGGTTCGCTTTCGGGAGCTTTTGTTCCCTGAATGCTTTCCGTAGAGTTCCAGGGACGGGAATGAAGGTAGCGGCCTCCCAATCTCCGGCCCAGAGGAGCCAAGAGCTTGGGGTTCCGCTCCTCACTGCGCCCTCAAAGAAAAGCACCCAACCGCCCCTCCTCCCTGGCCTGTGGTTGCGCCTTGAGGAAAGCAGTCAATTGCTGGCACTTGGAGAAAAGCGCCCGGTCGCTTCTGTCTCCGTGGCCTCCGGCCGCGCTCCGAGCCCACTCAGCCTGTGACCGGCACAAGGTAACCCCGGGCTGAGAGCTCGCTCCTCGGCTTTGTCGCTGTAGTCGGCTTCCCTGCTCTAATACCTGTGAGCTCTGCGGCCCTCAGACACCCCCAGTCCTTCTGAGACCCGCGGGACCCGGGGTTACGCTGACCCTGCCTGAGTTTCCCCCGGTTTAGCCTTTGCAGCGACGTCTCCCAGTGGAGCAGACTTTTAAAAGTCCCGATGTTGTGCTCCGTTGTTCCGCTGCTTGCCGGGCGCCGGCCCCTCCCCCCGGGGTCTATCTTCCCGTCGCTTTGGATTCACTTCTCCGCAGGTCCTACCTTTCAGAAAGTGATCGATTTTCTGTTTCTAGAATTGTTGCTCTTCTTCTCTTCGATTTCCCGTTGGATTTGTAGGTGTTCACAATGGTTCGATAAGCTATCAAGCCGATCTCCTGCTACCCGCTGTCGTCTCAGCCTGCTACTTCTCTGCCATCTTCAGTTTCTTCCCTTTTTAAAAAAATGATTTCATTTATTTATTTGGCAGAGAAAGACACAGCCAGAGAGGGAACACAACAGGATAAGTGGGAGAGGGAGAAGCATGCTTCTTAGGGAGCGGGCAGCCCTATGCTAGGCTTAATACCAGTACCCTGGGATCTTGACCTTTGCCAAAGGCAGATGCTTAATGACTGGACACCAGGTGCCCCTGGTTAAGAGTTTCTTACAGTTTAGTTTCCTGTTTCTCATCGTATATTATTTTTTCTTCCCTTCCCCTATGTTCATCAGTTTTGTTTCTTAAGTTACACATATGAGTGAAATCATATAGTATTTGTCTTTCTCTGACTGACTAATTTCAATTAGCATTACACTCTCTAGTTCCACCCACATCATTGCAAATGTCAAGATATCATTTTTCTTGGTGGCTGAGATATATTCTATTGTTCATATGTAACAGATCTTTGTCATCCAGACTTCTAAGTGATCCAATTTCACATTCAGCTACTTAAAATACTTTGCAGTATACTCCTCATGCAGACACCCTCCTTTCCACTGCATTCTCAACCGTATCACAGAAGATTCAAGTCTCTACACCTCCTCCCTTCCAAAGAGAAATTCCTTTCCTACTTGTAGATCTGCAGCATTTATAGTCTTAGATCTCTGATTGATTTCTTGGGTGTTCAGGCTGATTTGATATGTAGTTCTATTTGAGGGAGGAGACAAACCTAGCTCCTCCCCCCAGAAGTTTCTGATTGGATGGTGGACACGAAGACTATGAATCTGGTGACAGGCTGGATTTTTTTTTTGTCTGCCTTCTATGAGAATTTGATGTCATTTTAGCATGTGGGTAATGTCTTGTAACACAGCTTCATCCTTTTCAGGTTTAGGTTAGTTGTGGGAAGATTACCAAACATAATGTCTACCATTTTCTGTACTTATATTAAAGCTTTGATGGATGACTTGAGAATTGCATTTGCTCTAGTGCCATGTTGTTGACTTACCCCACAAGTGTGACCTTTCATGAAGTCTAATAGCCCATATTTTCATTAACATTTGTGTCAACATTTTAGTGAATGGTGAGTGTGAGTGACACATTGAACTTTGTACTGCTCCAATCTTTCAGCCTTACTATGGCCTTCACTATAAATCCAACCCAAATATTAATTTTTCATCTTGAAGGAAAACTTATTTTTTTCCTTTGAAACATGGTTTCCAGGTGATGATGTCAGGAGGGTCACTGAGAGGGCCATTAGTAATTGCCAGCTGAAACTATCTGGTGATTGACCACTAAAAGAGGCTAATCTGAGAAATCCCTGATAATTGGCCAGGGCATAGTGGTGACACCACAAGAAGGCATTGTGATGCCCCAGGACTGTTGCAAAAGCTTGGCAACATCACAGGCTGCACTGAGGAGGGAGATGGTGCTTCAGTCACATCCCTTCCTCAAGTTCTCTGATCTGTTCTCTGTCCTTGACCATGGCAAGACCCCTGCCCATTTCTCCTCCTCTAGGCCTCTCACCTATACTCTGCACTCCACCTTCATCTTTATATCTACTTTTGTGCCCTCTGTGGTCCTTAGAGTCCTAGAAACCACACCTGGTGACTCCTGGACCTGCTTCCCACTATGTGGATGATGCAGGTTCTCAGGGACACATTCCCATTTGGTATGTGGGAATGGGATGCTGGAAATCAGAGAACCATGGATTTTCAGCCAGCTGGGTCCCAAACCTCTGGGGTTAAAAGTGGGTTCAGGACAGGATAGCTGAGTCCACATCCTGAGGGAACACTGGGAACACTACCCTCTGGGCATTCTCCAACACTGCACAGCACAGGGCACATGAATACCCAGAACATCCAGCCAAACCAGATGTTAACAATGTGTACAATGCCTGTAGACACCTGGCAGAGGGAGTTTTAGGAAACACTTAAGTAAGTCCTGGGACAATGAACCACCACATCATTGGACACAGTGGGAGTCCTTGAAACACAGGCCCTCAGACCATGAGCTGTCTGAACCAGTTCAGCAGGGAAAATATAATCCCCTACCTGGCTGATCAGGAGGCCACAGATCACAAACACTCAAATATAGCAAAACAAAGAAAAATTCCATCCCCAGAATGGAGTATCCACGAGGAACCCAAAGACTGGGAGCAGCAGGTTCCCATGTACCTTTTGACCCAGAGTCCAGCGCAGTTCTACTAGGTCAAGCATGCAACTTGACAGAAGCTCACCTTATGCTGTTTGACCTGGAGACCAAAACAACAGTTCTGTGCTAGGCCAAACAGGCACTTGGACAGCAAGTTCACCACGTGCCCATGGACATGGAGACTGACAATTCAGCTCTGGGCTGGGCCAGGCACACATCTGGAAAGCAGGCACACCAGGTGGTCTTGGACCTGGAGACTAACAATAAAGTTCTGTGATAGGCCACACAGACATGGACGGTGAGCTAGTCATGTGTAATTGGTAGGGAGACCAACAACTCGCCTCTGTGCTGGGCCAAACAGGCACCTGTATAAAGAGCTCCTCATGTCCCAAAGGAGCTGGAGACCAACAACACAGCTCTGCTCTAAGCCAAGCAGGCACCTGGACAGCAGGCTCACATTGTGCCCTTGGATGTGGATCATTCCTTCCCCCAGAGCACAAAGCAATCGAACACTGGTTTTGTCACTTGGTCTCAGATTATGGGACCTCCAAACCTGCTCAGCATTGTACCAATGTGTCTACTGGACCCATGGCCGCCTTGGAATCTTCAAACCATGAGCCCTCCATTGCAGCTTAGCACTGGGTAAAAAAGCCACTGGGACACAAGTCTGACCCAACACTCTCTGACTGGGCACCTTTCTACTCCATAGAGAAGTGATCATTCGAGTTCCTTCTCATCTGGGATTTACTTCAGACTGAGGTCCTCGGGGCTACCTGTGCATTATTCATCTTTTGGGGAGGTCCCCTCCTCAAAAGAAAATGACACCATGACCTAGAAGATGAAACACCCCTGTGGTTTGAAGACTTTGAATTAAAATTCAAGACAGGAAATGGGGGAGTGAGAGGATTTTGTAGAGGAAATTCGGGCCTGAAGCACTGTGGAGTCATTGTTTGAGATCATCCAGTTGAAGGAGAGATGCTCCATCCTGAAGGGAGAGATAGAGGTCTTAAGACAAGAGGCCAAGCAGTGTAATGAGAGGCAGGCTCAGCTCCATGAGGTGGAGAGGTTCCTCATCCAGTGAAGGTCTTTCTGGAAGTTTCTGCCTTACACGCAGTGCCCAAGGGGTGACACCTGTGCACCCACTCATGATGGCATAGAAAGGGAGTTGGCAAAGCTGTGGTCATCTCCAGGAGTGGGGTGTGGAATGCATTTGAATATTAGGTTAAATATGCTATTTTAAATGATCATATCTAAATGAGTTATTTATGAGAAACAGCCCCGGGGTGATTGTGACATGCTGTCTGGCTTGCAGTCACTACTGCCCTGATGATTTATTTCATTCTCCTGATGCTGGGGTCTCCCAGCTCTAATAATGTATTGGTGAAGCAGAGCTGACCCTGAGCACAATGCACCTGTACCCATCAACACTTTCAGATATACTGATCTCTACAACCTAAGCACAGCTGATGAGATCAGCACTATTATAATTGGAAGGAAAAGAAAAACAGTATGGTTTTATTCAAGGATTTTTTTGCATAAAGTATTTCTGGATGACACCTCCTAGTGGATTGTTGCTAATATTAGGTGGGACCCTAATATTATGGCTTCATACTGTGACCGTGACAACAGGTGTTTCTCCATGACAGGTTCCTGTGTGATGCAGGCCTCAGAAGAACAAATATGACAAGATCAGGGTGTCAGGATGGAGGGAGTCCAGAGATATGGGACATTCTCTGTTTCTCGATGAGGAGGTGTAGAGTCAGGACAGTAGGCAGAGTGGTGTGAGGGGCCAGGACGGTGGGCTCTGTTCTCACCAAAGAATCACTGCTAGAAATGGGGGAGACATGGGGGTTTCACATTAGGTGCTTTAGATGTCTGAGTGCACAGAGTAAGGTACATTGAAAGAGAGGTGGGAAAGGGTGCACTTTAGAGACTGTAGGGTCTACTTGGGCATGAAGGAAAAGGGCTACTTCTAAGAGGAAGCATGCAGGTTTTATGATAAGTTGGACACTGGGCTCAGAAGGGTGTTAGAAAGTGAGATTCCAGGTTCAAGACCTGCTGGGAAATGGTCCCTCTTAGCTCCAGGGATGTGGGCTGGAAGATCGGGTGAGGTATAGATCTCAGTGAGCTGGTGCGCACATATGGCTACATTCCATCTCCACTGGAATGGGAAGGGCCTAGATCTGTGGTTCCTGATCTGTATATATTGAGAGGATCATATGGTTCTTGCTTTCTTTTATTTATGTACAGTATCACATTGATTTGTGGATGTTGAACCAAACTTGCAGCCCATGAATAAATCCTACTTAGTCATGATAAATAATCCTTTTAATGTACTATTGAATCTATTGGCTAGTATTTTGGTGAGAATACTTGTATCCATGTTCATCAGGGATATTGGACTGTACTTTGTTTTGGTGGGGTCTTTGGTTTGGGGTCAAAGTAATGCTGGCCTCATAAAATGAGTGTGGAAATCTTCCTTCCCTTTCAGTTTTTTGAAACAGCTTTGGAGGAATAGGTATTAATTCTTCTTTAAATGTTTGGTGGAATTCCCCTGGAAAGCCGTCTGGTCCTGGACTTTTGTTTCTTGAGAGATTTTTGATTACTGCTTCAATTCCCTTTCTGGCTATGGGTCTGCTCAGGTTTTCTATTTCTTCCAGGTTCATTTTTGGTAGTTTATGTTTCTAGGAATGCTTCCGTTTCTTCCAGATTGTCTAATTTTCATATATATTTGCCCGTATATGTCATATATTGCCATAATATGCTCTTTGTTTATATTTCTTCAGTGTTAGCTGTGATCTCTCTTCTTTCATCCATGATTTTATATATTTAGGTCCTTTCTCTTCTTTTTGATAAGTCTGGACAGGGGTTTATTGATATTATTAATTCTTTCAAAGAACAAGCTCCTAATTTCTTTGATCACCTCTACTGTTCTTTGTGTTTCTATTTCGTTGATTTCCATGCCAATCATTGCTATTTCTCTTCACCTGCTGGCTTTAAGCTATATTTGTTGTTCTTTCTCCAGCTCTTTTAGGTACAGAGTTAGGTTGCGTATCTGAGAACTTTCTATTGATTTTTTTTTTTTTAATCCTTCTTTAATCTCCTGGTTGACCCATTCATTCTTTAGCAGGATGCACTTAAGCTTTCATGTCTTTGAGTTCTTTCCAACTTTCCTTTTGTTGAGTTCCAACTTCAAAGCACTGTGGTCCCCAAAAATGCAAGAAATTATCCCAATCTTTTGGTACTGGTTGAGATCTAATTTGTAACCTGGGATGAGATCCATTCTGGAGAATGTTCAATGTGCACTGGAGAAGAACGTGTATTCTATTGTTTTAGAGTAGAATGTTCTGAATATATCTCTGTGTTTTTCAAATCCCTTATTTCCTTGTTGATCTTCTTAGATGATCTGTCCATTGCAGTGAGGGGGGTGTTAAAGTCTCCAACTATTACTGTGTTATTGTCAATGCTTCTTTGAGTTTGTTATTAATTGACTTATATAATTGGCTGCTCCCATGATAGTGGTATGAATATTTGCAATTGTTAGATCTTGTTGGATAGACCCTCTAATTATGATATAATGTCCTTTCTCATCTCTTACTACAGTCTTTGGTTTAAAATCTAATTTGCCTGATGAATTCATTCCCATCCCAGCTTTCTTTTGATGTCCACTAGCATGATAAATGATTTTCCACCCCTTCACTTTAAAACTGGAGGTGTCTTTGAGTTTTTTTAAAGATTTAATTAATTAATTAATTTATTTATTTATTTATTTATTTACTTATTTTTATTTATTTGACAGAGAGAGATCACAAGTAGGCAGGGAGGCAGGCAGAGAGAGAGGAGGAAGCAGGCTTCCTGCTCAGCAGAGAGCCCGGTGTGGGGCTCAATCCCAGTACCCTGGGATCATGTCCTGAGCTGAAGGCAGAGGCTTTAACCCACTGAGCCACCCAGGCGCCCAGGTGTCTTTCACTTTAAAATGAATCTCTTACAGGGGCGCCTGGGTGGCTCAGTGGGTTAAAGTCTCTGCCTTTGGCCCAGGTTGTGATCTCAGGATCATGGGATTGAGCCCCGCATTGGGCTCTCTGATCAGAGGGAGACTGCTTCCTCCTCTCTCTCTGCCTGCCTCTTGCGATCTCTGTCAAATACATAAATAAAATCTTTTAAAAAATAAATAAAATAAAATGAATCTCTTACAGACAGCATATTGATTGGTCTTACTTCTTTATCCCTGTGTCTTTTGATTGGGGCATTTAGTCCATTTACATTCAGGGTAACTCTTGAAAAATAAGAATTTAGTGCAATTGTGTTACCTGTAATGTGACTGTTACTGTATATTGTCTCTCTTCCTTACTGGTCTATGTTACTTTTGGGCTTTCTCTTTGCTTAGAGGAAACTTTTCAATATATCCTGTAGGGCTGGTTTGGTGACCTCAAATTCTTTTAGTTTCTTCTCCTTCTACCTTCAGTGACAGCCTAGCTGGATAAAGAATTATCGGCTGTATATATTTTTTTCATTTAGTACGCTGAATATATCATCCCAGTCCTTTCTGGCCTGCCACGTGTCTGCGGTAAGGTCAGCTGCCAATCTAATGTTTCTACCCCTGTAGAGTACAGATCTCTTTTCCTGAGCTGCTTTTAGGATTTATCTTGTATCTCTGAGATTTGTAAGTTTTGCTTCTAGACATCAGGATATTGACCTATTTTTATTGGTTTTGAGGGGAGTTGTTCTCTGTGCCTCCTAGAGTTTGATGACTATTTCCATCCCCAGATAGGGAAGTTCTCCGCTAAAATTTGCTCCAATATACCTTCTGCCTCCCTCTCCCTTTCCTCTGTTTTTTTTTTTTTTTTTTGTTGTTGTTGTTGTTTTGTTTGTTTGTTTGTTTTGTTTTATTTTTTTATTCCAAGTATTCTAATATTGTTTCACTTTATGGTATCACATATCTCTCAGATTCTTCCCTCATGATCCAGTAGTTGTTTATCTCTCTATTTCTCAGCTTCTTTATTCTTCATCATTTGGTTTTCTATATCACTAATTCCATCTTCCGCCTCACTTATCCTAGCAGTTGGAGCCTCCATTTTTTAATTGAATCTCATTAGTAGCCTTTTTGATTTTGACTTGATAAGATCCTAGTTCTTTTATTTCTCCAGAAACAGATTCTCTAGTGCACTTTTTTTCCAAGCCCAGCTAGTATATTTATAATGATTATTCTGAACTCTAGTGTTCAACATCTTACTAATACCCATACCTATTAAGTCCCCAGCAGTCAGTACATCCTCCTGTTCTCTTTTTTGAGGTGTTTTTATCTCTTTTCATTCTGTCCAGAGAAGAAAGATGAACAAGAGAACAAAATGCTAAAAGGGCAACAACAACCCCGGAGAAATACACACTAAACAAATCAGAAGAAAACCAAAACCGGGGGGGGGGGGGGGGGGGGCGGGGAGAACATAACCAGACAGGTGAACAGAATAGAGCAATGTGCTGGATTCTGTGCATATTTTGGATTTTTTTTTAACTAGGTCCCAAAGCTGTGAAGAAAGAAAAGCTTTGTAGTAAAGCTTGAAATCAGGCAACATGATGCCCCCAGTTTTTTTCTTTTTCAAAATTTCCTTAACAATTCTGGGTCTCTTCTGGTTCCATACGAATTATAGGATTGTTTGTTCCAGCTCTTTGAAAAATGCCAATGGAATTTTGACCAGGATGACATCAAAAGTATAGATTGCTCTAGGCAGTATAGACATTTTAACAATGTTTTTTCTTCTGATTCATGAGCATGGAATGGTCTTCCATCTTTTTGTGTCTTCTTCAATTTCTTTCATTAATTCCATTTATTCTTATTGTCTTCTTTATTCCTATTTGTGTCTTCTTCAATATCTTCCATTTATTCCATTTATTCCTTTTTATTCCATCATAAAAATGTATTTTTATTTCATTTATTGAGTTTGTCATCTCTGGTGTGTTACTTTTTTTTTTTTTTTTCCAAAGGTCTCAGGAATGTTCTCCTCTCTTTTCTGAAGTGCCATGGTATCATTATAATCATTACTCTGAATTCTCAGTCAGGCACACCACTTATTTCTGTTTCACTTAGATCTTCTGCTGTCATTTTATCCTGTTCTTTCATTTAGAATATAATTCTATGTCTTTTTATTTTGCCTGTTTTTGTGTATTAGGAAATCAGCTGTATCTTTTGCTCTTGAAAGAAATACCTTTTTGAAAAAGAGGGTCCTATAGTGCCTTAAAATGTCATGTCCTCCGTTCACCAGAATTTGGCATTTCAGGGGAGTCTCCTATGTGTGTAGCTTACATCTTGGTATTGTGTGTGAGTCACTTTTCTTTTCAGTGCAGACTTCACCGACTGTCTCTTGTGATGTGACAGCTCACTGTGGTGGTATTAGTGAGACCCAGGCAGGCTGGTTCTCAGGGCATGTGACCTAAGGTCTGCTTAGGGACAGGGCAGCGGTTTTAGTAAAACTTTCAATGAGCCACTATTCCTAGACCAGATCACCATTTAAGTGTGGATAAAAGAGCCATGGGCATGGTGCATGTTAGTGATGGTGGTTGGGGACTGGTGCGTGAAAGAGGATACACCCTAGGAGCACTCTAGCTGGGCATGCAGAGGCTGAGAATGGAGGGAGGTAGCTGCTGGTGGCACAAGTTAACTTAGGAGGGCACACATGGTATTATCAAGATATGCACTAAGCCACTCTTCCTAGGTGGGGGGGGGCACACTGCCAGCAGGCTAGGTAGAAAGTATGAAACATCACCTCTCCCAGGTGGCACTGTGTCTAAGCTGGGAGGGGGGATTGGCACCTGACAGCATCTAAATTTCTTATAAACAGCTCTTCTTCCCATTTGCATTTTGCAAATTTGGATCCTGTATCATCTCTTTGCATACTATCTTAAGAGCAAGGACCCAGCTGTCATTCTCCTCCAAGCTTTCCCAGTGCTGAATCAGCTGATTTTTTAAAGCTCCAGGCTCCAAGTCCTGCTGGTTATACAAACTCATGGAATTCCATCCCTCTAGTTTTCAAGGTCAGACATTATGGGAATTCATTTTCCCCACGTGGGCTCCTGGGTGCTTTCCTCTCTCCATGACTGCAAATCACTACCTCTTTTTGTCAGCTCTTGAGCACTATAACAGCCCTTCCTAAACTGTGATGTGACTTTTTCTGTACATTTAGTTGTGGAATTTGTTCTTCCCATCTTGAAAATGCTCTGTGGTTTACTTGCACGAATGTGAGTTCTATCTTATTGTAAATGTAGGATGGAGTGGCCTTAGAATCCTTCTCCTCAGCCATCTTCTAAGAGTTCTTCTACTATAGATTTTTGTTTTGTGTGAAATGAGGCTTCCACAAATCATGTTATAGTTATAACAATCTCTTGTAAGCTGAAAGGACTAATTTCAATGAGAAATAAAGTTTACCTTTACTCCCACTCTATGTTTTAGTCACAACTCATATCTTTTTACATTGCATATCCATTAAGAAATTTTTTTAGCTCTAGTTGTTTTCGTATTTTGGTCTTTAGATTTCACACTTGAGTTAAGTGATTACACACCACAATTACTATTGGACTGTTCTGAATTTCGTTATATAATATCTTTTCCAGTAATATTTATAATTTAATATATTTTTGTGTTTCTAATTAACGTACTTTTATAATATCTAGAAAATATTTACCATTTCTTATAA
The DNA here is from genome assembly GCA_020311275.1 of Eira barbara. NCBI lineage: Eukaryota > Metazoa > Chordata > Mammalia > Carnivora > Mustelidae > Eira > Eira barbara. The sequence goes on from JAHRIG010009371.1 coordinate 1,017,844, forward strand.
GGTATGACAATTGATGATGAACTCCCACAGCATTAATTTGTCTGGGAAAGTGTTTATTTCTTCCTCATTTGAAGGACAGTTTTTCCCATAGAACATTTTTGATTGGAAGTGTCCTAATATCATCCCACTTTCTTCTTTTCTGCAATGTTTTTACTGACAAAGCTGCCAGTAACAGCATTCTCACTGTCTGTAACTGTGCACTTTTTCTTCTTTAATTATTGTCACCCTCTCTCACTAGAATGAAGGCACCTTAAGGTCAAAGACATTGCCTTGTTAACCTGTGTCTCATACATTTAGCAAGGGACAATATCACAGGTGCAGTGTGACAATTCAACACTTGACATTTTAAAATTAATGCTCACAAGATGTAAATTTAATGCAAAAGATGTGGTGGAGACCTGTAATGAGAGGAGAAGTTCTTCTCTTTCCTGTTGGAGGCATAATTTTGAGGGATTATTTTGGAAGACAGTTATTTATTGCCTAGGTCCTATGGAAAGTCTCTCGGCATCACAAGAACATTAAAAACTTGAAGTTATAAAAACCTCAAAGGCCTGTTTTTCCTGACTCCAGAAGCTCACAAGAGCACGGTTACTAAAAGAGGCAGAGTGGACAGTGACTGATGACCACACTTTCCTCTCTGCTTCTACCACTATCTACTTCACCTCACTGCTACTAATATCTTCACCACCACCGTTGATAACCCCAGCCAACAGAGTACATAAATTCATGACATGTGAAGATAGACTAAAGAAAGCCATCTGCTTTTTCATACCTCCCCCTTCATCTTCCTGAATTGCATCATCCTGAATTTCTGAAAAGAAACAAAATAATTCATTGTTTTTATTGAGCTTTTTGTATATGCTAATTCTAGTCTATGGCCATTAATATGACCATGTGTAGAGATGAAAGAGGCAATTAACTGCCTGAGGTGAGACAGGTAGTAAAGGTCACAGACTATCAAATTGTGAGCTCCATTTCTGGCCCCATCTGTATACCATAGGCCAGAATCCTTACCAGAATTCCTGGCCCTTTCTTATATTCTCTTTCACTATCCATTATTTGTTTTATTCCCTTTATGTTTTTCTTCTTGCATTACCTATATAATTTGCCATACTCTGTACTTTTATGGGTTTTGCTGCTGTTGTTATATTAACACAACTCAAGGAGCCTGGGGAGATGACCAAGTGGGAGGATCCCAACCTCCTTCATGCCATAGATGTACCTATATAACAACCACATCAGGACAACTGACACAGAAAATGACCCAAAGACTGGAAGAACAGATTGCATAGTTAATCTTATAGAGGAGGACACATTAAAAAAATGGTAGAGATATGGTCAATAACAAAACTAACTACAAACTGGTGGGACATCACAAACACAGAAAAGGAAGAGGAAGAGATCCCACACCAGGCATCCGAGAAATAGGGACCTGCATTGGCAAATGTGTCCTCATATCGTTTGGCTTTAACCTCATGAGTTTTTACAATCCACATAATTTAAAAATCAACAGTATCACCTCTAGATGAGCCAGAAAGCAATAGGACACTGAATACAGACCTTAGAGAGACAGAATAACAAATAGTCCTGTTGAGATACAGTATAGAAGCATCAGTCTGAAAATCACCTGAGGTGTACAGGAAAGAGATCCATTTACAATTCTCAGAAAGTGCTGTATAGGGGCAGGGATCCTTAGAGACTTCTCTAAGTACAAAAGACCTGCTGGGTACCACTTCTCTTCCCATATGCAGCCTAGATAGTGGAACACTTGCAGGGACCAGCATGAACTCTTAACACAGAGCTTGCTAACACTGCATCCTCACCCTCATGCTCTCCTGTGGATGTGCCCTATCTAACAAGCCCCACACCTTCAGAATTCCCTCCAAAGCATCTCCAGAAAGGTCTCACCCTTCATGTAGGCAAAATAGAGATGAGGGACCAGCATAAACCTTGCTAATACCATGCACCCCACCCTCATGTTTTCCACTGGACTCACTTCAATTTACTCCACACAGCAGGAGTCCATCCAAAGTGGTGTCTGACACATCTCATTCTTCCAGCAACCCCAACAGTGCCCAGCTCCACTCCAGAGTTACTCTTGCCCAGTGTAGAGAGTGAGATAATCACACACACACCAGTTCAACTACAGCCCTAGCAATGAGTAGGGGACATATACCTGATCTGACTGCCAGTCCACCCCACTAAAAGTAACCAGGACATGTGCAGCACAAGAAGAAAGCTCAGTATTTCAGAGTGACTAAAACCCTTAGACAGACTGGAGGAAGATATCCTTTCTGATTGTAGGCCACATACACCAACTAAAGCCTCAAGGGATAACATAAGTAGAGTATCCTGCAATTTGGTGTGACAACAGCTCTAGAAATTGAGCTGACAGCAGGCTTCTCTGGCCCAACTAGAAGCCCAAGGCATCTAGACAATAGCCCCTTAACAGCACAGGAGCCATATAGCAGGAAAAAAAGGGCTATTGCAGCCAACAAACTGAAGGCAAATGAATCTCAGTCATAGTGAGACTAGCACATACAATCCACAGAATACACACAACTAATGCACTTCTTCTGGTGAACAGGGGATACTTCATTACCCATGCTTTATGAGGCCATTGCTTTCCAGACCAGGAGACACAGCTCACTTTTGTAATGCATGCAAACAGAGAGAAGTAGACAAAATATGGAGGAGAAATATGTACCCAATGAAATACAGGAGAAAATCACACCAACAGAGCTAAAAGAAAAATGGAGATAAGCAATATGTTTGATAAAGAATTCAAGGCAATGATCATAAATATATTTACTGAACTTGAGAAAAAGAGTGAAGGATCTCAGTGACATATTCAATAAAGAGATGTTCATATATATATATATATATATATATATATATATATGAACATATCACACATAAACAACACAGCAATTAAAATAAAAATTTACTAGAGAGAATAAACAGTAGACTAGAAGAAAGTGAAGAACAGTTCAGTGAATCAGAAGACAGTATGAAAAACAATCAAGCTGAATAAGGAAGAAGAAGAAGAAGAAGGAGAAGAAGAAGAGGAAGAAGATGGTGAGGGAGGAAGAGGAGGAGGAAAAGGAAGAGGAGGAGGAGGAAGAGAACAGGAGAAAGAAAAATGAAGAAGGAGAAGGAAGAAGAAGAGAGATGAAAAGAAATTAAGGGAACTCGGTGACACCTTCAACTGTAATAACACATCTAGGGATCCCAGAAGAAGAAACGTTAGAAGGGTGGTAAAAGTTTATTTTAAGAAACAATATCCAAAAACTTCTCAAATATGAGGAAGGGAAAATCAACTAAATCAATCCAAGGAAGTCCACATCAAGATACCTACTTAAACTGGCAAAAAATGAATTTTAAAAGCAACAAGAGAAAATAAAACTGTTACATGCAAGGTAATCCCCATAAGGCCATCACTTGTCTATTCAGCAGAAACTTTGGAAGACTGAAGAAAGTAGCATGATATATTAAAATTGCAAAAAGATATAGACCTGCTGGGGCACCTGGGTGTCTCAGTGTTAAAGCATCTGCCTTCAGCTCAGGTCACGATCCCAGAGTCCTGGGATCGAGCGCCATATCAGGCTCTACTCAGAAGGGAGTCTGCTTCCTCCTCTCTCTCTGCCTGCTTCTCTATCTACTTATGATCTCTGTCAAATAAATAAATAAAATCTTAAAAAAAAAAAAGTTCTAAAAAAAAGAAAAAAAAAAAAAAGATAAAGACCTGCAGTCAGGAGTACTGCATTGAGCCAGTATATTATTCATAATAGAAGGAGAGATTAAGTTTCCCAAACAAAATCACGTAAATCACCCTTAGAAAATATGTTAAAGGAAAATATTTGAGTCAAAAGAAAAGGCCATAATCAGGGTTAAGATAATTAGGAAAAGAGAGAAGGAGTTAAGATGGCACAGGAGTAGGGGTATCCTAAGTTTGTCTTGCACCTTGAATACAACTATAAAGTTATCAAATCATTCTGAACACTTGAGGACTCGATGGGAGATCAGAGAAAACAAATGCTGCAAGGCTACAAGTGAAAAAGCAACCATGATTTGGAAGATATGAGCTGTGGAGACTTGAATCAGGTGTGACAGAGGTAAGGATATGGTGGAGGGGCTGCTTAAGGTTGCTACCCTGAAGTATTATAAGCAGAAGAACACAAAAATCAGAACTTTTAGAAGTCTGCTATAGTGGGAGATGTGCCTGCCTTAAAGGTGCTCAGGTGGTGAAGAGGGGCAGAATCCCAGGTGTGACATCATGGTCTAAGGATACCAGGGTTGCAAGAAGAATGGGTGTTACCTTCTTCCTTATTCAGCAGAGTTCCCAGGCATAGTAGCGGGGAAGCTGGCTGAGAATAGTGCGTGTAGGTGTACACTTCCTGCTTTGTGTTGACATAAACCTAAACTGTGAACCACTGCACAGTCATGTGATCACTTTCCTGGATGTATCCAGTAAAAAGCAGAAATGTGGCAAGACCCACCCCCCAGAGGAATAGCACAAGTCCACAAAATGGGAGTCCCTAAAACTTGGAGTTTTGAAACCCAGTCAGGTACCTGAGATAAAAATGCTCAGTCACAGGCCAGGTAAACACAGCATTCTGAGAGATACTGGAGAGAGAAGATTGATTGATTTCTTTTCTGTGGGCTCAGTGAAGAGTAGGGGGGGGTGTTAACTTTCAGCTCTGGGTCTAGAAATAACAGTGCAGCCATTTCATAACCCTACCCTATCCCCTCCTGGACTGAAAGATTTCAGGGAAAAAAAACAGTGCCACCTAGTGGAGTCAGGAGCTGCCTACTCCGAGCCCTGCTACACTGTGCTCTGAAGTATTTGCACAAGGGCAAATCCACTTGAGAATCAGGGCAACAGGTCCCTCCCCCGAAGTCCTGCACAAACAACTTGTTCCCCAAGATTCCTGGTCATAGAGGGCTGCAAAACCTCAGCTCTAGGGGAAATCACTTTATAGCATCCTTTGTAATTTTATTATTTAGTCTTTATTATTTTTTTCAGTTATTTTCTTGGTTTTCAATGTTTTTGTTCTTTTTTAATTTTTATTTTATATACATTAGATATTTTTAAATTGTGCTCCCTTCATTATATTGAATACACAGATAAAATAAAGAAAACATATACATAATATATAATATATTTAATATATAAATATTAATTATATGTTTAATATATATTAATTATATTTATATTTTATATATACATATACATATTATATGTGTGTGTGTGTGTGTATTTCTTTTAACAAACAGGAAAAAAAAAACACCCAGAATCTTATTTTTTTGGTGTTTTATTTATTTATTTATTTTAATTTCTTTTCAGCTTAACAGTATTCATTGTTTTTGCACCACACCCAGTGCTCCATGAAATACATGCCCTCTTTAATACCCACCACCTGGCTCGCCCGACCTCCCATCCCCTGCCCCTTCAAAACCCTCAGGTTGTTTATCAGAATCCAGTCTCTCATGGTTCACCTTCCCTTCCAGATTCCCTCAACTCCTTTCTCCTCTCTATCTCCCCATGTCCTCCATGTTATTTGTTATGCTCTGCATATAAATGAAACCATACATTTGACTCTCTCTGCTTGACTTATTTCACTCAGCATAATCTCTTCCAGTTGAGTCCATGTTTCTACGAAAGTTAGGTATTCATTCTTTCTGATGGAGGCATAATACTCCATAGTGCATATGGCCAACATCTTATCCATTCATCCTTATCCATTCGTCCTTTGAAGGGCATCTTGGTTCTTTCCACAGTTTGGTGACCGTGGTCATTGCTGCTATAAACATTGGGGTACAGATAGGCCTTCTTTTCACTACATCTGTATCTTTAGGGTAAATACCCAGTAGTGCAATTGCAGGGTCATAGGGAAGCTCTATTTTTAATTTCTTAAGGAATCTCCACACTGTTCTCCAGAGTGACAGCACCAACTTGCATTCCCACCAACAGTGTAAGAGGGTTCCCCTTTCTCCATATCCTGTCCAGTACACGTTGTTTCCTGTCATACTAAATTTGGTCATTCTAACTGGTGTAAGGTGGTATCTCAATGTGGTTTTAATTTGAATCTCCCTGAAGGCTAGTGATGAGGAACATTTTTTCATGTGTCTGATAGCCATTTGTATGTCTTCATTGGAGAAGTGTCTGTTCATGTCTTCTGCCCATTTTTTTGACAAGATAATCTGTTTTGTGTGTGTTGAGTTTGAGAAGTTCTTTATAGATCCTGGATATCAAACTTTTGTCTGTACCGTCATTTGCAAATATCTTCTCCCATTCCGTGGGTTGCCTCTTTGTTTTGTTGACTGTTTCCGTTGCTGTGCAGCAGCTTTTGATCTTGACGAAGTCCCCAAAGTTCATTTTTGCTTTTGTTTCCTTTGCCTTTGGAGGCATATCTTGAAAGATGTTGCTGTGGCTGATATCAAAGACGTTACTGCCTATGTTCTCCTCTAGGATTCTGATGAATTCCAGTCTCACGTTGAGGTCTTTTATCCATTTCGAGTTTATCTTTGTTTACGGTGTAAGGGAATGTTCGAGTTTCATTCTTCTACATATAGCTGTCCAATTTTCCCAGCACCATTTATTGAAGAGACTGTCTTTTTTCCACTGTATATTTTTTCCTGCTTTGTCAAAGATTATTTGACCATAGAGTTGAGGGTCCATATCTGGGCTCTCTACTCTATTCCACTGGTCTATGTGTCTGTTTTTGTGCCAGTACCATGCTGTCTTGGTGATCACAGCTTTGTAGTAAAGCTTGAAATCAGGTAACATGATGCCGCCAGTTTTATTTTTGTTTTTCAAAATTTCCTTAGCGATTCGGGTTCTCTTCTGATTCCATACAAATATTAGGATTATTTTCTCCAGCTCTTTGAAAAATACTGGTGGAATTTCCATCGCAATGGCATTAAAAGTTTAGATTGCTCTGGACAGTATAGACATTTTAACAATGTCCAAGAGCATAGAATGATCTTCCTTCCTTTTGTGTCTTCTTCAATTTCTTTCATGAGTTTTCTGTAGTTCCTCTAGTACAGATCCTTTACCTCTTTGATTACATTTATTCCAAGGTATCTTATGGTTCTTGGTGCTCTAAAAAATGGAATGGATTCTCTAATTTCCCTCTCTGTATTTTCATTGTTAGTGTATAAGAAACCCACTGATTTCTGAACATTGACTTTGTATCCTGCCACATTACTGAATTGCTGTATGAGTTCTAGTAGTTTGGGGGTGGAGTCTTTTGGGTTTTCCACATAAAGAATAATGTCATCTGCAAAGAGAGAGAGTTTGACTTCTTCCTCGCCAATTCGGACACCTTTTATTTCTCTTTGTTGTCTGATTGTTGTTGCTAGGACTTCCAATACTATGTTGAACAAGAGTGGTGAGAGTGGGCATCCTTGTCGTGTTCCTGACCTCAACCGGAAGGCTGTGAGCTTTTTCCCATTGAGGATGATATTCGCTGTGGGTCTTTCATAGATAGATTTGATGAAGTTCAGGAATGTTCCCTATATCCCTGTACTTTGAAGCATTTTAATCAGGAATGGATTCTGGATTTTGTCAAATGCTTTTTCTGCATCAATTGAGAGGACCATGTGGTTCTTCTCTCTTCTCTTACTGATTTGTTCTATCACATTGATTGATTTGAAAATGTTGAACCATCTTTGTAACACAGGGATGATTCCCACCTGGTCGTGGTGGATAATCTTTTTAATATGCTGTTGGATCCTGTTGGCTAGGATCTTGTTGAGAATCTTAGCATCCATATTAATCAGTGATATTGGTCTGAAATTCTCCTTTTTGGTGTGGTCTTTGCCTGGTTTGGGTAATGATGGCTTCATAAAAAGAATCTGGAAGTTTTCCTTTTGCTTCAATTTTTTGAAACAGCTTCAGGAGAATAGGTGTTATTTGTTTTTTGAAAGTTTGGTAGAATTCCCCAGGGAATCCGTCAGGTCCTG
>JAHRIG010009371.1:1025911-1051704 GCA_020311275.1 Eira barbara
TTTGACACTGCTTCAATGTCATTACTAGATATTGGTCTATTCAAGTGTCGATTTCTTCCTGGTTCAAATTTGGGAGTTTATAGTTTTCCACGAATGCATCCATTTCAACTAGGTTGCCTAACTTATTCGCATATAACTGCTGATAATAACTTCTGATGATTGTTTCTACTTCCTTGGTGTTAGTTGTGATCTCTCCCTTTTCGTTCATAATTTTATTAATTTTTAGTAATTTATTAAATTTATTTTTTTTATTAATTTATTAAATTTTATTAATTTGCACTTTCTCTCTTTTCTTTTTGATTAGTGTGGCCAATGGTTTATCAATCTTATCGATTCTTTCAAAAAACCAACTTCTGGTTTCATTGATATGTTCTACTGTACCTCTAGTTTCTATCTCATTGATCTCTGCTTTAATCTTGATTATTTCCTTTCTTATGTGTGGAGTTGCTTTGACTTATTGTTGATTCTCCAGTTCTTTAAGGTGTAGAGACAGCTGGTGTATTCTGGATTTTTCCATTTTTTTGAGGGAGGCTTGGATGGCTATGTATTTCCCCCTTAGGACTGCCTTTGCTGTATCCCATAGGTTTTGGACTGAAGTGTCTTCATTCTCATTGGTTTCCATGAATTGTTTAAGTTCTCTGTTGATCTCCTGGTTGATTCATGCATTCTTAAGCAAGGTGGTCTTTAGCTTCCAGGTGTTTGAGTTCCTTCTGAGCTTTTCCTTGTGATTGAGCTCCAGTTTCAAAGCACTGTGATCTGAGACTATGCAGGGAATAATCTCCATCTTTTGGTTTTGGTTGAGTCCTGATTTGTGACCCAGTATGTAGTGTATTCTGGAGAAGGGTCCACGTGCACTTGATAAGAATGAGTACTCTGTTCTTTTAGGGTAGAATGTTCTATATATATCTATGAGATTCATCTGGTCCAATGTGCCATTCAATGCTCTTGTTTCTTTTTGATTTTCTGCTCCGATGATCTGTCTATTACTGAGAGAGGTGTGTTAAGATCTCCTACTCTTAATGTATTCATATCAATATGACTCTTTATCTTGATTAACAGTTTTCCTATGTAATTTGCTGCTCCTATATTGGGGGCATAGATATTTACAATTGTTAGATCATCTCGGTGGATAGTCTCTTTAAGAATTATGTAGTGTCCTTCTGTATCTCTGACAACAGTCTTTAGTTGAAAATCTAATTGATCTGATAGGAGAATCGCTACCCCAGCCTTCTTTTGAGGCCCATCGGCATGAAAAATGCTTCTCCATCCCTTCATTTTCAGTCTTGCTGTATCCTTAGGTTCAAAATGTGTCCCTTGTAGACAACATATGGATGGGTCCTGTCATTTTATCCAATCTTCAATCCTGTGTTGTTTTATGGGTGCATTTAGACCATTCACATTGAGAGTGACTATTGAGAGATATGTTTTTATTGACATCATGTTACCTTTGAAGTCTTTCTTTCTGTAGATTGTTTCTATATTTCTGTTCAATGATATTCTTAGGGTTTTTCCTCTTTTATAGAACCCCCCTAAATATTTCCTGCAGTGTTGGCTGGTGGTCGCATACTCTTTTAAGCCTTGCTGGTCTTGGAAACTATTTATCTCTCCATCCATTTTGAATGTCAGTCTTGCTGGTTAAAGTATTCTTGGCTGCATGTTCTTCTCATTGTGCCCTGAATATATCTCGCAAGCACTTTCTGGCTTGCCAGATTTCTGTGGACAGATCTGATATTATTCTGATGGGCTTTCCTCTGTACATAAGTAGCTTTTGTTCTAGCTGCCTTCAAGAGGGTCTGCCTAAAATTATAAGTCTTTATTCTTGCTATTATTGCTATTAGAAAAAAAAAAAAAAAACACTCAGAATCTTGTTTTTTTGTGGGTTTTTTTTGTTTTTTTTTTTTCTGTTTTGTTGCTGCTGTGATTTATTTCTTTTTTCTTTTTCTCTCTTCTACTGAACAAAGTGATGAGATAGAGAAATTCATCCCAAAAGAAAGAACAGAAGGTAATTCAAAGAATTGGAGTAGCCATACCTATATCAGACAAACTAGATTTTAAATAAAAAATTGTAATAAGAGATGAAGAAGGGAACTACATCATAACAAAGAGGTCTATCCAACAAGATCTAACAAATATAACTATTAGTGCCCCTAAATTGGAAGTAGCCAAATATATAATATATACTATATATAGCCAAATATATAAATATATAATAAATATATAATATATTAATTATAAATATGTAATATTTCACATATAGTATTTAAATAAATAAATATGTTATATACATAAATATGCAATATATAATATATAGTATATAATATATTATAAATATTTATTATACATATTTATATCATATAAATATATACAAATATATAAGTCAATTATTACCAAAATTAAAGAAAGTCACTGATAATGATACAGTTAAGAGAGGGGACTGTAACACCCTACTCAAAACAATGTACAGAACTTCTAAACAGAAGATTAACAAGGAAACAAGGGCTTTGAATGACACACTGGACCAAATTCTCTTAACAATATATTCAAACAATTTCACCCTACAGAAGCAGAATACCCATTTTTTTCAAGTACATGGAACTCCCTTCAGAATAGACCACATATTTTGTCACAAATCAGGTCTCGACCAGTACAAAAACGTTGAGATCATACCATGCACATTCTTAGACTGTAATGCAATGAAACTTGAAGTCAAACAATAGAAAAAAAAAAAAGAAAAAAGAAAAAACACAAATACGTGGAAGTTAAAGAACATCCTACAAAAGACTAAATTGGCCAACCAGAAAATTGGAAGCAAATGAAAATGCAAACATGACATTCAAAAGCTTTGGGATGCAGCAAAAACAAACCTCAGAGGGAAGTATATAGCAATACAAGCCTCCCTCCAGAAGTAAGAAAACTCCCAGATTGAAAAGCTACACTTAAAGGAGCTAGGAAAAACTCAATAAAACCTCAATCTAGCAGGAGAAGAAAATTAATGAAGATTACTGAGAATTAATGAAGAGCTAATGATATAGAAAGGGAAAAAAACAAAACAGTAGAATTTTAGACCAATGATACCAGGAGCTCATTCTTTGAAAGAATAAGATAGATAAACCCTTAATCAGATGTATCAAAAGGAAAAGAGAAAGGAACCAAATAAGTGAAATCATGAAAAAGAGGAGAGATCACAACTAACACTGAAGAAATATAAATATGAGAATATATTTTTTAAAATTGTATTTATTTATTTGAGAGTGAGAGAGAGAGAATGAGAGCGGAGAAGTTCAGAGGGAGAAGCAGACTCCCTGTGGAGCTAGGATCCTGAAGCAGGACTCGATTGTGGGACTCCGGGATCACGACCTAAGCTGAAGGCAGTCACTTAACCAACTGAGCCACCCAGCTGCCCTAATTATAAGATAATATTATGAGCAATTATATGCCAACAAATTCAGCAATCTGGAAGAAATAGACGCATTCCTAGAAAAAATTTATAAACTACAAAAACTGAAACAGGAAGAAATAGAAACTTTGAATAGACCCCAACCATCAAGGAAATAGAAGCAGTAATCAAAAAAGTTTCCCAACAAACAAGACTCTAGGTCTGGATGCGTTCCCAGGGAATTCTACCAAACATTTAAAGAAGAGTAGGGATAAAGTAGAATTTGTAAAGAAGAATTATCCATAACTAGTGTTCATTCAACATTACGTTAAAACCTAATGAGGTACTATATGTTGGCTAATTTAATTTAAATTAAAAAGAATACTTATTCTGAAACTGTTCCAAAAAAATATAAAGATAATTAAAACTTCCAAACTCATTCTATGAGACAAGGATTACCTTGGTCCCCAAACCAAAGACCCCACTAAAAAAGAGAATTACCATCCAATATCCTTGGTGAAAATGGATGTAAAAATTCTCATCAAGATACTAGTAAAAGAGATCAAACAGTACATTAAAAGGATTATTCAGCATGACCAAGCAGGATTTATTCCTGGGCTCCAGGGTTGGTTCAAAATATGCAAATCAACCAATGTGATGCACCACATTAATAAAAGAAAGGATGAGAACCATAAGTTCCTCTCAATAGTTGCAGAAAAAAAGCATTTGACAAAGTACAGCATCCTTTCTTGATAAAAACCCTCCGCAAGTAGGGATAGAGGGAGCATATCTCAATATCACAAAAGTCATATAAGAATGACCCACATTGAAGATCCTACAGTGGGGAAAAAAATTGGGAACTTTTCATCCTGGACCTCCTGGGTGACTCGGTCTGTTGGGCATCTGCGTTCAGCTCAGGTCATGATCCCAGCATCCTGGGATGGAGTCCCACATCAGACTCCCTGCTCAGCAGAGAGCCCGCTTCTTCCTCTTCCTCTGTCTGCCACTCCCCCTGCTAGTGCTGAAGCTCTTTCACTCTCTCTCTCTCTGTTATATAAATTAATTAATTAATTTAAAAAATAAAATAACCTTTCTCTTCAGGATAAGAGAAAAATCAAATTCTGTCACTCACTTTCCACAAGCAAAATAAAATATCTCATTAGATGACTCCACTGGATTTATATCATTGAGTTTAAAAAGACCAACAAGGAGACATTCATGATTCAGGATTTGTTTCCTTTGGCAGGGCGCTTCTTCCTTGCTTAAGAGTAAATTACACAGCAATTTCATCAGGACCCTTTTCTTATCCCCTAAAGATATTCCAGAACGTGTAACAAAAGCAGTGGCTGCCCAAGACAGAATCTTAGATATCCTGCCCAATGATTCTTCTGACAATAAGGTTGTAACTGGTTAGCTTTTAGCTGAGCATGGAGGTGTCTATACTGTGGCCAATACCACTTTGTGCACCTAGATAAACACTCCCCAGGAAGTTGAAACACAACTACATAAGATCAATGAGCAAGCCACTTGGCTTTTTAAAAAAAGTGACTCCTTGACTGGGGTCTCTCTTTGACTTATTGTGATTTAGATTAGCTTGGGTCATGGGAACCATGGCTTCAAAGTGCATAACAACTAGTGAAAATTATCCTGATTATAAGGATTATAATAATCTGCCTGGCGCATTGAATTCTATCATAACTTGTAAATGCATGATCCAGATTCTAACCACTGAGCAAGTAATCTCCCTAAGTCAGGACCATCAGAAAAAGAATGAAGAGGGTGACAAATTCAAAATTTGTGAACCTGACATCATAACCTGTGGGTATCATAGAGATTAAGCAAAAACATTATGGCAAGTGAATACCACGCAAAGGATCAACAAAAGCTGTGAGAACTACTGAACAGTAGCTGAAAGTAGCGCCAATGCCTTCCATTTTGATCCCATCTCTAAGTTAAGCTGAGAGTCTGATCAAAAGGGGGAATTGTGAAAAATAAGGTCATAGGGACCTGCAAAGCCACTGAAGCTAAGGCATCAACTCAGTAAACCAAGAACTTATACTTAACAAAACTACACTTTCAACCCTACAGGAATGGATCCTTTAACCAGTCAACATAATTCCCAGTCAGCACTGGACTTTTGCCAATAGACCCTTTGCCTTTCCTTAGGAGAGCAATTTTTACTATAACAGTAGATTCTTTGCTAAGAATTTCTTGTTGTCTTCTCTTACTTTGAAAACATTTCATTTCTTACCACTCAATGGATTCCATTCTATTTGTTAGATGAGGTGTTGCCTAATTCACGAATCATCAATAAGTCAATCATCCATCTAAAATGCATCCAGTTGAATATTGTTTTTGAACAGATAATCTCTGGTGTCTCCCCAGGGAAAGATATTTCGACAGGACATGGGGGTTGTCTGATGGCAGAAGCTCTTGAGGAAAACCCTGTCCGCTGATACCACTGACACTCACATGAGCCTTCTGATGTTTAGAGGAATACAGGTTATTCTCCAATTGCCCTCTGAAAATGCCCTCAAAAGTTTTATTCTATAAATGGCTTATAGCAATCCATCAGCCATCCTGCCCCTCAATCCACAGCACCCAAATCATGCATCCAGGCTCTGCCACCCTTAGACATTCAGAATTATAATTCTATTTTTGGATCTGAACTCATTCCAAAGTGATTACTTGTTTAGGAATTCCTGAAATAATAGAAACTTCTGATGTCAGAGTTGAGCTCTGAATGTGTCCCCTGGAAGCACAGTAAAGGCCCAGACTGGCTGAAGTGCTCCCTGCAGCCCACAGCAGGAGCACTCCTCTTCACAGTCTGATTTTGCACTGGAACAGGTCCTACGTGCTGGTATGGTCACCCCAGAGATTAAGGAGCTAGCTGTCACCCCAAATGTACACACTGTGTCTGAGGAACTGGCAGGACTTAAATCATCTCTGCCCTCTGCTCCACACTTATAGGAATCTGGCCAATAGTAAGAAGAAGCCACCACATTGCAGAGTCCTACATTTCCAAGAACAGAAAGCGAAATCAAAGTTCAAAGCATTCTCTCCCAAGAAACACAGCCATTGTCAGGAAAGGAAACTGAGGAACCATGGCCACAGAGTTTTCTGTTGATTCTTGATACTGAAAATGTTTTCACACCCGGTCTTCTGTAGGTTTTCATTTGTTTTGTGTTTTTTAGAATAATACCTATTCAGGTCCTCTGTCCATTATAAGTCAGAGTTTGTTTGTTTGTTTGTTTGTTTTTTGTTTGTTTGTTTGTTTGTTTTTTACCATTGAGTTGCGTAAATTCTTTATACATTTTCTATTTTAACCCATTATCAGAAGTGTCACTTTCAAATAACTTCTCCCATTTACTGGGTCGTCTTTTTGTTTTGTTAGGGTTGCCTTCCCTGTGCAATAGCTTTTATTTTGGCATAGTCCCAAAGGTTCATTTTTGCTTCTGTTTGCCCTGCCTGCAGAGACATACTCATAAATATGTTGTTAAGAGAGGTGTCCAAGAGCTTACTGCATATTTTGTGGGAGTATTATGGGTTTAGTTCTCACATTTAGGTCTTTAATACATTTTAGGTTTATTTTTGTGTAGGGATAAAATAGTGGTCCATTTTCGCTATTTTGCTTGTAGCTGTCCCATTTTTCTAACACCATGTTTTGATAAGACTTTGCATATCTCCTTTGTGTACATCAATCAACCATATATGTGTTTTATGCCCCCCCTCAAAAATGGGTCCGTGATTAAAGGAGTGAGACTGATATAAATCAAAGGTCAAGCAAAGCTTTATTTCACACCAAGCATCAAGAATCAAACTGACCGGCCAGGATCATGCCTCTTACAGAGAGGGCAAACCTTCTCTGTTTCACAGACTACCTTTAAGGACAAAGGCCATGTGGTTGGTCCTGGCCATGCACAGGTGGCCAATGAGATTGTAACACACAGAGAAAGCTGCACAGTGATGGTAGGTGAACAAGTGAATTATAATTTACCCTGTACTAGACATTTGACCTAGCCTATCACACCTTGGTTAGAATTGGGGCCCAAAAGGCTCCCAAAGGGCGGGGCCCATACTCCTTGGTAGCTAGGAAGACAGTATGCAACCCCCTCACCCCCCACTGATCCGATGTCTCCACCTGGCCTGACCCACCCTTGTATCTGGGCTTTGTTACCTGGGGCTGGTTTCCAGGACTTCTTTTTAAGTAAGTCCCCCGGGGGGAAGGGGAGCAGGGACAGTTTAAGGGTTAAACAACAAGGTTATTGTTTAACCTTAATGGAAGCCTCTAGCTAAACAGGTCCTTACAGTGTACTTTTATTTCTGTGCCTTCGTTTCTGTTCTGTTGATCTTATGTCTATCTGTGTGCTGGTAACATACTGTTTTCATTACTACAACTTTGTGGTAGCACTTGAAATTTGGAACTGTTAAACTTCCAGCTTTGATTTTCTTTTTCTTTTTTTTTTTTTTTTTTTTTTTTTTTGCTATGTGGGCTCTTTTGTATTTCTATGTCAATTTGAGATTGTTTGATATATGTGTTACTATCCCAGCTTTCTTTTTGCATCCAAATGCCTAATAAATGCTTTTCCGTCCCTTAACTTTAAATCTGCACATGTATTTAGGTAAGAAATTAGACTATTGTAGACAGGTTATAAATGTGTCTTGCTTTTTTATCCTTTTCATTGTCCTATAGCTTTTGACTGGAACATTAGTCCATTTACATTGAAAGTAATTGTGAAAGCAGAAGAAAGGTTTCTGTGATGTGATTTTGGACTACAGGTGATGTTTGGTGAGTGAGGTCTAGAGCCCAAGGCAAGAAAGAAGTCTTGAGTTTTTGAAAAACAATGGTGATCTTATTAAATCCTGGAGAAAGGACGCCAAGGCAGAAAAAGCTGCCCTGGGGCTGTGAGTGGTGGCTGATTTTATACTTGGGAGTTGAGGGAAGCAAGTAAAAGGGAAGTTTCAAGGTGATTTTCATATGTTAAAGAAGACTCATGGGATTCCAGATGCCTTGCCATTGTCAAGTTAAGGTTGTTTTACCTTCTAACAAGGCATTAACATTAAGATAGTTGGGAGTTTCATGGAGAAACATTATACTTTGCCCCCTTCAAGTATCTGTCAGTGGGCTGCATGTTAAAAGGACATTATTTGTATCTACATTTCCTTCTGGAAGCCAGGATATTGATAGAAATGCTTTATTATTGCAAATTACTAAGCCATTTGTAGGTTATGGGAGACTCCTGACTTGCAGGATTATAATCTCTATAAATTAACTATTTATTTTCCTTTCCTTAGCTTTAGGGCAGCCAAGAGTGCATGGGGAATGCTGCAAATATCCTGCCAGGGAGGTGGTTGTGTTGTGGGGTGTCAGCTTCTGTTTTGTCCTCAGTTTGTTTCTGTTCCTTCATCCCTTGGAAAGAAAATCCAAGAATATGCATAGATTAAACTACATCCTCCTAACTAACCAATGAGATGAAAGGAAATCAACAATGAAATGAAAAAAATATCTTGAACAGATATAGAGGATACACAACATCCCAGAATGTATGGGAGCAAAAACAGTTCAGAGAGGGAAGTTTAGAGTGAGAAATATCTACATTAAGAAAAGGAAAAAAAAAAAAAGAACTATCTCAAATAAATAACCTAACTTTATACCTCAAAAAATAGAAAAGAAGATAAAATAAATCCAAAAGCAAACAGAAAGGAAATAAACATCAGAACAGAAATAAATAAATTAAAGAGAAGCAAAGCAATGGAAAACATTAATAAAACTAGGAGCTGGATTTTTATAAAAGATATACCAAAATGACAAATCTTTAGGCCTAGACAAAAGGCACAAATACATAAAATTGCAAATAGCTGATAAACAAAAATAATTAAAAAATGAATTCATATATTATTTATTTATTTATTATTTATTTATTTATTTATTTATGTGCTTGAGAGAGAGCAGAGTGAGAGCACAAGCAGGGGGAGAGGCAGACGGAGGATAAATAGGCTCCCTATTGAGCAAGAAGCCTGATGCAAGACTTGATCCCAGGACACAGATCAAGCCCCCAGCCAAAGGCAGACATTTATTGGACTGAGCCAACTAGGTGTTCTGATAAAGGAAATTTCTAAAGGAATTTATATATATTAAATAACATTTTCAGGATCCTTGGGGTTGGGCTAGTATTTATTGTCTTTTGGGCCTAGCAAAGAATTAACACTGAGGAAGTTGAGTCCCTAGAGGAATGTCGCTCTGCTTGTTTCAAGAACTAGTCAGTAGACTGTAGGTAGTAAGGAAATATATTTTTTTTCTGCTTTTGTTTCCCACATTATGAGATATACTCAGCCATGATAAAGAAGATCTTCCCATTTTTATCAACATAGAAGGACCTAAAGCATAAAATGCTAAGTGATAGCAGTCAGAGAAAGACAAAGACCATATGATTGCACTCATATGTGCAATTAAAGAAACAAAACAAATAAGCAAAGAAACATACAAAAAGATGATTTGAAAATACAATGAGCAAGAGAGAGAGATCCTTAAACACAGAAATTAAGCCAGTGGTTGTCCAAGGATAAGTGAGTTCAGTGATTGGTAAAATACATGAAGATCAGGATTACATTTGTTGTTGTGGAACCTGAACTGGATCCTGGCGGAAGAACCAAGTGGCACTCAGAGACTTTGGAGGATTGGAGTTTTATTTGACACTCACTGGTTGCTTTTATTTGACACCCATGAGATTGTTCTCCAAAGCTCTGAGCCCTTAGCACAAGCAGGGATGGGGATTCTTACCCTTCTCTACTTCCACATATTTGGTACTTTTGGCACATGTGGGAAATGCGGTAGGAAAGAAGAACCTGGAAGGGCTTTGAGACAGGGACTGGAATTCCTTTGCTGGTTTGGTTAGCCATCTTAGAGTAGTTTTCCCCTATCATTCCCCCCTTTGATGCCCTTTAAACACCTAGTTTAGAGGACATAATTATCATCTATTACTATGGCCCTGCAAGGCTAGTATTTGACAGTGGCTTACCTGGTAATAATGTTTTCTATGAACTTAGCAATCCACCTTAAGGTTCCTAAGGCTGCCCAATAAGCAATAACAATAACAAGTTTCTGGGAGAAAGTCCAGTCACAAGGGGGAGCAATGTGAAATCCAATTCCTGAGGTGAGGGTGTTGTGTTGGTGAGGCGGATAGAGACTCCTGGCTCCAGTCCCCTTGTCCCTGGATCCCCTTTGCTCCTGCTAAAGCCAGGAAAAGACCAAATAGCTATCCCATTTGACAAGATAAGATAGCAAGTCATTGCTCCTGCTGAGAAAGAAGACAAAGACCAGAAGCTAGTCCTGTTTGAATAAGAAAAGAAAAAGAAACCATCCTTGGGGTGATTTAGTACTCTCCTGAGACACCTCCACATGGATTATACTTCCACATGAAAGGGCCATTTGGCCTTGAGTGAACAGGAAAACACCCCATTACCATCCCCCATTGCTCATAACCATAAAAACTCACTCTTAACCCTGTCAGGTGCTTATTCATTGGGAAGGAATCCCACTGAGTACCCTGGCATTAATAAAGCTAAGTTTTTACTGCTCTTCCATGTGGCCTTTGGGTTTCCTCGGTCACCTCAGAATTTCCACAACATTGGTGTCAGTCAATAATAGCTAGGGCCACGGTGAACAGATGTCCATCGGTTGGGGGGGTCTCATCGAAGGTGGAGCCAGAGCAGGTCTGTTGGATATGGTTGGGATTTCCACAGAGTGATTCATCCAAAGGGTGAAGGCCTTCCTTACTCCAGAGCAGTGGTTCCATTCAGTGACACCTAAGACCCTGAGGGAAGTAAGGGTGGTTAGAACAACAGTGTGGGTCCCTGTCCACCATGGTTTGAGGAAATCCATTTTAAATTTCTCATGAAATACACCTTCGAGTTTTTCATGGGGCTTGGAGGTGTTGGGACACCTCTAATTTTCTAATGCATTCGAGGTCTCCTCTAAGCCTACTTACTATGGAGGGTGGCCTGCCATAGAGCCTTTGAGGTGAACTATAGCTGCAGCAATCTTTTAAATCCTGTTTACTAGAATAAACAATATAAATGACTTCCAACAGTTATGCTCTACAGAAGTATGACATTCAGGTCCAGGCATAAGCGTAGCTGGATTTTATTTTATTTTTTTAAAATATTTTACTTATTTATTTGACAGAGATTACAAGTAGGCAGAGAGGCAGGCAGAAAGAGAGAGAGGAGGAAGCAGGCTCCCCACTGAGCAGAGAGCCCAATGCAGGGCTTGATCCCAGGACCCTGAGATCATGACCTGAGCCGAAGGAAGAGGCTTTAACCCACTGAGCCACCCAGGCACCCCATGGATTTTAAAGTCTGACAGGTTTTAGGTATTATTTCAGAGATCTCTATCAGTGTAGCCTGGTATTTAACAAGTTGGCCTCCATCATCCATCAGCAGCCTTTGGTTTCTAAGACAAATCTGGACCCGTGTGAAGTCATTACAGTAAGGTACTGTCCCATAGTGAGCTTTGAGGCTTCTTTTATGAGAAGTGCTGTTCTATGCTTAGCTAAAGCCTTTGTTTGTATTTGTACCTCAATAGAGGTGGCTTCTAGGATAAATATAACTAAGGGATGAAACCATTAAGAAGCCCTTTTCTTGAGTGGTCCAGGCTTAACAATCATCATTACAAAGGATCACTGGCAAGTGGGAGAAAACTTGTCAAGACATAAGGGTAGTCCCACATGCATCATCTAATCCAATCATAAAGAAAGTGGGGTCCTCTATTATCTCCACAAGTTCATAGTTAATCCTATGGGTGGGGTATGCTTCTGGCTTTTAGACAATTTCATTGTCCTAGCACCACAGAATAGGTTAAGTTGATAGTTAAGTTATAAAATCATTGGGGAATCAATCTCACTTTCCAGTTGTTTAAATAATTATGTGCCCATGAAGTTCTGTTATTATCCCCACAGAATAATCAGCAGAATATTGTCTATATATGAGTTACTGCCCCAAGGCAGCTCCATGCTCCAGGATCCATGCACGGGGCTGGGCGGGGAGAAGAGGGACTCCAGATCCCCTCACGCATCCCCTTCTGCCTCCCGGGCAGCCAATACCAATACCACACCCTGTGTGTCAGCTGCAAGGAAGCTCCATCCTTCCTGTGGCCTCTCCTGTGAGGGGGCTCCCCCTGCACCGCTGTCAGGCCCTCCTCCCTTCCTTCCCTAGTTCCCTCTCCACAGTTCTCCACCCCAGTCCTTCAAGCCTCATTCCCCTTTCTGTCTCCTGCATCCCTCTACATCCCCTTTCTGGTCCTTTCTGGACCCTGCGTCCCTCTCCGTAGTCCTCCACCTGCCTTCCCCCTTTTTCCCCCCTCCTTCCCTCCTCCATCCCTCCCTCCATCTCCCTGTTCCCCTCCTGTTCCCTTGCATCCTTATCTGTCTCTCTGTCACCCTTCCATCACCATGTGTCCCTCCCGGCCCCTTTCTCTTTCCTCTCAACCCACCAGTGCCCCCTTTCAGTGCCCCTCTGTTCTGATCCTCTGCCTGCTCTTCCCCCCTGTGTCTCTCCCCATCTCTCTTCATTCCCCTTCCTTCCCCCCTCTGTCTTCCCTCCACCTCTCTGTGTCCCTCTCCACAGTGCTCCCACTTCCCTGTGTCTCTCTTTGTCCCCCTTCATTCCCCCACTATCACCCTGTATCCCCCTTCCTTTCCCCTCTGTCCCTCTCCTGGTTATCTCATCACCCTGAATGTCTCTCCATAGTCCTCCATCCTCTTCCACCCCCCCTTCAGCCCTCCTCTGTCCTCTTTAGCCTCCTCCTTCACCCTGTGTCCTCTTCCTCAGCCTCCTTCCCCCTCAGTCCACTTACATCCTTCTCCCAGTCACCTTCAGTACCCCCTGCTCTGTCCTCCGGTGACCTTTCCCATCCTCCTCCATCCTTCCCAGTGCCTTCAAGTCCCCCCCCCATTGCCCTCTTACCTCCTCCATCCCCCTCCCTCTCAAGGCTCAGTGTTATTATAAGTATTTAAGATCTTTGAATTTTCTCTTCTGCTCTGAACCCTGTGGCAAGATTGCAAGCATCTTATAGGCTGGACTGGGAAAGAGAATGGATCGGATTACCTAGTGGACTCTCCTCCTGGGAGCTATGCAGTGTTGCCATGTGGGTGTTCACAGTCCCATAATGTTTGCTCTGCTGATTTCTCCTTAAAAAAAAAAAATAATCTACCACTGTATTGCACAAATGCAAGTTTAAGCTATTTTATCATTCAAGACTGTCTCTTGGGCTGAGGAGTGTCCCTGTGAGCCCCATGAGGTCTTCTATCTCTTGACGGCTTCCCTTCCGGACCCATCTATGTGGTCTCCTGATGTTGCTGGGGACCAGTCCTCACACCCAAATGCTCAGGTTTCTGCCTCAAAAAGCACACAGCCAATTCTGTAGGGTGAACTTCATGGTGACCTTCTGGTCCTGGGGTGCAGGTTTTTGCTCTCCTCCTCAACCAGCACTGCCCACTTGCCTATCCACAAGTGGCTGCTGCTTGCCTCAGGGCTCCCCACCCTCCTCTAGCATAAGGCCTGGACTCCCCTCCCCCCAACAAGAGGACACTGCTTAGAGTCCTGCCTGAGTGGGCAGACACCACACCAAGCCATCAGCTGCCATGCAAATGTCCTACCTAAGTGAGTCCTTTCCTACTTTTGTAGTCCCCCACACCAAGCTCCTCCTCTAATCGGGCAGTAGGAGGAAGAGACAGGAGAGAAACTGGCTCTTCCTGTCACAACTACAGGGGTGTCACTCAGTTGGAGGAGGGACAGATCAGGGCAGGGGAGATTTAAATTCTACAAGGGTCTGGTGATTGTATGTTAGACTAACTCGACCTCTACTCCCCTCGGTGTGACTGGGAGTCAGGATATTTCCTAAGCCCTTTCTTCCTAGGAAGAATTGATGTTCCTTTCCTCTGAACAAAGAAGACATAGCAAAATCCTCATAAATCATACTTAGCAATTTCCTGATGTTGAACTAGGAGCAGCAAGTCTGACCCTGGACCCTGAGGTGTGCATACTGGGGGCCCCAGCACACTAGGAGCTGCAGCCACAGCAGACCAGAGACAACCAAATGGGGCGCCCAGCCCCAGAGTGATTCTCACATACTGCTGGGGAGCAACCCAGTCCTGGGGAGCTCCCAACTGGGAGCTTCCTATCACCCCATCCCTTCCAGGGTACTGAGTCTCAGGGTCATTTTCTACCTGGATACTGAGGGCTGTAATTGCTGTCTATGCCTGCTCATCTGTACCCACAGCTAGAAGTTAGATTCATGTGTGAGCTTGCATCTTTGTCTTGCAGTTGTTTCTACCTGGAATTTCAGACTCTCCTGTCCCTTCTTCTTCCCTGAATGATTTCTCAGTCTTTCTCCCATCATACCATAGATTGTCTCTCTATGTCACACACAGAATATGTCCCTGAAATCCCCAAAACATGGTAGAAGGGAGAGAATCATGACTGACTCCACACAGAAGAATATGCACAACAACAATCTGAAGAGAACCAAGATATTCCTTTTTTAAAATCTGCTTTCTTGTGTAATATAATGATGACCTATGCACTGTACAATCACCCCCAGAAACAGACCATCTCTCACAACCTGCACCGCCTTCTGTGTTCCTATTCATTCCAGCTCTCTCCACAGCCCCTGGGAAACAAGTTCATGACATTTGTGATTATGATTTGGTCTTGACTTTGTTCTTGCTTGCATATGCTTACCTAAACAGAATATGGTTTCTTTTCCATGAAGTTTTATTGAAGGCATATTTTACTGATTCTTACTATGTAATCTGCACACGATGCTGAAAAACTAATTCCTGGCTATATAGCTCTGGTTCACTCCCGTCAACACTGAGCCCCTCAGCTTCTGCCTAAGTTCTCTGTCCGTGGCTTTCTCTCCTCGTTCACAATTACAGAGACTGCTGCTAGAAGCAAGCATCCATGTCTCCTGTACAGTTTTGCAGAGTGGCTCTCAGCTCAATTCTGAGGACTGGAAATGCTGATCTTGAAGTACAGGAACCTGCACTTTTTTAAGATTCAGCCCTATTGTTACTTCAAGTGATCATATTGATTTCCATCCCCAGCAGCCATGATTCAGAGATTCTGTCAAACTACATTCCCACCAATACCCAGTAGTTTCCAATATTTAAAATATCTCAACTGTATTAATGTATGATGTCATGTCATAGTGCACAAATGTGCATTTGCCTCATCTCTAGTTACTCTGTGGTACTGTCTTTATTTTATTTTTTCATGTTTTCCTGAGAAAGTTCTGTTTCTGTCTTTTGCCCACCTCCATGCTAGGTTGTTTCACTTTTTCTTAGTGATTTCTGGAATTCGTTAGTTATAAATGGAAAGTATTTCATTGAGTCATAGCTGACGACATTTGTGCAAATCTCTTCCCTAGACTTGTGGGGATTTTGAAACTTTCTTTACATTTGCTGTCATGAAGAGAAAATTTCATTTAATGTAGTCAAAGTCACACTTGTCCATGTAATTTTTTAAAGGCTTTATTTATTAGACAGAGAGAGAGCCAAAGCAGGGAGAGCAGCAGGCAGAGGGAGAAGCAGGCTCCCCATCGAGCAGGGAGCCTGATGGGGGTCTCTATCCCAGGACCCCAGGATCATGACCTGAGCTGAAGACAGACATTTAACCAACTGATCCACCCAGGCATGCCTGTCCATGTGATTTATACAGCTGTCATCTTTGTATCTTTATATAGGTATCATCTCATTTAGAGCAGGAGATCACTTGCTGTGATGAGCACCATATGTTGTAAGAGATGAAACACTAAATTCTACACCTAAAACCAATATTAGTGTGTGTTAACTAGATGGAATTTAAATAAAAACTTGGACAGAAAAAATAAATCATTCTTTAAGAATAACTATGTTTTCTTTTCCCATCCTCATTTGAAATGTAGATTTAGGTCCTATAACTGTTGTTGGTTATCATCAGTGATGTAAGGAGGATCCAGGAACCTCTGCCCAAATGGGGAACCCGCTTGTCAGCTAAATTTACTAGACAGTGCCTTGTGTACCCGTTGAAACCCCATGCACATCTCTCACACAGCAAAGTTTCATACATGCCTGAATTCCCTACAGGGCTCTGTATTCCTTCCTATGTGTCACTTGGTCAATCTCTGGCCCAGCATTGAACTGCTTAGAGAGTGTAGCATGGAAATAAATTTTACCTGATATAGTAAATCTTCCTATGTTCTTCTTCACAAGAAAATTTTGTTATTTTTTTTTTTAATTTTTACTCTTGATCATCCATACAAATCTTAGAATCTAGGCTTCTTCCTCCTTTTCTGTGCCCTCTTTCTACTGTCTTATCAAATTTTGCCAGAGACCTTCCTGGTAATTTAAGTTGTTCATGAAGTGTGACTCCAAGACCCTGCAGGTTCATTCATGCCCAAGTATGTCAAAGAGGCAGCCACCAACAGGGCTTCTAAAAATGTGAGAATGAGAAAGGCAGAGAAATGTTAAGAGTTCTTCTTCTTTCTGATGAGAAATGTTTCTCTCATTCACTGGAATCTTTGGAACCTTTCTCACAGCCTTCCTCCCTGCCCCTAGGACTCCCATGGGAGCCTTGGCTAGATGACCTTACAGGAGTCATCAGAGAACTGCCTCTCATGTCTCCTAGTGTCTCTCTGCCCTCTCCTCACGCCTGACCCACGTGAAGTCCAATGCCTTTATGTTTCTTTTCTTGGAACTGTTTATTCTGTGGGGAAATAGTGGTATCATTTTCATGTACTGTAAATTCAGTCAAAGCTTCCTCATGGGGGCTCATGTCAGGTGGTGTGGTCTTCTTGTTGCCTTTCACACCTGACCCAGGCAGGATAGAGGCTTCCAGCTCCTCGCTCAGTGTGGAGACTTCAGGAGCACCAAATGCCTTCATTTCCAAGAGAGGACAGATCTAGACTGTACCTGTGCCTGAAGTTCCATGTAGTACTTCACTCAGCCTTGTCTGTGGTATTAGTGGAAACAGTCATGATCTCTGAAATCAGAAGCTTCATTTCTCTCCAGAGCTCTTAGGTCAGAACAGTGTGTACTTATAATCACAGGATTGTAAGGAGGGTTTGTCTGGAGGGTTTATGGGTGGGGAGGCTGGCGGAGAAATAAGATTCATCCAGCTGCTCATGCCAAACTATTTGGAGAAGAAAACCCTAGGCTGAAAATGTCTTTTCTTTTTTTTTTTTTTATTTAATGAGAATTTTTTTGGAGTATTTAGAAGAAACAGAATGTTTACTGGCCATCTCTCACTGGGAACTGTGCCATGTTTTAATGCAATCTAGCCCTTCATTACTGTAGAGCGATTTCAAAACTGTGTTTTGATAATTGGTAACAATGCAAAATAATTCTTTTGTTGGGCACTTTTTAAAATCTTTTTAGGCTCTAACAAAATACTACATACAGAGTGGCTAATGAACACAAACATATTTCTCATTTTGCTGGAGGATAGGAAGACCCATATCAGGGCACCTGTAGAATTGGTGTTTGGTGAGAACTCACTTCTGAGATGGACATCTTCTCTGTGTCACCACACATGGCAGAAGGGGCAAGCTAGCTCTTTTGGTTCTCGTCAAGGACACTGATCCCTTCAGGATGGCCCTGCCCTTGTGACTAAGGCACCTACTAAAATCCACCTCCTAATACCAGAAGTTTGAATTTGCGTTTCACTTTGGATTTTGTGGAGTCCAGAGGTGTCCCATAGATAAAATCTGTCTGTGAAGGTTCCATTGACTTCCCACCCTCATCTTAGAATTCAGCACTCTTCCCCCATTCCAATATTCATTTCAGCATTTCTGAACTGTTTGTCTCTTCTTTAGGATTCTTCATTCATTAGTGATATCATCTTCCTTGCCCTTCGTTAATAATCAGTTAAGTAAAGTCCTTAACACATAGCCATTTTACAGATTTATATTTTGATGGTCATGATTTTCCCTCTTTTGAGAATTGCCATTGCAGGACATGTAGAGTGGCCATGAGCATTGGGCACACTACTACTGATCAAAGTGCAATGGTTGTCCCTGAGCAAAACTCATGTGTATAAATAATGTTAAAATCACGATTTCCTCACTTGTGAATTAAGGGAACCCATCAATAACATATTAATAATGAATTGCCATTATTTAATCAGGCATCTATTATCAGAACTGTGCAAAACTATATAGAAAATTAGAGCTCTAATTTACTTCCTCTGCCTGTCCCTGTCACACATTCCAAGTTCCACAGAAATTCTTCCATGACTCAGGTAAATGCACAGTAAGCTGCCACAAGACATCTATAACTGATGAGGCAACAGAAGGCTGGCTGAGGACAAAGCAAAAGCTGACAAATTGCAAGTTCCCCCCCACTCCTGGGTGGGACGTATGTGACATTCTTTAGGAATCCCCCACCCATCTTAATGGTAATACCTTGTTAGAGGGCAAAACAACCTTGGTAAAGGCAAGGCCTCTGGTATCCACTATCTTGCAGGTCCTCTTTATTTTTTTAAATTTATTTTTAAGATTTTATTCATTTATTTGACAGAGATAGATCACAAGTAGGCAGAGAGGCAGGGAGAAAGAGAGAAGCAGACTCCCCACTGAGCAGAGAGCCCAATGTGGGGCTCAATTCTAGGGCCCCGAGATCATGACCTGAGCCAAAGGCAGAGGCTTAACTCACTGAGCCAACCAGACACCCCAATGCAGGTCCTCTTTAGAATATGAAAGTTCTATTGAAACATCACCGTTCCTTACTTTCCCCACCCTCCTGGTACATAACCTGCTACTCCTCACAACCCGGGGCAGCAGCTGTTCCAGTCCATGTTTCCTGCCCCCATGTTTTAATAAACCATCATTTTGCACCAAAGAAGTGTCAAGAATTCTTTCTTGGTCATTGGCTCTGGACCTCACCCCACCTAACCTCACCTATATTCTAGAACTTCATCATTTGATGCCTGAAAGTGGGGCTGTGAGTATTTACATTCGCACTCTGAGCTTTGGTGAAAAATTGGTGAGTACTTTTCCTCCTTTACCTTTAGTCTCATTTCAGGGGCTTTTCTAGGAGTATGGTCTTACTGGAACACTTGCATGTCTATTGCTCAAGCTGTAATCCTCTAGCCTGTGGCTACTCTATAGGGAGGAGAAAGTCTGCCTTTTGACTGGAAGCTAATACCATGGTCTGAAAGATAATAAGACACAGAAACTTGATGCCTTCTCTCAGTTCCTTTCCTTATACAAAGTTATCTGTCTTGGGCATGGGACAGCCATCTAAGTCACCAGGATGGCTGCCAATCTTAAGTCTCCTGTACAAGGATTCCTCCTGATTGAACTAATGTGATCCCCTCCACATCCATGGCCTAGCCACTTCTGGCCATGGAACCTCCACTGGGAGCCAGCTGAAACCAGTACACAATTAAATTAAAATGCAACTGGGGACCATTTCCTAGGGAAGTTGGCTGGTAAGAACCACATGTGTTGGGGGAGAGGAGTCAAGATGGCGGAGAAGTAGCAGGCTGACATGACAGCGGGTAGCAGGAGATCAGCTCGATAGCTTATCAAACCATTGTGAACACCTACAAATCCAATGGGAAATCAAAGAGAAGAAGAGCAAAAATTCTAAAAACAGAAAATCGACCACTTTCTGAAAGGTAGGACCTGCGGAGAAGTGAATCCAAAGCGACAGGCAGATAGACCCCGGGGGGAGGGACCGGCTCCCAGCAAGCAGTGGAGCAACGGAGCACAACATCGGGACTTTTAAAAGTCTACTCCACAGGGAGACATCGCTCCAGAGGATAAACTGGGGGGAAAACCAGGGAGGGTCAGCGTAACCCCGGGTCCTGCGGGGTCACAGAAGGACCGAGGGTGTCTGAGGGCGAAAGAGCTCACAGGTATTAGAGCGGGGAAGCTGGCTACAGCGACAAAGCTGAGGAGTGAGCTCTCAGCCTGGGGTTACCTTGTGCTGGGCACAGGCTGGGTGGGCTCGGAGCGCGGTCAGAGGCTATGGAGATGGAAGCGACCTGGCACTTTTCTCCAAGTGCCAGCAATTGACTGCTTTCCTCAAGGCGCAACCACAGGCCAGGGAGGAAGGGCGGTTGGGCGCCTTTCTCTGAGGGCGCAGTGAGGAGCGGAACCCCAAGCTCTCGGCTCCTCCTTGCCGAGAGATTGGGAGGCCGCCATCTTCATTCCTGTCCTCTGGAACTCTACAGAAAGCGTTCAGGGAACAAAAGCTCCCAAAAGCAAACCCGAGCGGATTACTTAGCCCGGCCCCTGGCAAGGGCAGTGCAATTCTGCCTGCAGCAAAGACACTTGAGAATCACCACAACAGGCCCCTCCCCCAGAAGATCAACAAGAAACCCAGCCAAGACCAACTTCGCTCACCAAGAACAGCGGAATTCCACAGCAGGAGAAAGCAAATCTTATCTGGACAAAATGACAAGGCGGAAAATCTCACCTCAAAAAAAAGAACAAGAGGCAGTACCGAAGGCTGGAGACCTAATCAATATGGACATTGGTAACATGACAGATCTAGAGTTCAGAATGACAATTCTCAAGGTTCTAGCTGGGCTCGAAAAAGGCATAGAAGATATTAGAGAAACCCTCTCCAGAGAGATAAAAGCCCTTTCTGGAGAAATAAAAGTACTAAAATCTAACCAAGATGAAATAAAGCTATTAATGAGGTGCGATAAAAAATGGAAGCTCTTACTGCTAGGATAAATGAGGAAGAAGAAAAAAATCAGTGACATAGAAGACCAAATGACAGAGAATAAAGAAGCTGAGCAAAAGAGAGACAAACAAATACTGGACCAAGAGGAGAGAATTCGAGAGATAAGCGACACCGTAAGACGACACAACATTAGAATAATTGGGATTCCAGAAGAAGAAGAAAGAGAGAGGGGAGCAGAAGGTATATTGGAGACAATTATTGGAGAGAATTTCCCTACTATGGAAAAGGGAACAAACACCAAAATCCAGGAGATGCTAAGAACGCCCCTCAAAATCAATAAAAATAGGTCCACACCTCATCACCTGATCGTAAAATTTACAAGTCTTAGCGACAAAGAGAAAATCCTGAAAGCAGCCCGGGAAAAGAAGTCTGTAACATACAAGGGTAAAAACATTAGATTTGCAGCAGACCTATCCACAGAGACCTGGCAGGCCAGAAAGAACTGGCATGATATATTCAGAGCACTAAACGAGAAAAACATGCAGCTAAGAATACTATATCCGGCTAGGCTATCATTGAAAATAGAAGGAGAGATAAAGAGCTTCCAGGACAAACAAAAGCTGAAAGAATTCACAAACACCAAACCAGCTCTACAGGAAATATTGAAAGGGGTCCTCTAAGCAAAGAGAGACCCTAAAAGTAGTATATCAGAAAGAAACAAAGACAATATACAGTAACAGTCACCTTACAGGCAATGCAATGGCACTAAATTCATATCTCTCAATAGTTACGCTGAATGTTAATGGGCTAAATTCCCCAATCAAAAGACACAGGGTATCAGAATGGATTAAAAAAAAAAATCAATATGCTGCATACAAGAAACTCATTTTAGACCCGAAGACACCTCCAGATTTAAAGTGAGGGGGTGGAAAACAATGTACCATGCTAATGCACATCAGAAGAAAGCTGGGGTGGCAATCGTTATCAGAACAATTAGATTTTAAGCCAAAGATTATAATAAGAGATGAGGAAGGACACTATATCATACTCAAAGGGTCTGTCCAACAAGAAGACTTAACAATCTTAAATATCTATGCCCCTAACATGGGAGCAGCCAACTATATAAACCAATTAATAACAAAATCAAAGAAATACATTGACAGTAGTACAATAATAGCAGGGGACTTTAACTCTCCCCTCACTGAAATGGACAGATCATCTAAGCAAAAGATCAACACGGAAATAAAGGCTTTAAATGACATACTGGACCAGATGGACATCACAGATATATTCAGAACATTCCATCCCAAAGCAACAGAATATACATTATTCTCTAGTGCACATGGAACATTCTCCAGAATAGACCACATCTTGGGTCATAAATCAGGTCTCAACTGGTATCAAAAGATTGGGATCATTCCCTACATATTTTCAGACCACAATGCTCTGAAGCTAGAAATCAATCGCAAGAAGAAATTTGGAAAGAACACAAATACATGGAGACTAAACAGCATCCTTCTAAAAAATGAATGGGTCAACCAGGAAATTAAAGAAGAATCGAAAAAAATTCATGGAAACAAATGATAATGAAAACACAACGGTTCAAAATCTGTGGGACACAACAAAGGCAGTTCTGAGAGGAAAATATATAGCGGTCCAAGCCTTTCTCAAGAAACAAGAAAGGTCTCAAATACACAACCTAACCCTACACCTAAAGGACCTGGAGAAAGAACAACAAAGAAAGCCTAAACCCAGCAGGAGAAGAGAAATCATAAAGATCAGAGCAGAAATTAATGAAATAGAAACTAAAAAAACAATAGAACAAATCAACAAAACTAGGAGCTGGTTCTTTGAAAGAATTAATAAGATTGACAAACCTCTGGCCAGACTTATCAAAAAGAAAAGAGAAAGGACGCAAATAAATAAAATCATGAATGAAAGAGGAGAGATCACAACCAACACCCAAGAAATACAAACAACTATAAGATAATACTATGAGCAACTCTACGCCAACAAATTTGACAATCTGGAAGAAATGGATACATTTCTAGAGACATATAAACTACCACAACTGAACCAGGAAGAAATAGATAACCTGAACAGACCCATAACCAGTAAGGAGATTGAAACAGTCATCAAAAATCTCCAAACAAACAAAAGTCTGATTGAAACAGTCATCAAAAATCTCCAAACAAACAAAAGTCCAGGACCAGACGGCTTCCCAGGGGAATTCTACCAAACATTTAAAGAAGAATTAATTCCTATTCTCCTGAAACTGTTCCAAAAAATAGAAATGGAAGGAAAACTTCCAAACTCATTCTATGAGGCCAGCATCACCTTGATCCCAAAACCAGACAAGGATCCCACCAAAAAAGAGAATTACAGACCAATATCCTTGATGAACACAGATGCAAAAATTCTCACCAAAATACTGCCCAATAGATTCCAACAGTGCATTAAAAGGATTATTCACCACAATCAAGTGAGATTTATCCCAGGGCTGCGAGGTTGGTTCAACATCCACAAATCCATCAATGTGATACAATACATTAATAAAAGAAAGAATAAGAACCATATGATACTCTCAATAGATGCTGAAAAAGGATTTGACAAAGTGCAGCATCCCTTCCTGATTAAAACTCTTCAAAGTGTAGGGATAGAAGGCACATACCTCAATATTATCAAAGCCATCTATGAAAAACCCACCGCAAATATCATTCTCAATGGAGAAAAACTGAAAGCTTTTCCGCTAAGTTCAGGAACACGGCAGGGATGTCCGTTATCAACACTGCTGTTCAACATAGTACTAGAAGTCCTAGCCTCAGCAATCAGACAACAAAAAGAAATTAAAGGCATCCAAATTGGCAAAGAAGAAGTCAAACTATCACTCTTTGCAGATGATATGATACTATATATGGAAAACCCAAAAGGCTCCACTCCAAAACTGCTAGAACTTATACAGGAATTCAGTAAAGTGTCAGGATATAAAGTCAATGCACAGAAATCAGTCGCATTTCTTTACACTAACAACAAGACAAAAGAAAGAGATATTGAGGAGTCAGTCCCATTTACAATCGCACCCAAAACCATAAGATACCTAGGAATAAATCTAACCATAGAGGCAAAGAATCTATACTCAGAAAACTATAAAGTACTCAAGAAAGAAATTGAGGAAGACACAAAGAAATGGAAAAACATTCCATGCTCAGGGCTTGGAAGAACAAATATTGTGAAAATGTCTATTCTACTTAAAGCAATCTACACATTTAATGCAATCCCTATCAAAATCCCATCCATTTTTTTTTAAAGAAATAGAACAAATAATCCTAAAATTTATATGGAACCAGAAAAGACCTCAAATAGACAAAGGAATATTGAAAAAGAAAGCCAAAGTCGGTGGCATCACAATTCCAGACTTCAAGCTCTATTACAAAGCTGTCATCATCAAAACAGTATGGTACTGGCACAAAAACAGACATATAGATCAATGGAACAGAATAGAGAGCCCAGAAATAGACCCTTAACTCTGTGGTCAACTAATCTTTGACAAAGCAGGAAAGAATATCCAATGGAAAAAAGACAACCTCTTCAACAAATGGTGCTGGGAAATTTGGACAGCCACATGCAGAAAAATGAAATTGGACTATTTCCTTACACCACACACGAAAATAGACTCAAAATAGATGAAGGACCTCAATGTGAGAAAGAATCTATCAAAATCCTTGAGGAGAATGCGGGCAGCAACCTCTTTGACCTCAACCGCAGCAACTTCTTCCTAGGAACATCGCCAAAGGCAACAGAAGCAAGGGCAAAAATGAACTATTGGGATTTCATCAGGATCAAAAGCTTTTGCACAGCAAAGGAAACAGTTAACAAAACCAAAAGACAACTGACAGAATGGGAGAAGATATTTGCAAATGACATATCAGATAAAGGGCTAGTATCCAAAATCTATAAAGAGCTTAGCAAACTCAATACCCAAAGAACAAATAATCCAGTCAAGAAATGGGCAGAGGACATGAACAGACATTTCTGCAAAGAAGACATCCAGACAGCCAACAGAAACATGAAAAAATGCTCCACATCACTCGGCATCAGGGAAATACAAATCAAAACCACAATGAGATACCACCTCACACCAGTCAGAGTTGCTAAAATTAACAAGTCAAGAAATGACAGATGCTGGCGAGGATGCGGAGAGAGGGGAACCCTCCTACACTGCTGGTGGGAATGCAAGCTGGTGCAACCACTCTGGAAAACAGTGTGGAGGTTCCTCAAAAAACTGAAAATAGAGCTACCCTATGACCCAGCAATTGCACTACTGGGTATATATCCTAAAGATACAAACGTGGTGCTCTGAAGGGGCACGTGCACCCAAATGTTTATAGCAGCAATGTCCACAATAGCCAAACTGTGGAAAGAACCTAGATGTTAATCAACAGATGAATGGATAAAGAAGATGTGGTATATATACACAATGGAATACTATGCAGCTATCAAAAGACATGAAATCTTGCCATTTTTGACGACGTGGATGGAACTAGAGGGTATCATGCTTAGCGAAATAAGTCAATTAGAGAAAGACAACTATCATATGATCTCTTTGATATGAGGAAGTGGAGATGCAATGCGGGGGGGTGGGGAGAGGTAGGAAAAGAAAAAATGAAAAGATGGGATTGGGAGGGAGACGAACCATCAAAGACTCAATCTCAAAAAACAGACTGAGGGTTGCTGGGGGGAGGGGG
>JAHRIG010009371.1:1051804-1080674 GCA_020311275.1 Eira barbara
ATCAAAGACTCAATCTCAAAAAAACAGACTGAGGGTTGCTGGGGGGAGGGGGAACGGGAGAGGGTGGTTGGGAAATGGACATTGGGGAGGGTACGTGCTATGATGAGTGCTGTGAAATGTGTAAACCTGGCGATTCACAGACCTGTACCCCTGGGGATAAAAATACATTATATGTTTATTAAAATGAAAAAAAAAAAAAAAAAAAGAAAGAAAGAAAAGAACCACATGTGTTGGAATGTCACATAGACCATGATGGATTTCAACCTTTACTGTTTCTTGTCAGTGTCTTCTACAAATTACTTAAAGCTAAGAAATTGGGTAATTTCCCCTTGCCAAACTTTTCTAGTATTTCCATGGGTTAAAATGGCAAAACAGTATGCATTCTTCAGGATAAACAATGGTATGGCATGACACAGTATTTTGGTCCATTCAGCAGGCCTCCATCAGCAGCCTAGGATGCGATGAAGAAGGGTAGGGGCGCCGGCACCCCTCCAGGGCCTTTTATGACAGGAATGTCTTCCTGGGGAAGGCAGGATCATGTTCAATAGCGATGTCTTGTTGAGGGACGTCTCTGTTCACTTTTTACACATTGGAACCTCTGACATACCCTGCGTGGGATGCCACCCAGGATTCGGGGTGGTGGTAATGGAACTTCTTTACTTCTCTGGAAGTATGGCATCAGTAGGCTTCTTCACTTCTCAAGGACTCTATCTTGTGGGGCCTTTTAACTCACTGGAAGTAATTTGGATTGCAAAACTTAAGAAAGGACTGAGTTCCTATAATGATGCATGGCCTCCGTAGGATCTATCACTTAGATCTCCTCTTCAGGAAACAGGACAAATGGTCCTAGGATACCTTCATTGCTCATACCTAGACCTTCATTGCTCTACACAAAGGACCCCGACCTAAGGGCCTTTTGCGGAATGTGTTTGTCCAAATGAGTTAGCTAGTAAACTCCATCTTGACATATTGGATGATAATTAATGTAAATAAGCTTTCTAGTAATCCCAGGTTGCTGGAGGATACACAGGCCATTCCTAGCAAAGGAACTTTGCTCTTTATCGCTCTCTCTGTTCTTCCTAATAGATATGGGGGCTTCTCCATCACTCATTTCCCATGTTAACGGCTTTAACTGGAGCCAGCTGGGGTTAGTTTAACTCAAAACAGAGACTTTAAGGAATATTCCAAAACAGCTGCAGAAACTCCCTTTGCTTTGGGGAAATTCCTTGTCTTCTCTCGCCAGACATGGACTGCCTGACCCCTCCCCCTCTTGTTGGTGGGAAAGCATGGTGTCTGCTCCACTGTTGGAGCTGATGAGCTCTAAAACCAGGAACTCTTCCTCTGCTTTCTGGCAGCACTTTGTTCTTCTCTCTCCCCCTTCTCCCGTTTCTGCACCAACGTGGGTGTGGCCTGCATGACTGGACTCTGTACCATGCACCAAGGCTGCTCCTCTCTTCACTGTCAAGGAGCAAGAAGAGCACCCTCTGGAACTAATACCCCTCACTTCAGATTTCCCCGCCCATGTTCAGGTAAACACTGAAAATGGGGTGGGCCTAGGTGGAACATAAATCAGTATTTCAATCTAAGTTAAGTTTGTTGGTTTGATTAAGATAGACATGTCTTTGAAGTTACAGAAGTAAATGTGAAACTTTTACTCTATCCAGGTTTACTGAACTTCAAATAACCTCATGTTACCTCTGTTGGGTTGTTCGCTAAAAGATGACTAAACTGATGGTTCATTGTCTGTCTCAAAGTTTTCATGGGTAGTTGTTGAAATAGCTTTCAAAGTCTTTGGTAACCTGGAAGTTTATAAACTTTTGCTTGGATGACAAATGGAATTAAATTCGTTGGACATCTAGGTTTTTCAAATAAGATAAAATGGTAAGTCATTGATTACTGAATGTAGGTTTGTGATTTTGACTTCTTACAGCAAAGAAAATAAGAATATTTAAGTATGTTGATAAATACGTTTTGTGATTAACTGATTCATAAAATTGTCAACTAAAAAAAATTCTGTTACAACAGTTCACATTTGCTTAATAACTGACCAGATATTAAGGTGTTTCTAAGAGTACAAAATTCTAACTGCAACTAAAACTAATGGAAATTGTAAGGTTTTACAGGCGAGGTAAACACAACACCAGATGAGGTAAGCACAAGGCAAGATTTATTAAAGGCACTCTCAGGTGAAGTTTTGAGGCTCAGGAGAGGGGAACCGGGTAAGTTGCTCTGGGAGGAGGTCGCTATTCTTGGGCGAGGTTTCACGACTTGGGAGAGGGGAGCTGGGGAAGTTCACACTGGGAAGGAGTCAGCAGAATCTTTTATCAGGCTAAGGCAGGGCATGGTTTCACATCCATACATGGTAAGGTATTTCAGGATTGGAGGGTATGGGGGAGTCCTGATGCTCCTGTTTCCTGCATAGGTATCGGTTACTTATGGAGACCTGACCTGGGCATACATCCTTTTGGCAGGAGAGTCAAGGGTTAAGGAAGGGGTGCCTGGAACACGGAGCCCCAGTGGTCATTTCTATTGTTCCTCCTGCATTCCTGGAGCCGCTGACCCAACAGAAATAAGGGAAACAACTCTGTATGTGGAAAAGTAGATACATAAGAAAGATAAGGAATGGGAATACATTTTGGTCAAAATAAAGGTAATTTGTTCTAAAGGGGATGGTTGTTTGGAAAGAAATGGCTTGGGACACAATCTGAATGCAAAGAAAAGTTGTAGGTTTGTGTAGGGAAAACGTTGGAATGGAGTTTTAGGTGTGGTCAGGACAGATTAAGATAGAAATTAATGAGTTTTAAAGGTACATTGGTATAAGATTAAAATTGTCTCCATTCAAAATGTAAACAGTTGTTTATTTTTTGCCTGTCCAGAAAAAACATTTTCCACATTTTGCCTATATCAGGTCTTTAACATCCCTAATTATATATAGGCATGTCCTTTAAAACTTTATAAGATTTTAGCAAAGGTTGACAAGATTTAAATTGTATGAAATCTCTTTAACTCACTAGGCTTTTCTTTGGATGCTAAGTTACTCAGGAAGTATTGCTAAACAAATGATAAACCTTGGGTTACATATGGGTAAATGCTAGAATGATTCTAGAGGTTCTATACATTTCCTAGAGTTTTAATGTTCTGATAAGATCATCACTGGGTATTTTAATTATTGAAGTGTTAGGTGTCACAGAAATAACCTGATTGTCTTGCCAGCTATGTTGTAAACTCTCATCAACTCTTTAACCATATCTATTCTGAGTTTTTGCCATTTATAATTGTTTTAATTCTCTTGTAAAACAAGTTTTGCCTTAAAGGAGATTCATAAAAAGGACTTTCAGGACAACACAGGTATTCAGTATCTTTAAGACCAGAACTGAAATGAGTAATAATTTCCAGAACTAACTAAAGCTACATTCAAACTAAACCAGAATTAGTAATGTGAGACTAACGGAACTAAAAGCTTATAGTGTTGTGTCTGTTATTTTAAACATTGCTCGTTGTCTAATGTTTGCTATTCCAGACTAGGGAAACTTTCTTCTTAAGATATCTGTGACTTACAGAAATGTAAAAATATTTATTTCTAAACAAATTAAAGCATTCAATTTTTCTCCCATCCAAGTACTAACCAGGCCCGACCCTGCTTAGCTTCCGAGATCAGACGAGATCGGGCGGGTGGTATGGCCGTAGACAGCATTCAATTTTTCTATCTGAACCCTCTAAAACTCAAAAGGTCTCAGTAAGTATTCCTTCTTCCATGGCAATCAGTCACTTGCATAAGTTCAGTAAGAATCTGTTCTCCTTGTAACAGGACACTATTGGAAACATTGGTTATTTTACCAAGACTTTGACTGGAATCTCATATTTGAGAAAGATATGCACAGACTTAGATATGACCAGACAGCTTTAAGGAACTAAGGTTGACTTTATGAAACCTCGAGCCATAAAGCCCCTTGTAACTCTTGGCCTGGTACCTTGCTTAGAGTTCCAAGCAGCCTCACCAGCTGAGTAAAGAATGTCACTTCCTGGCAGGTGCAGGAACCTCAGGATACTTTCATGTCCTCAGAAAGAGGAATTCACCGAAATCTACATATATTGGAGGCATGTTTGATGGAAAGTACATGGCTTGGCATCTGGCCTGGAAAGGCTACTTAATAATTGAACCTAGAGATCCCTTATAAGAAGTTCCAGCAAAGCAAATTCTAAAAGATCTATATGATCACTCACTGTTCTTTCTGAGCTTAGGTAAGTAATTAGGACAAGTTTGTTAAAACTGGACTTGTTTTTCAAGTAAATTAGTCCTGA
Source organism: Eira barbara (assembly GCA_020311275.1). Taxonomy (NCBI): domain Eukaryota; kingdom Metazoa; phylum Chordata; class Mammalia; order Carnivora; family Mustelidae; genus Eira; species Eira barbara. Next base: position 1,056,107 of record JAHRIG010009371.1, read on the forward strand.
TTTAGCTATCTCTGGAAATGAGGATTATTTTAGAGTGAAAAATTATGTTTCAATAACACACCATTGTGGATGTCAAGTTCTAGATTTGATTGTCTTTAAATGTTTGTTGTTTACCTAAGCTAGACAACTAGAGGTAAACTTAAAAGAGAAATTACCACAGTAACTCATATAAACAATCCTCTTGATTATTCTGTGGGGATAATAATAGAACCCCATGGGCACATAACAATTTAAATAGCGGAAAAATGGGATTAATTCCCCAATAATTGTATGACTTAACTATAACCTTGACCAATTCTGTGGGGCTAGGATAATTGCCTAAAAGCCAGCATACCCCACTTCATAGGATTAACTATGGACTCGTGAAGATAATGGATGACCCTACTTTCTTTATGATTGGATTGGATGATGTATGTGGGACTCCCCTTATCTCTTGACAAGTTTTCTCCCACTTGCCAGTGATCCTTTGTAATGAGGATATTGTTAGCTGGCCCACTCAAAGGGCTTCTTAATGGTTTCTCCCTTTAGTTGTATTTATCCTAGAGGCCACTTCTATTGAGGATTCAGCTACCTCTGTAACTCCCCTACACATTCCACAACTGATGAGTGTTGACCCGAGTAGGTAGGGACAACTCTATACCCCTGTTCAGCAGGAAGATGTTACAGATGCTGAAACCCTCCACCTTCAATGACCTTAATGATTTAAGCATCAAAATTGTTCAGGTGGGAATGATGAGGGATCAGAAGGCTGGCTGAAGACAAAGCAAAAGCTGACATCTTGCAACCCCCCCTCCACTCCTGGGTGGGACATATGTGACATTCTTTAGGAATCTCCCACCCATCTTAATGGTAATACCTTGCTAGAGGGCAAAACAACCTTAGCAATGGCAAGGCCTCTGGTATCTAGTATCTTGTAGGTCCTCTTTAGTATATGAAAGTTCTATTGAAACCTCCTTTTCCTTACTTCCCCCACCCCAATGGTACATAGCCTGCTACCCCTCACAACCCGGGGCAGCATGGGTACTGTCCCTGTGCTTTAATAAACCACCATTTTGCACCAAGGATATCTCGAGAAATCTTTCTTGGTCACTGGCTCTGGATCTCACCCCACTGAACCTCACCTATATTCTAGAACTTCATCATAACCACAGGATGATGTGCTGAGCTCTTCTATTTTTAGAAAATATATCATGGCAGGCATTTCTCTGGCACCTGCCTCCCCCACAAGACAAGCCGGGCCCCCCCTTTGCTGCAGGGGATGGGAAGTGAGGTTTGCCTGCAATTCTTGTGTGCTCCCTAGTGTGCTGGCCTCAGTGATTCTTCCCACAGAAGGGAAAGGTGTTGGGTGGTGTATTGAGGTTTCTGGAAAATGCAGATTGTCTGCATTAGTTTCTCATTGTTGTGTAACAAATTAATACAAACAGTGGTTGAAGACAACAACACAGATTTATTTCCTTATATTTCTAGAGAGGAGAGTCCAAAATGAATGTTAAAGGAGATAAAATCAAGGTGTCAACAGGGCTGCATGTTCCTTCTGCAGGTTCCAGGAGACAATTCATTTCTTCTCTTCTCCAGCTTAGACAAGGTGCCTGTATTCCTTAGCTTATGGATTCCATCCATCTTTCTGGATCTTCACTTCAAACTCTGCCTCCACCATCCCATCTTTTTGTGCATTTGTCCTTCATTCTCATCAGGTCCCCTGTAAATCTATCATCATATTATTCAGTAAGGGAGAGAGGAGTGTCTTTCCAGAAAACTGCTACAATTCAAGGAGTAATTCAAGAGGACAAGCTAAAAGATATGGCCCACATTATCCAGGAGTCACTTGTGGAGACATAGAATGTGATTGGGGAATCAGACTGGGAAGTCTGCTTTCATCGGTGCCCTGTGAGGGCTTAGTCATGAAGAGGAAGGGTCTCATAGTCTTTTAGTGTTGGAATCATGCAGAACACCATGAAGAAATCCCCTACCAATGCCCAATGTGGCCTCTGGGACCTGCCTGGAACCAGAACCCCTAATTTCTTTACACATAAATGTCTAAAAATTGTGGGACTTGCTAATTGTGGCTTTTTCATCATCATTTATTCTTCATGTTTTAACCTCAGGGATTCTTAGCTTACCCAAAACAAGGAGATGGGCAAATAATTCTACTGGGTTAGAACCAATGTGGACAATGAGTTGTATAATGAAGGGAAAAGCAAACCCAGGCCCTTCAGAAGAGAGAGAGAGAAAGAGAGAGAGAGCTTTAGCAGATATGAGATGACTGCCTTGTTAATTTCAGAAACATCAGAGTGCCTGAGCCATATGTTTCCTTAGTCTCCAACTTTGATGTGGATGACTTTGATTTCCCAAGATTGGAGGAGATACTGCTAAAGAACCTCACTGCCCATAAGCGCTACACCTAGGTCTGTGGATGCGATCAAAGGTTTCACCAAATCCGTGATTTTCTGGGTCCTTGTGAAAGATGACAACATAGCAGAAAAGGCCATGGAGGGTGCTAAATGTTATTTCTCAGTGAATTGAAGCCTCTCATCTAATCTTTCAGTTTTTCAAATCTACTTTCGATATTGAAATTCATCAATACAGCGACCAAACCTATTAAAATTCTCTTGCATACGACTTTAGAGAGCTTAGGTCTAAGAATATACCATAGATATAGGTTGAATTGTCTAACTGAACACAAAATGGGCCTCAGGCCTTGTATTCTGTCGGTGAAGGTGGGATCCTCTTTCACATACTACCAAGGACAAATCCTCCCTAAAGTGGAGGGAATGTATCCATTGGAGAAAACCCACTACTCCACATTGATACTCCACTGCTATGCTGAGGGGATTTGATCATGGCTTCTTTCTGCACTTCATGGGATATTTTGCTGAAATCCAAAAATCCATTTAACAGAAGTGGACCTCATAATTTTTATTAATCTCCATGTGTTATGAGGTAGTTTACATTTGCTTGACTAATTTAGATCAAAAAATTTGGTAACAATTAAGGTTACTGCTGCACATCAGCTTTTTATGAAAGATTTTCCCAATTCCTGATAGCAATACCCTCCTCACCAAACTAAGGGAAATCCATGCATAGGGGAACACGTATAAGTGAATATTTTAGTGTGTTCAGGGAGACTATAGCAGGGAGGAAGAAGTTCAAGGAGGATTGGAGAAATGTTCTTGGATGTCATATTTCCAGATACAGAAGGAAGGGGAATGGAAGGAAGAGAACACAGTCAGGGTTGATATTTCTAAGACTTCATCAGCACCTGATGGCCTGAGAATCCTCTAACAGAACACAGTGAGGATTAGGAGATATGATAGAGGAAAGATAAATTTTAATGGAGAATGGAGAGCAAATATGAATTGAATTAGGCATGTTGGAAGACTATTTTTTTTTTAATCTACCCAAATTTCTACATAAGACAGGTAAAACAGGACCTGGTAAACATTCATGGTATCCTTCTCAGGAATTAAGGATTGTTTTTCCTGCTGTTACTGTGATTCAGAATTTTCTTCCTTATTCCCCATCGCTGGTGTAGGGTGGATGATTTATGATGTAAGATGTGTACATGGGGGAACCTGACCCTCAGATCCCTCATTACTCCGAAGGCTCTCCCTAGAAAGCGAAGGACACAGAGATATATGAGAGAGTACTACTGGGCACTATCCCGAGTATTCCTTGCTCCTCAGCTTTTCAGGAGAGGACTCTTAGAGAGAAGAAGGGAGGCAATAACAGAGAATGTGAGTTTTTGTTTGTGCTGTTACTTATTGTATGAAAGATGTGTGAAATGTTCAAAGGAAAGGAGTTCTTGACCATTCTCTATGGCCACATTGCATTTAAAAATTTTTGTTCCTTGGATTTTCAATATGTATTCCCCATGTAGAATTTACACTTTCAGGATCCAGGTATCTGGGCTTTGTTCCATCAGATACCATCCATCCTTAAAAAGGCATGGACACTAAGCTAATCCTCTTTATTTTCCATCTCATCAATCATGTAGTCAGCACTGGGACTTACACAAAATTCCTCCTCCCTCCAGAAGTCATGACCTTTTCACAATCCCTGGACCTTTTCTTTCCAATTCAGTGACCTTCATTAACACAGCAAATACAGCAAACAAACAAACAAAAGACATCAGAAAACAAATCCAAATGGAAAATGGTTTTGTATGGGTCCCTTTGGGAAGACGCTTACAATAAGATATGAGTTATCAAAAACTTATATCTGTGGATTCTGTTTTAAATTTTCCTTGTTTCCAGATGAGACAGGAAAAAGAACCTTTCCCTATTGGAAAGGAAGAACTCAGGAGAAGGTAGAAGTAGGGGAATAAGGTTTAGTGCTTTGGTTTTATCAGCCTTTACCCAGAGTGAATAAGAGTCGTCATGTGCCTAGCTGGCATTCATAAAAGGCCTAAAGGATTTCCCAGGTAGTGCAAAGTATGAAAGGAGGGGGCTGTAAAGGGGGAGATAAATGTTAGGGTCTGGGAGGTATCTGCGAGGTATCTGTAAAGTAAAAACTGAGTCCAACCAACCAATGATTGTGAGTGATTTGGGGTCTTTATCTGGTCAGCCTTCAACAGTCAGAAGGTCTCTGTCTGTTGGGGCTTCCAAAGCTCTAACAGGAGGTGCTCTGATGTTTGGGCATCACTTTAGGGATCTGGGGAAAGCCCTTGTCACTTAGCAACTCTCACTATCTTCTTACGGTGCTTTAACATTTTTTTTTTTTTTCCTGTGTGGCCTTCACTTAAACACAGAAATCCTTTTCATGACCCGAATTTGTGGGTGGTGTCCTGGACCACCAGAGAGTTGTTGGTGATGAGAAAGTAAAATGCCTCACCTTGTTCCTTGGTGCTCCAGTCTGGAGGCATCTTGCAGTCTTCTTATAAACAAGGTCAGTGATAAAACAATCTTTGTTCAAATTCTGTCCAGTTGAAAAGACATATTGGCTCTCTGAAATAGGACAACTTTGGAACAGGTGAGGTGAAAACTTTCTTTCTTTCTTCCATTTAGGAAGAACTTCAATTAATAGACAGGGCTTTTTACATTGTTTCATTTGCTTGTGAATTTGGTAGTTTGTGTCTTTCAAGGAAACAGACTATTTGGTCTAAGTTGTTGAATGTGTGAGCATAGAGTCCTTAATGTTGCATATCCATTTACTGTCTGTGGAAACAGTACTGATGTAAAATTTGCTTGGTAGTGGGGTGTACTAGCTTCCTGACATGAGTTGGAAAGTTTGCCTTCCTCTTCTGGAAGAGCTTATGTAGAATTAATATCATTTCTTTCTTAAATATTTGGTAGAATTCACTAGTGAAAAAATATTGGCCTAGAATTTTCTGTCTTTATTCCCTATTTTTCCTTATTCTTTCTTCCTTTTTTGGAATAATTTCAATTAATAGATGGGATTTTTTTTTTTTTTTAATGTTGTCTCTTTCGCTTATGAGTTTTGGAAGTTTCTGCCTTTCAATGAATTAGACCGTTTAGTCTAAGTTGTTGAATTTGTGAGTGTAGAGTTCTTAGTACTCCTTATTATCCATTTACTGTTCATGGAAACAGTCCCGATGCCCCATGTTTCATTTTTTATATTGATAATTTTTGTATTCTCCTGCTTTTTTTCAGTCTGAATAGAAGTTTATCAAATTCATTGAACATTTAAAGCAGCTATTTGTTTTATTGCTTTTCTCCATTGTTTTTGTTTGTTTTCTACTTCATCAATTTCTACTAAATTGTTTTTTTCATTCTTTTTCTTGTTTCCAGTTTAACTTCTTCTTTTCTCTCTAGAATTAAGGTGGAACTATAAGTTTCTGATTCCATTTATTTCTTGTTTTCTAATATTGACACGTAATGCCTTAAACTTCTCTCTAAGCACTGCACTAGATGCATCATATGTTGTATATGTGACATTTATTTTCAATTCGTTAATATATGTTTTAATTTTCCTTATGACTTCCCCCTTTGGCCACTGCATACTTAAAACTTTTTCAATTTCTAAATACTTGGAGATGTCTTTGTTTATATTTTTAAATTGAGGTATAATTGATATATATTAGTTCCAGGTGTATAACAATGATTTGATATTATGTATATTGCAAAATGATCACAACAAATCTAGTTGTCTTCCCTCCCCCTGTGTAGTTATACATATATATAACTTATGATGAGGCCTTTTAAGATATTCTGTTAACAACTTTCAAATATGCAATATAGATTATCATCAATAATCACCGTACTTCTTTATTTTATAATTGTTACCTTTTACCTCAACCATTTTTTCTCCTCACCTGAAAACAACCATCAATCTGTTATTTTTACCTAGGACCCTTTTTCTCTTCTTTTCTTCTTCTTCTCTTCCTCCTCCTCCTCCTCCTCGTCCTCCTCGTCCTCCTCCTCCTCCTCCTCCTCCTTTTTCTTCTTTTCTTCCCCTTCTTCTTCTTCTTCTTCTTCTTCTTCTTCTTCTTCTTCTTCTTCTTCTTCTTCTTCTTCTCCTCCTCCTCCTCCTCCTCCTCCTCCTCCTTCTCCTTCTTCTCCTTCTTCTTTCCTGTTTTGATATATAGATTCCACATACAGAGAGATTGTTTTCACACACTGAAGTAAAGCTCTCAGACACCCATCTGAATGTCCATGTGGGGCTGCCTCTGCAAGGGAGAATAGCAGCAGCTGAATTCTGCACACAGATTTTCTTTGACTTTTTATCAGGAAAGCAAGGACAGATGTGTCAAATCATGGGAAAGTTGTACAAAGACGTCACACAGGCCTGCACCCTCCCCTATATGCAAGCAGGTAGGGAGGAAGTTACAAGATAAAGGAGGAGCAGGATATTTGTGCCAGCAATCGCTGAAGGCGGGAAGGGGAGTTGAGGGTTACTTTCTTTCATAGCTCCTAATCTATGTCCTGCCCCAAGAGATGATGAGCTCGTGCTCCCACCAGGCCATCATATTCAATAGCCTGAGAACAGGAATGCTGCTGAGGTTTCAGCTGCTTCCACAATCAATTCTTAGGGTTTACAATACATTTGCTAAGAATAACTCTACGAGAAATCATAAGCTTTTTGTCTTTCTCTGACACATTTTACTGAGCTAAAGCCTTCAAATTCCATACAAGATTTTATTATTTTTCATTACTGAATAATAATCCATTCTGTCTATATGCACACATAATCCTTGTTTGAATACCCAAAGGGGAGATCCTGAATCACATTTTAGGTCTATTTTACACTTGGAAGGAAGCTCCATATGTTTTCCATAGAGTTGTTTGAATTTCCATTCCCTGCAATGTTGCACATGGTCAACTTTCTCTTCATCTTTGCCAACGCTTAATATTTCTAGTCTTTTTGATAATAGGCATTCTAAAGAGTGTGAGTTAATATTTTATACTGGTTTTGATTTGCATTTCCCTGAAGAGTAGTGATGTTGAGAATCTATTCATGCATCTATAGGTCATCTTTATAAGCCTTCCTTGGAACCGTATCTATTCAGATTCTCTGTGCATCTTTCAGATTTTTTTTTTCTTTTTTTGCTATGGAGTTTTATGAACTTTTTAAAAATACAATTTGGGTGTTAAACCCTTATCAGATATGATTTGCAAACATTTTCTCCCATACAGTACATTGCATTTTCATTTTGTTGATGATTCCCTTTGCTGTGCAGAACCATTTTATTTTGATGTAATTCCACTTGTTTATTTTTGCTTTTATTGTCTTGTTTTTGGAATTAGATCAAAGAATTCATGGTCATGGATCTTACCATGCATGTTTTCTTCTAGGCGGTTTATGGTTTCAGGTCTAAACTGAAGTCTTTGATCCATTTTGTTTTAGTTTTTCTGTATGGTAATAATCTAGTTTTCTTCTTTTGAGTGTGGTTGTCCTGCTTACACAAAGCCACATATTAAGAAGACTGTATTTACTGCATTGTATATTTTTCTGTCTTTGTCATAAATAAATTGTCTGTCATAAAGAAATTGACTATTGACCATCTATTTTTGGGCTTTCTTCTGGGTAATCTACATGTTCCATTTTTCTATATGTTCCATGATTCTATGGAAAATATGTTTATTGTTATGCCAATACTGTGCTGTTTTGATTGTTATAGTTTGAAATCAGGAAGCATGACACCTGCAGTTTGTTCTCTATCAAGATTGCTTTGACTACTCAGGGCTTTTTGGGGTTCCATACAACTCTAAGCATAGAAAACTATTCTGTAAAAAATGCAGGATTTGGATTGAACCTGTGGATTGTTACGATTGTATAGTCATTTTTGCAATATCAATTATTTCAACCTATGAGTGAAGAATAGGTTACCTTGTTTGTGTGTTCTTCACTTTTTTACATCAATGTCTTGGAGTTTTCAGTGCACATGTCTTCCACCTTCTTAGTTAAATTTATTCCTAGGTATTTTATTATTTTCTCTTGTTTTTGTTTCAATGCAACTGAATCCCTTTTATTATTGTAAAAGATGTATGATTTTTTTATTAAAGTATCACTAACATACAGTGTCATATTAGTTTCAAGTGTACAATATCATGAATCAACAATATTATACATTACTCAGTGCTAACAACATAAATGTAATCCTAACCTTCATCTATTTTACCAATCACTAAACTCACTTACCCTCTGGCAAACACTGGTTTGATTTCTGGGTTTAAGATGCTCTCTCTCTCTCTCTCTCACTTTTTAGCCTCTATTTTGGTTTTGCATTTGCTTGCTTGTTTTGTTTCTTTAAGTGCACATAGGAGTGAAACCATATGATATTTTGACTTGGTGTTTTACCCTTTAGGTCCTTCTGTGTTGATGAAAATAGAAAGATCTCCTTCTTTATTATGGTTGAGTAATATTGAGTAATATTACATGCATATAACACATTTGTATATACCCATTCCTCTAAGGATGGCATTTTATTTATTTATTTTTTTTTTCATTTGTTTGTTTGTTTTTGCTACAATTGTATTTTCTGAACCTGTCTTTCAGCTAATTAATTTTAAGTTAGTATAATTCAACAGATTTTTTTATACTCACTTTGTACCTTGAAATTTTACTACATGTGTTTATTAGCTCTAAAAGCTTTTGGTAGAATGAGGCCTTAGGGTTTATTTCTTCCTTTGCGGTTTGGTTATATGTTTTTATATATGTTCTTTATATATTCTTGCCTGAAGCTGTGGCTAGAACTTCATGTACTATTGTGAGTAGAATTAGTGTGAATAGTGATCTTTGTCTTCTTTCTGATGTTAGAGGAAAACATTTCTGGTTTTCACTCTCGAGTGTAATGATAACTGTGCACTTGTCCCATAGGGCTTTACTTATGTTGAATTGCTATCCTTCTATATGCAATTTATCAGCATTTTTATCATGAAAAGGAACTTATTTTTTTTAATTGGATAATGGTTATTAAAGAGGGCACTTGATATAATGACTATTTTGTGTTCTATGCAACATTCTACCCCTGAAACTTATAATACAGTGTACATTAACTAAATTTAATTTAAATAAATAGTTTTTTAAAAGTGGAATAAAAGGCACTTTTTTTTTATCAAATACTTTTTTTTGCTTCAGCTGAAATGACCTTATTCCCATTTTTGAGAAGTATCATATATATTGGTTTCCTCACATTAAACCATGCTTGCATTCCGGGGATAAATCCCTCATGATCATGATGTATGATCCTGTTGATATGCTGCTGAATGTAGTTTGCTAAGATTTAGTTGAAAAATTTGGATCTATACTCAATACTCAATAAGATTATTGGTCTGTAGTTTTTTGGTTTTGTTTTTGTGCATTTATGTTTTCTAGTGTCCCTCTTAGGCTTAAGTCCTAAGGTAATTCTGGCCTTGTAAAATAATTTTGGAAATGTCTCCTGTTTTTAAATCCTTTAGAAAACTTTGAGAAGGAAGCGCTTGGGTGGCTCACTTGTTGAGCGTCTACCTTTGGCTTAGGTTGTGATCAGAGGACCCTGGGACTGAGCTCTGTGTTGGGCTCTGGGCTCAGTGGGAAGCATACTTTTCCCTCTTCCACTTCACCTGCTTGTGTTGCCTCTCTCGCTGTGTCTCTCTCTGTCAAATAAATAAATAAAATCTTAAAAAGTATATCTTAAAAAAAAAAACATTGAGAAGAATCAGTATTGGTTCTTTAAATGTTTGATAGATTTGATAGATTATTTCTTGATTACTGATTCAATCATTTTCACCCTTATCTCTCTGCTTTAGAGTTTTTGTTAACTCTCTGAGCCAGTTTTTGTTGTTGTTTGTTTGTTTGTTTGTTTTCCTAGACCTCAAATGTATTCATTTGAGATAGAGGAAAGACAGAACACAGGAGGAGAGTGAGAAGCAAACTCCTTGCTGAGCAGAAAGCCCAGTAAGGGACTTTATTCCAAGGCCCAGAGATGTGGCAGACACTTAACTGACTTCAGCCATCCAAGGATCCTCTAAACCAATCTTGATACTTGTATGTTTCCAGGAATTTATCTATTCATTGTAGAAAATCCTATCTTCTGGACCACATGCATATGGTCAATTGACACCAAAGGAGACAAGAATATGCAAAGTCTTATCAAAACATAGTGTTAGGAAAATGGGACACCTACAAACAAAATAGCGAAACTGGACACTATTTTACCCCCTTACACAAAAAAAAACTGAAAATGTATTAAAGCCCTAATTGTGAGAACTGAACCCATAATACTCCCCCAAAATGTGCAGTAAGCTCTTGTACACCTCCCTTAACAACATATTTATGAGTATGTCTCTGCAGGCAGGGCAAACAAAGGCAAAAATGAACCTTTGGAACTATGTCAAAATAAAATATATTGCACGGGGAAGGCAACCTAACAAAACAAAAAGACAACCCAGTAAATGGGAGAAGTTATTTGCAAGTGACACATCTGATAAGGGGTTAAAATAGAAAATGTATAAAGAATTTATACAACTCAATGCTAAAAAAAAACAAACTCTGACTTAAAATGGGCAGAGTACCTGAGTAGGTATTACTCTAAAAAAACACAAAACAAATGAAAACCTACAGAAGACCAAGATGTGAAGATATTTTCAATATCAAGTATCAACAGGGAATTCTGTTGCCATGGTTCTTTTCCTGACAATGGCTGTGTTTCTTCGGAGAGAACCCTTAGAACTTTGATTTCACTGTACAGAGTACTCTGCAATGTGGTGGCTTCTTCTTACTATTGGCTAGATTACTGTGAGTGTGGAGCAGAGGCCAGAGATGATTTAAGTCCTGCCAGTTCCTCAGACACAGTGTATACATTTGGGGTGATAACAAGCTCCTTAATCTCTGGGGTGACCATACCAGCACATAGGAACTCTTCCAGTGCAGGGCTGCAGGGAGCACTTCAGCCAGTCTGGATATTTCCTGTGCTTCCAGGGGACACATTCAGAGCTCAACTCTGACATCAGATGTATCTGTTCTTTCAGGAATTTCTAAACAAGAAATCACTATGGAATGAGTACAGATTCAAAAATAGAATTATAACTCTGTAGGTCTAAGGGTGGCAGAGCCTGGATACATGATTTGGGTGCTGCGGACTGAGGGGCAGGACGGCTGGAGGATTGCTATAAGCCATTTATAGAATAAAACTTTTGGGGGGCGTTTTCAGAGGGCAATTGGAGAATAATCTGTATTACTCTTAACTGCAGAAGGCTCATGTGAGTATCAGTGGTATCAGCGGACAGGGTTTTCCTCAAGAGCTTCTGCCATCAGACAACCACCATATCCTGTCGAAATACATTTCCCTGGGGAGACACCAGAGATTATCTGTTCAAAAACAATATTCAACTGGATGCATTTTAGATAGATTATTGACTTATTGATGATTCATGAATTAGGCAACATCTCATCTAGCAAATAGAAAGGAATCCATTGAGTGGTAAGAAATGAAATGTTTTCAAAGTAAGAGAAGACAAGAAGAAATTATTAGCAAAGAATCTATTGTTGTAGTAAAAATTTCTCTCCTAAGGGAAAGGCAAATGGCCTATTGGCAAAAGTCCAATGCTGACTGGGAATTGTTATGCTGACTGGTTAAAGGATCCATTCCTGGGGGATTGAAAGTGTAATTTTGTTAAGTATTAGGTCTTGGTTTACTGAGTTGATGCCTTAACTTCAGTGGCTTCAGTCCCTATGACCTTTATTTTCACAATTCCCCCCATTTGATTAGACTCAGTTTACCTTAGAGATGGGATCAAAATGGAAGACATTGGTGCTACTTTCAGCTACTGTTCGGTAGTTCTCACAGCTTTTGTTGATCCTTTGCATGGTATTCACATGACATGATGTTTTTGCTTAATCTCTGTGATATTCACAGGTTATGATGTCAGGTTCACAAATTTTGAATCCGTCACCCTCTTCATTCTTTTTCTGATGGTCCTGACTTAGGGAGATTATTTGCTCAGTGGTTAGCATCTGGATCATGCATTTGTAAGTTATGAGAAAATACAATGCACCATGCAGATGATTATAATATTTATAAGCAGAATAATTTTCACTAGTTGTTATGCACTTTGAAGCTTTGGTTCCCATGACCAATACCAGTTGAAATCATAATAAGTCAAAGAGAGACCCCAGTGAAGGAGTCACTTTTTTTTAACCCAAGTGGCTTACTCAGTGATCTTATCTAGTTGTGTTTCAACTTCCTGGGAAGTGTTTATCTAGGTGCATGAAGTGGCACTGGCCACAGTATAGACACCTCCATGCTCAGCTAACAGCTAACCAGTTACAACATTATTGTCAGGAGAATCCTTGACCAGGATATCTAAGATTCTGTCTTGGGCAGCTACTGCTTTTGTTACACGTTCTGGAATATCTTTGGGGGATAAGAAAAGTGTCCTGACGAAATCGCCATGTAAATTTACTCTTAAGCAGGGAAGTAGGGCCTTGCCAAAGGAAACAAATCCTGAATCATGAATGCCTCCTTCTTGGTCTTTTTTAACTTAATGATGTAAATCCAGTAGAGTCAACTAATGAAATATCTGATTTTGTTTGTGGATTGTGAGGGGCAGAATTCGATCCCCTTTGTAGCAATGGGTTGGGACATATAGCTGAGTGTGTTATTCTTCCAGGGCTATGCCAGAGGAAAGGAAAGGTAAGGGAGAAAGGGTTTCACATTTAGTTTAAGGATGAAGATTTGCTCTATTTTCTTGGGGGAAATCGGCCTACCTCCATGTCAGCTTCTTCTCTTCCTCATCAATTCGCTGTGGAGTCTCTAGTGTTTGTACATGAGCAGGTGTCAGGAAATGCTTTCATTAGCTCTGGATGTGTACCCAAGACTCAGCACCTTCTAGTACTGTAGTAATGCCACTGATAGGGAGAACTTGGGAAGATCCCTTTCTGTGGCATTCAAAAACTGTATACTTCTGATGACTTCTCCAGTATACTGTCACCAGGTGGTAGACTATGGCCAACAGGAAACTTTGAACTGGGATCTGGGAAGGCTTCTTTAAGCTGTCGATGTTAGGCTTGAGTGTAAAACATTAGAGACTTACCATAGCTGGTCATACTAGCAGGAGACAACAGGGATCAGCAGAAAGTTTATGCCAGTGACTATGTCAGGAGGGTAAGTTTACAGGCCCAAAGAGGGCACTGCAAACAGTCAGCAGGACCAAAGGCATTACCTTAGAGCAGGAAGTCCAGTAGTTTAGGCTTATTTAAAAATGCTAAGTGTCAGGGTCCCATTAGTTCTCCCAACTTTGCCTGATGATGGAAGGTGATAGAACAGTGATGATTCCAAGATATTTGCAGACTTTTTGTTAAGGGTGGTATAATTGGACCCATGAAATGGGCGTTTCAATCATTTGATATTGTGGAAAGTATACTGCAAGGGGGAAACACATTTTCCAATAGTTTCTTTTCCACCGTGAGGGCAACAGCCTTGGAGTAGGGGAAAGCTTCCAGCTAACTGGAAATCATAGATTCAATAAGGAGAATATTTTGATAATTAAATAAAGACCAACCACAGAAGTAAATGTCCAGAGGCAAGAGATTTGAGGTCTCAGGGGACAAAAACAATTTTTCAAGAATAATGTACTTCACAAATCAAGTATTGCTGGTATACTGTTTTCACGATTTTACAGTAGTTTCCCCACTTAGACGTAGTTTGATCTTAGTAATTTGAGTCATCTTAAATCCACTATGATGGGTGATGAATGAAAAGAATGAGAAAAAAATAGGGTTAGCCAGTGAGCTCAGTAGAAAAAAAGCAGCTGTCTGGGATTTCCCAAAGTCCTGACTGCTTGTTCAACCTACAACAATTGCCGACCAATCTTATTCTCTCTGGTTGAGAACTGAATGCTGCCACATTACCCTCACATTTGAATGGCAAAAATCTGGCATTGAGGGAATGTTTTTGTAGCAGCAGAATGGGTTTTATCCACATGTAGCTAAGATCTTTATAGATTCTTTCACTGGCTGCCTTTGCTTGCAACCAAGCTGAGGTATTTTTCTGATATTCTGACTCAAGTGTTTTTAGTGGGGGCCTCAGTTTTGATGACAGAAGTTCCCAAACTATTACCTATTACCAAAACTTTATGTGTGTGTGTGTGTGTGTATATATATATATATATATATATATATATATATATATATATATATATATATACATATCCTTTTTGAAAGGACAAAAAGATGGTCCTTTCAAGAGATAGGGGAAAAAAAAACCAAACTTTAAACCAAAACCAGGTTACTTTTTGTATTAGAACTGGGTGTTATACATAAACAATGAATCTTGGAACACCTTCTCATAAACTAATGATGTAGCTTATGGTGACTAACATAAAGTAATAAAAAATAAAGAAAAAAAAAGAACTTATTTATTCCAGTGTCAGTGCTGTCCATGCATAAAATCCCTTTCCAAAATTTCCCTTTTTCCTTTTAAATATTATATTTATTTATTTGACACAGAGAGAGCAGGGGGCAGAACTCAAGCAGCGGGAACAGCAGAGTGAGAGGGAGAAGTAGGCTACTGGTTGAGCAAGGACCTTGATGTTGGGCTTGATTCCAGGACACTGGGAAATGACATAAGCCTAAGTCAGATTTTTTTTTTAATTATTATTTGACAGATAGAGATCACAAGTAGGCAGAGAGGCAGGCAGAGAGAGAGAGAGAGTAAGAAGCAGGCCTCCCATGGAGCAGAGAGCCCGATGCGGGGCTCGATCCCAGGACCCTGGGATCATGACCTGAGCTGAAGGCAGAGGCTTTTTAACCCACTGAGCCACTCAGGTGCCCCCCTAGGTCAGATTCTTAAGGGACTGAGCCACCTAGGAGACCCCCAAAGTTTCCTTTTAATAATCTTTCTCCAACTTCCTTTTGCCACCAAAAAAAAAAAAAAAAAAAAGGTATATCTCCACCCTACTTACATATTTCTTTACCAAATTTACCAAAATTTAAATAGCAAGCTCTAGGTAACTGTGTGTTATATCACCATTTTTGAGAATTATATAATTATATTTCATAATTTCTAGAAACATTACTATTTAGAGTAATCTTTCAGTAAGCAGGCCAAAAATTTTTTGCCAGTGGACCTACATTTATCTTTAGTTCCTCTGTAGCAAGCCAGAATTAGAGAAAATTATGTTTAGTAATTAATGTTTCATTATTTTATCTTATCTAGACATCATCTAGATATTTAATGAATTGACCTTAAATCATTACTTAATCTAACTCAGCAAAACTTTAAGAATTTAGTTTATCAAAATGTTTTGGAAACTATTTAAAGATTACCTATAATTAAATATATACATTTGGATATTTTATTTAACTATACATACTTATACATCTTTTCATACACATGTTCTTAGCAATCATTCATATATTACCCACAAAATGAGGGCCATACACTGAGACAATAAAATCAATTATTCTCCTAATTTATTTTTATTTTATTTTATATTCAGTTGTTCTTTTTTAATTTAAATCCAGTATAGTTAACATACAGTGTTTTGTGTGTTAGTTGTACAATATAGTGACTCGACAATTCTATACATTACTCAGTGTTCATCAGGACAGGTGCCCTCCTTACTCCTCATCCCCTATTGCCCCCATCCCCTTCCCATCTCCCCTCTGTTAACCATCAGTGTGTTCTCTATAGTTAAGAGCCTGTTTCTTTCTTTGCTTTTGCCCCTCTCTGTCTCTTTTTTAACTCTTTGTTCATTGATTTTGTTTCTTAAATTCTACATATGAATGAAATCATATAATTCTTGTCTATCTCTAACTGGCTTATTTCACTTATATTATACTTTCTAGGTCCTTTCATGTCATTGCAAAAGGCAATAGTTCATTCCTTTTTATGGTTGAATGATAATTAATTATGTATGTATGCCATATCTTCTTTCTCCATTCATCAATGGATAGACACTGGGCAGCTTCTATAATTTGACTTTTGTAGAAAACGCTGCAATAAACACAAGGGTTCATGTATTTCTTTGAATTAGTGTTTCTGTATTTTGTATTTGACCCCCAAAAGAGTGGTTACCAGATTGTAGGGTGGCTCTATTTTTAGAATTTAGGGGAAATGCCATATGGTTTTCCATAGTGGCTGCACCATTATGCATTACCAGTGACAGTACAGATTTCTTTTATTTTCTTTTCTTTTTTCTTAGCTTATTTATTTACTTGTTTTTTTAGTTTTCAAATTTCTTTGCAGTGTGCCAGAATTCATTGTTATGTACCACACACATTGTTCCATGCATTGTGTGCCCTCCATAATACCCACCACCAGGCTCACGCAACCTCCCACCCCCGCCCTTCAGAACCCTCAGATTGTTTTTCTGAGTCCATAGTTTCTTGTGATTCGTCTCCCCCACCAAATTCCCTAAACTCCCTCCTCCTCTCCATCTCCCCATGTCCTCCGTGCTATTTCTTATGCTCCACAAATAAGTGAAACCATATGGTAATTGACTCTCTGCTTGACTTATTTCACTCAGCATAATCTCTGCCAGTCCCATCCATGTTGATACATAAGTTGGGTATTCATCTTTTCTGATGGAGGCATAGTACCCTATAGTATATATGGACCACAAATTCCTTATCCATTCATCTGTTGAAGGCATCTTGATTCATTCCACAATTGAGCAACTGTGGCCATCGCTGCTATGAACATTGGGGTACAAATGGCCCTTCTTTTCACTACATCTGTATCTTTGGGGTAAATACCCAGTAGTGCAATTGCAGGGTCATAGGGAAGCTCTATTTTTAACTTCTTGAGGAATCTCCTCACTGTTCTCCAAAGTGGCTGCACCAGCTTGCATTCCCACCAAAAGTGTAAGAGGGTTCCCCTTTCTCCACATCCTCTCCAACACACGTTGTTTCCCGTCTTGCTAATTTTGGTCATTCTAACTGGTGTAAGGTGGTATCTCAATGTGGTTTTGATTTGAATCTCCCTGATGGCTAGTGATGACAAACATTTTTTTCATGTGTCTGATAGCCATTTGTATGTCTTCATTGGAGAAGTGTCTGTTCATATCTTCTGCCCCTTTTTTAATATGATTGTCCGTTTTGTGTGTGTTGAGTTTGAGGGGTTCTTTATAGATCCTGGATATCTACCTTTTGTCTGTACTGTCACTTGCAAATATCTTCTCCCACTCCATGTGTTGCCTCTTTGTTTTGTTGACTGTTTCCTTCACTGTGCAGAACCTTTTGATCTTGATGAAGTCCCAAAAGTTCATTTTCGCTTTTGTTTCCATCGCCTTTGGAGATATATCTTGGAAGAAGTTGCTGTGGCTGATATCAAAGAGGTTATTGCCTATGTTCTCCTCTAGGATTCTGATGGATTCCTGTCTCACGTCGAGGTCTTTTATCATTTCGAGTTTATCTTTCTGTATGGTGTAAGAGAATTGTGTGGATTTTCATTCTTTTATATATAGAAGTCCCATTTTACCAAAACCATTTATTGAAGAGACTGTCTTTTTTCCACTGTATATTTTTTCCTGCTTTGTTGAAGATTATTTGGCCATAGAGTTGAGGATCCCTATCTGGGCTCTCTACTCTGTTCCACTGGTTTATGTGTTTTTATGCCAGTACAATGCTGTCTTGGTGATCACAGCTTTGTAGTAAAGCTTGAAATCAGGCAATGTCACACCCCCAGTTTTGTTTTTTTCTTTTTCAACATTTCCTTAGCAATTCGGGGTCTCTTCTGATTCCATATAAATTTTAGGATTGTTTGCTCCAGCTTTCTGAAAAATACCAGTGGAATTTTGATTGGAATGGCATTGAAAGTATAGATTGCTCTAGGCAGTATAGACATTTTAACAATGTTTATTCTTTTGATCCAAGAGCATGGAATGGTCTTCCATCTTTTTGTGTCTTCTTCAATTTCTTACATGAGTGTTCTGTATTTCCTCAAGTACAGATCCTTTACCTCTTTGATTAGGTTGATTCCCAGGTATCTTCTGGTTCTTGGTGCTATAGCAAATGGAATCGATTCTCTAATTTCCATTTCTGTGTTTTCATTATAATGTATAAGAAAGCAACTGATTTATATACATTGACTTTGTATCCTGCCACATTACTGAATTGCTGTATGAGTTCTAGTAGTTTGGGGATGAACTCTTTTGGGTTTTCCATATAAACTATCATGTCATCTGCAAAGAGAGAGAGGTTGACTTCTTCATTGCCAATTCAAATATCTTTTATTTCTCTTTGTTGTCTGATTGTTGTTGCTAGGACTTCTAACACTATGTTGACCAAGTGTGGGGAGAGTGGGCATCCTTGTCGTGTTCCTGATCTCAATGGGAAGGCCGTCAGTTTTTCCCCACTGAGAATGATATTCGCTGTGGATTTTTCATAGATAAATTTTATGACGTTGAGGAATTTTCCCTCTGTCCCTATCCTTTGAAGCGTTTTAATCAGGAGTGGATGCTGGATTTTGTCAAATGTTTTTTCCGTATCAATTGAGAGGACCATGTAGTTCTTCTCTCTTTTCTTATTGATTTGTTCTATCACAGTGATTGATTTGCAAATGTTGAACCTTCCTTGAAACCCAGGGATGAATCCCACATGGTTATGGTGGACAATCTTTTTAATATGCTATTGGATCCTCTTAACTAGGATCTTGTTGAGAATCTTAGAATCCATATTCCTCAGGGATATTGGTCTGAAATTCTCCTTTTTGGTTGTGTCTTTGCCTCCTTTGGGGATTAGGGTAATGTTGGCTTCATAAAAAGAATTTGGAAGTTTTCCTTCTTCAATTTTTTGAAACAGCTTCAGGAGAATAGGTGTTATTTCGTCTTTGAGAGTTTGGTAGAAATCCCCAGGGAATCCTTCAGGTCCTAGGCTCTTGTTTTTTGGGAGGTTTTTGATGTCCGCTTCAATCTTGTTACTAGATATCAGTCTATTCAGGTGTCAATTTCTTCATGGTTCAGTTGTGGAAGTTTATAGTTTTCCAGGAATGCATCCATTTAAGCTAGGTCACTTGACTTATTGGCATATAACTGTTGATAATAATTTATGATGACTGTTTCTATTTCCTTGGTGTTAGTTGTGATCTCTCTCCTTTCAGTCATACTTTTATTAATTTGGGCCTTCTCTCTTTTCTTTAGATTAGTTTTGGCCAATGGTTTATCGATCTTACTGATTTTTTCAAAAAAACAGCTTCTAGTTTCATTGATGCATTCTGCTGTATCTCTAGTTTCTATCTCATTGATCTCTGCTCTAATCATGATTATTTCCCTTCTTGTGTGTGGAGTTGGCTTAATTTGTTGTTGATTCTCCACTTCCTTAAAGTATAAACACAGCTGGTGTATTCTGGATTTCTCGTTGTTTTTGGTGTTTTTTTTTGTTTGTTTGTTTGGTTTTTTTGTTTTGTTTTGTTTTTGTTTTTGTTTTTGTTTTTTTTTGAGGGAGGCTTGGATGGCTATGTATTTTCCCCTTCGTACTGCCTTTGCTGTATCCCATAGGTTTTGGGCCAAAGTATCTTCATTCTCATTGGTTTCCATTAATTGTTTAAGTTCTTCTTTGATTTCCTGGTTGATCCTAGCATTCTTAATCAAGGTGGTCTTTAGCTTCCAGGTGTTTGAATTCCTTCCAAACTTTTCCCTGTGGTTGAATGCCAGTTTCAAAGCATTGTGATCTGAAAATATTCAGGGAATAATCTCAATATTTTGGTGTCGGTGAGCCCTGATTTGTGACCCAGTATGTGGTCTATTCTAGAAAATGTTCCATGTGCTCTCGAGAAGAATGAGTATTCTGTTGTTTTAGGGAGGAATATTCTGTATGTATATATGAGGTCCTTCTGGTCCAATGTGTCATTCAATGCTCTTGTTTCTTTAATGATCTTCTGCTTGGATGATCTTTCTATTACTGAGAGTGGAAATTTAAGATCTCTATTGTTAATATATTCATATCAATATGACTCTTTATCTTGATTAACAGCTTTGTTATGTAATTGGCTGCTCTCATATTGGGGACATAGATATTTACAATTGTTAGATCTTCTGGGTGGGTAGTCCATTTAAGAATAATGTTGTGTCTATCTTTATCTCTGACTACAGTCTTCAGTTTAAAATCTAATTTGTCTGATGTGAGAATCGCTATCCCAGACTTCTTTTGAGACCACTGGTATGAAAGATTCTTTTCTATCCCTTCACTTTCAGTCTGGATGTATCCTTAGGTTCTAAACGGGTCTCTTATAGACAACATATGGATGGGTCCCGTCATTTTATCCAATCTGCAACCTGTGCCATTTTATGGGCACATTTTGGAGATTCACGTTGAGAGTGATTATTGAGAGAAACGTTTTTATTGACATTGTTTTACCTGTGAAGTCTTTGTTTCTATAGAGCATCTCCATATATTTCTGTTCAATGATATTCTTGGGTTTTTCCCTCTTTTATATAACCCCCCTTAATATTTCTTGTAGTGCCATCTTGGTTGTCCCATACTCTTTTAAACCTTGCCGGTCTTAGAAGCTCATTATCCCTCCATCCATTTTGAATGTTAGTCATGCAGGGTAAAGTATTCTTGGCTGCATGTTCTTCTCATTTAGTGCCCTGAATATATCTTCCCAGCCTTTCTGGCTTGCCAAATGTCTGTGGACAGGTCTGATGCCATTCTGATGTTCTTTCCTCTGTACCTAAGGAATGTCTTCCCCCTAGCTTCTTTCAGGAGCTCCTGTCTAAATTTTATTTTTTATCATTTTCACAATCAGGTGTCTTGAGGTCTTTCTAGATTCTATGATCATGGGGGGAGCCCTTTCTGCCTCTAGTACAAGAACACTGGTTCCATTCACCAGATTGGGAAAATTTTCATGCAAAATTTGTTCAACTATATCTTCTAGTCTTCTTTCTTCCTCCTCCCCCTCAGGGATTCCAATAATTCTGACGTTGGAACATTTAATGGTGTCATTTATTTCCCTAATTCTGTTTTCATGGCTTCTAAGCTGTTTGTTCCAGACTTCCTCCTCTTCCTTTTTTCTCTATCAGTCTGTCCTCCAGGTCACTAATTTTATCTTCTGTCTCAGTTACCTTAGCTTTTAGAGAATTTTAGTTTGGAACTCATTGAGAACATTGTTAATATCATCCCTGGTGGCTTTCAGTTCTGCCCTAATCAATTTCATTTTGTCATCAAAGGCTTTCTCCAACCTAGCTATTGCCTAGATAATTGATAGTTTGAATTCCTTTTCTGACATACTCTTTATGTCCATGTCCAAAATATCTGATGGAGAGGGCCCAGTCTCTGAATTTTTCCTCTGTTGGGAATTCCTCCTCCTAATCATTTTGGTGAGAGATGGCTGAACAGATGTGTAGCTGAATGTATCAACTGTGGTACAGGCAATGTACACTCTGGAACACTTCTGAGCAATCGAGAGTCCCCATTAAAAAGAAAGAAAAAAGAAAAAGAAAGAGAGAAAGACAGGAAAAAAAGAAAAGATATAATAAAAGAGAAAATCCAGCCTGAATGAGCCTCAAAGGTAAGATTTTTAAAGTATGCAAAGAAAACAAACAAAAAGACCGACAAAAGTAGATGATAAGAGATAAATAAATAAATAAATAAATAAAACCGGCAAAATGAACCCCAAGGATAAGATTTATATACTAGAACAAAAACAAATACACAGAAACACTGATAGAAGAAAAAGTTGGGAGGGTGGTTATAAATTCTCAATGTGGGTGAGGAAGTTTATTTTGATTTTTCCTGGATATATCTTGATATCTTTGTTAAAGGACTCAAGTTTCCTGAGGTAAAGAGGAATTAAAACTGGTTTACATAGAAGGGTAGCACTGACTGGGCTAAGGGGATTATTTTGAAGCTTATCTCTTTATGAATATTTTTAAAAAATAAAATAACATAAATTAGAAAGTAGCGAAACAAAAGAGAAACACAGGTATATGTTTCAAAAAAGTTCAATTAAAAGGTTATTATGGAATTTGATGTACTGAACTTCCCATTGTGATGGTAAATAGATTAAAATGTTATATTTTAAAAAATGAAAAGAACCAGAATATTGGGAATGAATTAAAAATAAAAGTTGTGTCTATGATGTAGTGGTGGTTGTCCTCTTGTTTTTGTTTTGTTTTGTCATTGTTATTTTTGTTTTTGTTTTTGTTTTTGTTTTTTTGGCTGGCTTTCTGTGGGAGGGGGCTGCTGAGGGTTTTTCATGGAGTCTTGCTATAGTTGAGTTCTCCTGCCCCCATCAATAGTCTGGGCTCTGAGAAAACCAGTCCCCCACCCCCCGGAGGATTTTTTGTTTGTTAGTTTGTTTTTTTTCTCCCCTTGGAGGCTTTTGGCAGTTCTTTGGATGTTTAGAGGGTAGCAAACTGCATACAGATCTCCATCTCTCATAAAAGCCTCAATCTGTTCCCTTCTGGGTGCTCCAAAGCACATAAATTCTTCCTCTGCTACTGGCAGAGCACATCTTGAGTCACAGTCTCTGGGGTCACAGGAACTCCCATTCTACCCAAAACCATGAGAAATACTAGCCTCAGCTGTCTGGACAGTTCTAGATGGCCAGAGAGGTTCCCAACCAGAGATAGAACCTGAGTTTTTCACACTGTCCCGGACTGAGAGTGTTCAAAATCTCCCATTCCCAGAGAGCACTGGGTAGTGCCTGCACGGACCTCTCTCAGGGAAGGTGTGGAGCCTGACCCACTTCCCTGGTCCTGCAGCACAGATGCAGAGCACAAAAGGCTTGGTTCTAGAGAGCTCAAGCTGGCAACTAACCCAGACTCTCCTGGGCATGACCGCCCAGATGCTCTCATGTGCACCGGCCACACAGGGACCAAGACCTGGCTTTTTTTGCTGTGCTCTCTGGTTCCCTGCCTGTGGTGGCCTTTATGGGTCCATGGGCTTAAGTCCCTGTCCCTAACGGTCAATTCCGCCAATTTTCCCTTAAGATATTTTGCTCTTTTTGAGCACTTTCAACCAGACTCCAAGTCAATTCTGGTCCCCAATTACAGGGCACTCTTGTATTTTCCAGTGAGTTGCTTCTGGTGGCTCCCTCCCCCTTTTGCTTATCTTCCAATATCACAGTGTTCCCACTCTGCTTTACCTGTTCATGGGCATCTTCTGCTCCCAAAGAGATACAGAAGTGTATAATTCCAATCTCAGGCTGATTTCATGGGTGATCAGAGTTCTTTGGTAGGTAGTCAGCTCACTTTAGGAGACAGGTTGAAACAGCACCTCCTACTTCTCTGCCACCTTGTCTCCGAACAACAGTACAGTTTTCTTCCACATCCTTGCCAACACTTTTGTTCCTGCTGTTTTTAATTTTGACCCCTCTGCCATCATGAGGCAATATCTCATTGTGGTTTAATTCGCATTTACCTGATAGTAAGGCATGTTGAGTATCTTTATGTTTCTGGTGTCATTCTTTATGCCTTCCAGGGAAAAATGTCCATTCATATCTTTTGCCTATTTTTAAGTTGTATTAATTGATTTTTGAGTGTTGGTTTATATCAGTTCCTTACACGGTTTGGATACTCTTTATTGGATATGCTATTTGCAAATATCTGATGCCATCCAATAGGTTGCCCTTTGGTTCTATTGATAGTTCCTTCTGCTGTGCCTAACCCTTTATTTTTATGTAGTCCCAACAGTTTATTTTTGCTTTATATCCCTTGCCTTTAGAGGTGTATCTAGAAAAATGTTGCTATGGCTGAAGTCAGAGACATTACTGCTTGTTCTCTCTTCTAGGATTATGATGGTTTCAGGTCTCACATTTAAATATTTAATCCATTTTGAAATTGTTTTGTGTATAGTTTAAAAACGTGGTCCAGGATCCACCAACCGGGGGAGGAGTCAAGATGGCGGAGAAGTAGCAGGCTGAGACAACAGCGGGTAGCAGGAGATCGGCTCGATAGCTTATCAAACCATTGTGAACACCTACAAATCCAACGGGAAATTGAAGAGAAGAAGAGGAACAATTCTAGAAACAGAAAATCGATCACTTTCTGAAAGGTAGGACCTGCGGAGAAGTGAATCCAAAGCGACGGGAAGATAGACCCCGGGGGGAGGGGCCGGCTCCCAGCAAGCGGCGGAGCAACAGAGCACAACATCGGGACTTTTAAAAGTCGGCTCCACTGGGAGACATCGCTCCAGAGGCTAAACCGGGGGAAACCCAGGCAGGGTCAGCGTAACCCCGGGTCCCGCG
>JAHRIG010009371.1:1090674-1173146 GCA_020311275.1 Eira barbara
TTGGGGGGGAGGTAGGAAAAGAAAAAATGAAAAGATGGGATTGGGAGGGAGACAAACCATAAAAGACTCAATCTCAAAAAACAGACTGAGGGTTGCTGGGGGGAGGGGGGATGGGAGAGGGTGGTGGGGAAATGGACATTGGGGAGGGTATGTGCTATGATGAGTGCTGTGAAATGTGTAAACCTGGCGATTCACAGACCTGTACCCCTGGGGATAAAAATACATTATATGTTTATTAAAATGGGAAAAAAATACTAAAAAAAAAAAAAAAAATGAATATCCACCAACCTTTTGCTATTCTTCCATTCAATGGAATGACTAACTCTTTAGTTCCATGTAAGTCATACAAATAACATTATCTGTTTGAAGTAGTGAAGGATTACTTGATAGAACAACTTAAACCCTGCATTTTAACTTTGGGTGCTATAAAATGTGTAATTACAGCAAAAAAAAAAAAAAAAAAAAAAAAAAAAAAAAACGTGGTCCAGTTTCATTCCTTTGCATGTCACTGAACTGTTTCCCTACACTATTTGTTGAAAAGACTGTCTGTCATATTGTTTCCTGCTTTGTTAAAGATTAATTGGCAATACAGTAGTGGGTCCATTTCTGGGTTCTTTATTTTGTTCTGTTGATCTGTGTAGCTATTATTATACCTGTGCCATACCATTTTGATTACTACAGTTTCTAACATAACTAGATGTCTGGAATAATGATACCTCCAGTTCATTTTTCTTATTTTCTTATTCTTCCAGATTGCCATGGCTATTTGTGCGGTTTTTGTGTGTGTGTGTGTGTGTGTGTGTTTTTTTTTTTTTTGTTTTGTTTTGTTTTTTGTTTTGTTTTGTTTTTTCGGTGTGGTTCCATACAAATTTTAGGACCGTTTGTTCCAGTTTGGCGGAAAATGCTATTGGTGTTTTAATCAGGCATGCATTGAATCTGTAGATTGCTTTGAGTAGTACAGACATTTTAACAATTTTTATTTTTCCCACTCATAAACATGGAATGTCTTTCCACATCTTTGCATTTCCTTGAATTTCTTTAATCAGCATTTTGCAGTTTTTAGAGCAGTGGTCTTGCATGTCTTTGGTAATGTGTATTCCTAGATATTTTACTGGTTTTGGTGCAATTATAAATTGTATTTTTACTTATTATTTTTTCTTTCTGCTACCTCATTATTAGTGTATAGGAATGCCACAGATTTCTATATATATTATTTTGTAGCCTATGACTTTACAGAATTCATCGATCTCCTTTGGTAGTTTTTTTTGGTAGAATCTTTAGGGTTTTCTATATATAGTATCTTGTCATTTGCACATGGTGATATTTTACTCCTTCCTTAACAATTTGAATTTCTTTTATTTATGTTTTCTAATTTCTGTGACTAGGACTTCTAGTACTATGTTGAGTTAAAATGATTAGAACATACATTCTTGTCTTGCTCCTGATCTTAGGGGGAAAATTCTCAAGTGTTCACAATTTAGTATGATATTTGCACTGTGTTTTTGTCATATCAGACCATTATTATGTTGAGGTATGCTCCCTCTAGACCTACTGTGTTGAGGTTTTTATAATAAACGGTTGTTCTATTTTGCCAAAACTTTGTCTGGATCTATGAATATGACCACATGGTTTATTCTCTCTTGTATTGATGTGATGTGTCAAGTTTTAGTTTTATGAATATTGAACCAACCTTGCATCCTGGGAGTAATTCCTACTTGATTGTTATACCAAGCTATTTTTAATAAAAGATTGTTGGATGAAAGCCAGACAGGGAAAAAGGACCCCTATCCCAAGAGAGAACTACCCTTAAAAGGACAAAGATTAGCTTGATCTGGTGGCCCGTAGCTGGCCTTAAGGCATGCCTTAAGGTGGCATGCCTTAAGACATTGGTGAAGGCTGTCTGCTTGGTGCCTGAGGCTATGAAACACCACCTTCGAAGGAGCCCTCCACTCCTTCTCATGGGATCAATTACCTGATAGTTAGATGAACTCTGATTGGCTGATAAGCCAAGATTAAAACAGATCACACTTAAAAACCCATAACAACCCTAGGTTTAAGTGTCAAATTTGTAAGCCTCTTGGGTCCCCTTCTTCCTCAGGAGCTTTATGCTACCCCTGAATAAATTTCAGTTTGCTACACACCACTCTTTGTCTGGTCTACCTCTTAATTCTTTGAAGGGAGAGACCACGAACCACCAGCACTATAGAAAAGAAATCCTGTATTTTTTTTTAACATTTGTAACAGAGGTAACATTAATTTATTTCTTTGATTATAGGTAAGCACAGGTTGAATATAAATGTTAATTTTATGGTTCATGACTCTAAACACATGTTCATTTTATTAAACAGACAACCTCAAATTAGCCTTAATACCAAATATATTTCTAGATCACATGAACTTGAAAAACATTTAGGCGAATTTCTAGCTTTCCAGTGTTATGAATACCTTTTCCTTACAATTGCTTGCCTTCAAACCAACTAAGTTGAGAGTTTACAATGAAACTTTCCAGAGGTAGAAATATCACGCATTAAAACACACACCAGTGAACAAGGACCTTATATTTACTGACATTTGTGGAGAAGATTTTTTTAATATTTGTGTTTATTCCTGCAATTAATTTAAGGAGGTTCTGTCAGAGTTGCAGCACAACACCCATTTAGCAGTCTGTTGTATAAAATGCCCTTTCCCTTTAATCCTCTTTAATTTAGTTTAGTTTAGTTTAGTTTTGTTTTGTTTTAAGATTGCATTTATTTATTTGAGAGAAAGAGTGAGCAGGAGCAAGGAGGAGGGACAGAGGGACAGGAAGAAGCAGACACCCCACTGAACAGGGGCTCTATCATGACCTGAGTCAAAGCCAGGCACTTAACCAACTGAGCCAACCAGGTACCTTTTCCTCTTTACTTTAAGTGATTATCAATATCTTTATTTTTCAAACACATGATAAGATGTATATCTATAGGAAGCAGAGAAAGAAGGCAAGTTCCTCCAGGAGGATTTAGGTTCCCTAAGACCAGTAACTCATAAGCCCTTAGTGCTTCATTTATTTATTTAGTTATGTTATGTTATGTTATGTTATGTTATGTTATGTTATGCTCTGCTATGTTATGTTATGTTATGTTATGTTATGTTTGTTATTTATTTATTTAATCTCTTTTTAAACAGTTTTATTGGTGTATAATGAACATATGCAAAACAGCAACTATTTAAAGCGAATATTTTGATGAGTTTTGACATATGTATATATCTCTGAAACCTCAACACAACCAAGAAACTGACTAAGTGCATGTGGCCTCCCCCACCAGTTTCCTCATTCCTTATAAAATAATTTTTGCATTTTCTAGAATTTTATAAAATCAAATAATAGAATAGATGTCTTTCTTGTTGTTGTGTTTGGCTTTTATTTTTCACTCAGCATAATGATTTTGAAATGATTTCCATGTAAGGCCATTTATGCCTCTTTTCACACATCTCTTTTTCTTATTTCATAGTAATCCTACTGAACGCAGAACCCATTTATTTATTTTTTTTTCCTTTTCTACTCTCAGGGTTCAGTTATTATCACATAAGGAAACACATATCCTTTCAAAATAAATAGGATATTATTAAAAGGAAATAAAGGCCTTCTCTAAAGAGAGTGTAATGGACTGAACTGTGTTCCCTCACAAATAATATGTTTAAGTTCTAAGCCCTAATAGCTCAGAATGTGACTATATGTAAATAGGCTTTTTAAAGAGTTCATTAGGTTAAAATTAGGTCTTAGATTCCAATTCCAATCTTTTGAGGACAGGTATCCTTAAAATAAGAGATTTGGATACAGATGTCTCATGAAGAAATACCATGTGAACTTAAGGAGAATATATTAATTTCAAAGTCAATGGGAGAGTCCTCAGACCTTACTGATAATTTGGATTTCCAATAACGAGCCTCCAGAATTGTGCACAAATGAGTTTCAATTGTTAAGTTTGTGGTACTTTAAGACAGCCATGGTAAAAATCTCATGAAAGTTCTACCATAGACCACCAATCAAATGACAGATTTTGTCCATTTTGTCAATGTTTAGCAGTGAAAAATTATCCACTGTTTTAAAGATGTGTACTTCCCTTTATAAGCTTTGTTTTAGCCATCCTTACCATGTAGACACTTGCACATGAATTCTCCCAATCAACGTTGCATGGAAACCTAATAATTCATTAAGTTTAATTTGAATAACTGAATAAATATATTATGTTTTATACAATAAGATTGGCCATTACACTTACCTGTAATTTTTGTGTTATACACTTTTGGTATGATTTGAAAATTTAGACAATCTCATCTATATTCAGTAACAATGTTTGAATGAATTTATATGGTTTAGTTTAGTCTCAGTCTTCCAAACACCTTCATTTTTTTTGAAGTTTTTATTCTATTTATTTTTTTTTAATTTCTTTGCAGCGTAACAGTATTCATTGTTTTTGCACCACACCCATTGCTCCATGCAATATGTGCCCTCCTTAATACCCACCATCTGGCTCCCCCAACCTCCCACCCCCCGCCCCTTCAAAATCCTCAGGTTGATTTTCAGAGTCCATAGTCTCTCATGTTTCATCTCCCCTTCCAATTTCCCTCAATTCCCTTCTCCTCTCCATCTACCCATGTCCTCCATGTTATTTGTTATACTCCACAAATAAGTGAAACCATATGAAAATTGACTCCCTCTGCTTGACTTGTTTCACTCAGCATAATCTCTTCCATTCCCGTCCATGTTGCTACAAAAGTTGGGTATTCATCCTTTCTGATGGAGGCATAATACTCCATAGTGTATATGGACCACATCTTCCTTATCCATTCGTCCATTGAAGGGCATGTTTGTCCTTTCCACAGTTTGGCGACCATGGCCATTGCTGCTATAAACTTGGGGGTACAGATGGCCCTTCTTTTCACTACATCTGTAACTTTGGGTAAATACCCAGTAGTGCAATGGCAGGGTCATAGGGAAGCTCTATTTTTAATTTCTTAAGGAATCTCCACACTGTTCTCCAAAGTGGCTGAACCAACTTGCACTCCCACCAATGGTGTAAGAGGGTTCCCCTTTCTCCACAATCTCAAAACACGTTGTTTCCCATCTTGCTAATTTTGGCCATTCAAACTGGTGTAAGGTGATATCTCAATGTGGTTTTAATTTTAATCTCCCTGATGGCTAGTGATGAGGAACATTTTTTCATGTGTCTGGAAGCCATTTGTATGTCTTCATTGGAGAAGTGTCTGTTCATGTCTTCTGCCCATTTTGACATGATTATCTGTTTTGTGTGTGTTCAGTTTGAGAAGTTCTTTATAGATCCTGGATATCAACCTTTTGTCTGTACTGTCATTTGCAAATATCTTCTCCCATTCCGTGGGTTGCCTCTTTATTTTGTTGACTGTTTCCTTTGCTATGCAGAAGCTTTGGATTTTGATGAAGTCCCAAAAGTTCATTTTTACTTTTGTTTCCTTTACTTTGGAGACATATCTTGAAAGAAGTTGCTGTGGCTGATATCAAAGAGGTTACTGCCTATGTTCTCCTCTAGGGTTCAGATGGATTCCTGTCTCAAGTTGAGATCATTTATCTATTTTGACTTTATCTTTATGTATGGTGTAAGAGAATGGTCGAGTTTTATTCTTCTACATATAGCTGTCCAATTTTCCCAGCACCATTTATTGAAGAGACTGTCTTTTTTCCACTGTATATTTTTTCCTGTTTTGTCGAAGATTATTTGACCATAGAGTTGAGGGTCCATATCTGGCCTCTCTACGCTGTTCCACTGGTCTATGTGTCTGTTTTTATCCCAGTACCGTGTTCTCTTGTGATCACAGCTTTGTAGTAAACCTTGAAATCAGGTAATGTGATACCGCCAGTTTTATTTTTGTTTTTCAACATTTCCTTAGCGATTTGGGTTCTTTTCTGATTCCATATAAATTTTAGGACTATTTGCTCCAGCGGTTTGAAAAATACTGGTGGAATTTTTATCAGAATGGCATTAAAAGTATAGATTGCTCTAGGCAGTATAGACATTTTAACAATGTTAACTCTTCCGATCCAAGGGCATGGAATGGTCCTCCATCTTTTTGAATCTTCTTCAGTTTCTTTCATGAGTGCTCTGTTGTTCCTCGAGTACAGATCCTTTACCTCTTTGGTTAGGTTTATTCCGACGTATCTTATGGTTCTTGGTGCTCTAGTAAATGGAATGGATTCTCTAATTTCCCTTTCTGTATTTTCATTGTTATTTTATAAGAAAGCCACTGATTTCTGTGCATTGTCTTTGTATCCTGCCACATTAATGAATTGCTGTATGAGTTCTAGTAGTTTGGGGGTGGAGTCTTTTGGGTTTTCCACATAAAGAATCATGTCATCTGCGAAGAAAGAGAGTTCGACTTCTTCATTGCCAATTTGGAGACCTTTTATTTCTCTTTGTTGTCTGATTGTTGTTGCTAGGACTTCTAATACTATGTTGAACAAGACTGGTGAGAGTGGGCATCCTTGTCGTGTTCCTGATCTCAACTGGAAGGCTGTGAGCTTTTTCCCATTGAGGATGATATTTGCTGTGGGTCTTTCATAGATAGATTTGATGAAGTTCAGGAATGTCCCCTCCAACCATATACTTTGAAGCATTTTAATCAGGAATGGATGCTGGATTTTGTCAAATGCTTTTTCTGCATCAATTAAGAGGACCATGTGGTTCTTCTCTCTTCTCTTATTGATTTGTTCTATCACATTGATTGATTTGAAAAAGTTGAACCATCCTTTAACCCAGGGGTAAATCCCACCTGGTCATGGTGGATAAACTTTTTAATGTGCTGTTGGATCCTTTTTGCTAGGATCTTGTTGAGAATCTTAGCATCCATATTCATCAGGGATATTGGCCTGAAATTCTCCTTTTTGGTGTGGTCTTTGCCTGTTTTGGGTAATGCTGGCTTCATAAAAAGAATCTGGAAGTATTCTTTCTGCTTCAATTTTTTGAAACAGCTTCAGGAGAATAGATGTTATTTCTTTTTTGAAAGTTTGGTAGCATTCCCCAGGGAATCCGTCAGGTCCTGGGCTCTTGTTTTTTGGGAGGTTTTTGATCACTGCTTCAATG
This sequence comes from Eira barbara, assembly GCA_020311275.1. NCBI lineage: Eukaryota > Metazoa > Chordata > Mammalia > Carnivora > Mustelidae > Eira > Eira barbara. Next base: position 1,097,769 of record JAHRIG010009371.1, read on the forward strand.
TTGTTACTAGATATTAGTCTATTCAAGTTGTCAATTTCTTCCTGGGTCAATTTTGGGAGTTTATAGTTTTCCACGAATGCATCCATTTCATCTAGGTTGCTTAACTTATTCGCATATAACTGTTGATAATAACTACTGATGATTGTTTCTACTTCCTTGGTGTTAGTTGTGATCTCTCCCTTTTCATTCATAATTTTATTAATTTGAGCTTTCTCTCTTTTCTTTTGGATTAATGTGGCCTATGGTTTTTATTATTAATTGATTCTTTCAAAAACCAGCTTCTAGTTTCATTGATACGTTCTACTGTGTCTCTAGTTTCTACCTCATTGACCTCTGCGCTAATCTTGGTCATTTCCCTTCTTATGTGTGGAACTGTTTTGATTTGTTGTTGATTCTCCAGTTCTTTAAGGTGTAGAGACAGCTGGTGTATTCTGGACTTTTCCATTTTTTTGAGGAAGGCTTGGATGGCTATGTATTTCCCCCTTAGGACTGCCTTAGCTGTATCCCTTGGTTTTGGACCGAAGTGTCTTCATTCTCATTGGCTTCCATGAATTGTCTAAGTTCCTCATTGATCTCCTGGTTGATCCAAAAATTCTTAATCATGGTGGTCTTTAGATTCTAAGTGTTTGAGTTCCTTCCAAACTTTTCCTTGTGGTTGAGCTCCACTACCAAGACATTGTGATCTGAGAATATGCAGGGAATAATCTCAGTCTTTTGGTATCGGTTGAGCCCTGATTTGTGACCCAATATGTGGTCTATTCTGGAGAAGGTTCCATGTGCACTCGAGAAGAATGAGTATTCTGTTGTTTTAGAGTGGAATGTTCTGTATATATCTATGAGGTCCATCTGGTTCAATGTGTCATTCAATGCTCTTGTTTCCTTATTGATTTTCTGCTTTGATGATCTGTCTATTATTGAGATAGGTGTGTTAAGATCACCTACTATTAATGTATTCATGTCAATATGACTCTTTATCTTGATTAACAGCTTTCTTATGTAATTGGCTTCTCCCATATTGGTGGCATAGATATTTAAAATTGTTAGAGCATCTTGGTGGGTAGTCCCTTTAAGACTTATGTAGTGTCCTTCTGTATCTCCGACTACAGTCTTTAGTTGAAAATCTAATTTATCTGATATGAGAATTGCTACTCCGGCCTTCTTTTGAGGTCCATTGTCATGAAAAATGCTTCTCCATCCCTTCACTTTCAGTCTGGCTGTATCCTTAGGTTCAAAAAGGGGGTCTTGTAGACAATATATGGGTGGGTCCTGTCATTTTATCCAATCTGCAGCCCTGTGTATTTTTATGGGTGCATTTAGGCCATTCATATTGACAGTGATTATTGATAGATACGTTTTTATTGATAGATACGTTTTATGTTCCTTTGAATTTTTTCTTACTGTATATTGTCTCTATATTTCCGTTCAATGATATTCTTAGGATTTTTCCTCTTTTATAGAACCCCCTAAATATTTCCTGCAGTGTCAGCTTGGTGGTCGCATACTCCTTTAAGCCTTGCTGGTCTTGGAAACTCTTTATCTCTCCATCCATTTTGAATGTCAGTCTTGCTGGTTAAAGTATTCTTGGCTGCATGTTCTTCTCATTTATTGCTCTGAATATATCTTGCCAGCCCTTTCTGACTTGCCAGATTTCTGTGGACAGGTCTGCCGTTATTCTGATGGGCTTTCCTCTGTACATAAGGAGCTTCTTTGTCCTAGCTGCCTTCAAGAGGGCCTGCCTACAATTATAATTCCTCATTCTTACTATTAGGTGTTTCGAAGACTTTTGAGAATCTATAATCTTGGCTGAAAACCGTTCTGCCTCTAGTACATGAACGCTGATTCCATTCGTGATATTGGCGAAATTTTCATGAAGAACTTATTCCACTATATCTTCTAGACTTCTTTCTTTCTCCTCCCTTTCAGAGATTCCAATAATTCTGACATTGGAATGTTTCATGGCATCATTTATTTCCCTGATTCTGTTTTCGTGGCTTCTGAGCTGTTTGTTCCAGACTTCCTCCTGATCCTTTCTCTTTGTTTGTCCTCCAGATCACTAATTCTATCTTCTGTCTCAGTTACCCTAGCTTTTAGAGAATTTAGATTAGATTGGAACTCATTGAGAGCATTGTGAACATTATCCCTGGTGGCTTTCAGTTCTGCCCTAACATCGTGAACGTCATCCCTCTTGGCTTTCAGTTCTGCCCTAGTCAATTCCATTTTGTCATCCATGGCTTTCTCCAACCCAGCTATTGCCTGGATAATTGTTAGCTGGAATTCCCTTTCCGACTTATTGTCTATGTTGATAGCCATTAGCTCTGTTGCAGAAGGCCCAGCCTCTGAATTTTTCTTCTGTTGGGCATTCCTCCTCCTTGTCATTTTGGTGAGAGATGGCTGAATGGATGTAGCCGGATGTATCGACTGTGGTGCTGTGAAGGTGCACCGTGGAATGCTTCTCAGCAATCAGCAGTTCCCACCCAAAAGAGAGAAATAAGAAAATAAAAAGAAAAAAAGAGAGAGACAGGAAAAAATGGGAAGATAAACGCGAAGGCTCAGCCAAAATGGGCCCCAAGTTAAGATTTATGAAGTATACCAATAAAAACAGACAAAAAGACTGATAAAAGTATATGACAAGAGAAAAAAAAAATATATATATATAAGCAAAAAAAAAAAAAAAAAGAAGAAGCTCATCAAAAAGAACCCCAAGTATAAGATTTATATACTATCAGGACAAACACAAATACACAGGAAGACTTGTAGAAGAAAAAGATGGGAGTGTGGTTATTAATTTTCAGTGTGGGTGAGGAAGGTTATTTTAATTCTTCCTGGACGTGTCTTGATATATTTGTTAAATGACTCAACTTTCGCTAGATAAAGGGGGATTAAAAATTGGTTTACCTATAGGGTTAGCATTGATTGGGGAAAGGGGATTACCTTGAAATTTAACTCTATATGAATATTAAAAAATAAAAATAAGAAAAAAAACTAAACTAAACTAAACTAAAATCGAATAAAAATTGAAAAATAGAAAAGCAAAAGAAAAACACGGGTATATGTATCAAAAAATTCAGGTTAAAAGGTTATTATGCAATTTGATGTACTGGACATCTCACTGTGATGGTAAATAGGTTAAAATTATCTATATAAAAAAATGAACCAGAATAGTTGGAACGAATTAAAAATAAAAGTTGTATCTATGAAGTATCTATGAAGTAGATCTATGAAGTAGTGGTGGTTGTTCTCTTGTCTTTTTTTTTTTTTTTACCCCCCCTGGTTGGTTTTCTGGGGGAGGGACCTGCCACATGGGTTTTTAGGCCATGTTCCCTGAGTTAATTCCTCCCGCCCCCTTCAAGGGGGTGGGCTCTGAGGAAACCAGTTTTTCAGGCTTTTGTTCTCTGGAGGTTTTTATGTTTGTTCATTTGTTTTCTCTCACCTTGACAGCTTTTAATGGTTTTTGTAGGTTTAGAGGAAAGCAAACTGCACCCTGACCTCCCTCTCAGAGAGAAGCCTCAGTCTGTTCCCCCCTGGGTGTTGCAGAGCACATAATTTCCCCCTTGGCTGCTAGCAGAGCACAGTAGGAGTTGCAGTCCCTGGGGACACAGGAACTCCTGCTTGTACCCAAAACCATGAGTGGCGGCTGTCTGGGCAGCTCCTGCCTGCCAAAGAGGTCCCAAGAAGTGATTGAACACTGAGATTTTCCTGCTGGCCTGGACTGGGGGTGCCTGGTCTTTCGGGCCCAAGAGCGCCTCTCTCAGGGGAGGGTATGGGGCACACACATCTCAGGCTCTGATACCGCAGCACGGCACAGTGTTCACATAGAGAGTGCAAAAAGGCCTTTCTTCTGCCGGCTGACGAGGCTCCCAACCCCTCACTGCAGCCAGACCCCATGCACTCTCATGCGTGCTGGTGGCTCAGGGACCAAGACATGGTTTCTCCACAACACTCTCTCTGGCTCAGTGCCAGGGGTGGCTGTCCTGGGTCCGGGGACTTAAACCCCTGTCCCTAACTGCCCCAATTCCCTCAATTTCCCCCGCAATCCTTTGCTCTTTTGGAGTGCTTTCAACCAGACTCCAAGTTAATGCTGGTCCCCAGATGCATGACACTCTCGTACTGGGGTATTATTTTCCAATGGGTTGCCTCTGGTGGCTCCCTCCCCCTTTTGCTTATTTTCTCATACCAGTCTGACCTTCCCACTCTGCTTTATCTGCCTACTGGTGTCTTCTGCCCATGTAGAGATCCACACGTGTATAATTCTGATCTCAGGCTGATTTCATGCGCGATTGGAGTTCTTTGGTAGGTAATCATCTCACTTTAGGTACAGGTTGAAACGGCACCTCCTCCTACTTCCCCACCATCTTTTCAAATCCTATTTATTACATTTCATCTTTTTCCAGCCTTAGGCAATGACACTTTCAATGAAGCTATTTTTGAAATTCTGAATACTTGCTTTTAAGGACGCTTTTTAAATGACCTTATCTAACTGGAATATTTCTCATAAAGACCATTTGTTTTTTGGCTTCCTTTTTTGTTGGTTTATTCATTTCTTTCAGCTAAGTCTTTATCTCACCTACATTCCAACAGAAACCAAGAGTACTAAGGTAATGGACTTATGGCCACCAGTAGTAGCTAAATAACTAGTGACTGGGGCACACACTGGGCAGCAGACCTGCAAGAATGGGGACTGTGGACTTATTCCTCATGAATGGAGCACTTTTGCTTCCACCAATAGCTCCTGATTTGAAATCTGGTTCCAGAACAAGGGCTAGGTTTAGAAGTGACTGCAAACTGGCTCACTAAATGCCTTGTACACATCACCAGTAATTTCCATCATGGACTGAACAAGCAGATTCTATTAACAGGGACTTCAAACAAGAAGTTGGGAAGAGACGAAACAAGAAAACAGCAGTAAATGGAGACCTGGATTGGATCTGGGGAAGGAATGCCAATGTGGACTTGAGGACTGAACAAGGGCTAAGAGTTCATACTCTATCAGAGCTTTCTGTCAGATCCATTAACCCTGGACTGGAAAGATAATTCCATTGGAGCTCTCATGCAAAAAAGAGCAGAGCTCAAAGCAACATAGACTTACTGATGGCTCTTGGGAATGTTGGAGAAAGACAGTGTACTCAGAATGATTTGTGGATTGCCACACCTGTGTTTCTTATTGTCATTGAATATAATCAGAAGTTTGCTTTGAATCTTGATACTGCCCCAAACCTATTAAAAACAAAACAAAACAAAATCACCTGAGTACATTCTAAATATCTGATTGGCTCTATTAAATGATTTTTGAATTGGGCAGCCCCCTACCACAAACAGAAGGGAGATCCATTGAGCTGCAGAAAAGAGACAGTTTTTCAATTTAGAGAGAAGCCATGAAAAATTTAGTAGTAAAGAATCCACTCTTACATCCCAGGTTGACCTCATAAATGGGTAGAAGAGAATCTATGATGACAGTTTTTCCAGCTGACCAGGAAATTCCCTTGTTGACTGGTGAAGATTACATCCCTGCAAATTGAAACTGCTGTTAGATGATACCATCTTGGTATATTGGCTTGGGACCTTAACTTAAATGGTCCCATTACAATCCTATGGCTCTTCTTTGAACACATCTCTCCATAGAACTATAAATTTTGTCTCATACTGACTTCATTTTGAGTCCAGATTTCACCTCTCCCCACACAGTTGTAGGCTCAGGCTTTGCTTCATCAGATAGAGCTCTGAGTTTTGGAAATGGTAAACCCTCATTGACTATCTGTCAACCTCATGGTTTATTTTATTCTGAATTTGAAGGGGGGGATGATTATAATGTCCTTCTTGTCAAGGGGATGAGATGAGATGGGAAATGTATGTATAGGGGCACATCTAAGGTTTGTTATCATGAATTTCTCATATTTCCACCCATTTTGTCCCGGCTTCAGAGAACACACTGACAGAAGTTAAAATGCGATCTCTCAGGACTATCATAAAGTATCTGCCCTCGCGATCCCTGCGTTCTTGTTGCAGCAGAAAATAATTTATGACAGATCTTCACATTCAACATCATGTGAGGTATGGAACCTTAACAATAAGGCAGGTTTTTGCATTGATGAAATTTGCTCAAGACACACAAGTTTGCTTTCCACACCCACTTGCCCTCTTGACCCTGTCATTTGCTTCCCTTTCTCTGTATTTGTTCTGTTCCTTAGGCCCTGTCCTAGTTCAAAATTTTCTCACTCTCCTGTGTATTTTTTACCCTTCCTCTGCAAATGCAGAGGAGTGGAGACCACACCTAAGAAGGTTGAAGTTTCACCTTGTTGGCTCCTCTTTGAGATCCAACTTGTATATGCCACTTCCACACTCAGTCTTGCTTTTTCTGCTTTGTATGCTACCTGTTCCCCAAGGGGCTAATGGGGTGGTATGCTCTCCACACAGCAAATGTTTGGCCATGCACCTGCCAGACACTGAAGACTTCCAAACTTCTGTTGGTGAGGTATGCTCTGGCTGGGCAGTCCAAAGTGTAGGCACGATTCTTTTCAGTGCTTAATAGCTTCACCTTTCAGCCTTGATGTGCTAGACTCCTACAGTTCTCTCTTCTAAGAAGCATGTTTGCACAGTCCATCCATGTGTGTACCAGTTTAGAGTTTGTATGTTTGGTTTGAATAACTTCTTCCCCCATTTCTTTTCCATCCTCTGTCTTGGGCTGTAGCCCGTGGCTCCCAGGAAGCCAATGGAGGATGTGCCTGATCCCTCTCTTTTGCCATAGGACATTCCTCACATATCCATGATGATGTGAAATGACTTGCTTCCTGGTCTAAAAACTCTGCTCTCAATCTCTGTAGAGAACAGTATACAGAACTTTCAAATTACATTTACTCCTGGGTATATGATTTCTTCTTGTAGCCCATCTCAAGGTTCAAGTCTACAGTGATCGGATAGGCCCAGAACACCAACCAGCTCAATCTGACAGACATGAGGGAAAGAGACAGAGGAATTGACTTACCAAGGCTGACTTCTTACAACATTCCATTCAGCTCTCACTTGAGCCTTTCCACACACCATCTATTCCATCTATGACTTTATTTTATTTTATTTATTTGACAGAGATAAAGATAGCAAGAGAGGGAAACAGGCAAGGGGAGTGAGAGAGGGAGAAGCAGGCTTCCCATGGAGCAGGCACCCCAAAGCGGGGCTCTACCCCAGGACCCAGGGATCATGCCACAGACAAAGGCAGCCCAATGGCTGAGCCACCGAGGTGCCCCCATCTATGACTCTTTACACAGCAGTCTGCAGGATGACTTATCTCCCCAACCAGATGTCTGTCACCTTTCATACACAGGCATGAAGCAGGTGATAGGCAGAATCTCAGGACAGTTGGGGTGGCTCTTAACATGTTAGCACCTTACAGGTGGATATTCCACCATGTTGTTTTAGAAAACAGGAATCCATGCAACCTGATGTTTCTGTTCCATCAAAACCAGAAAGAATCCTTTTGACACCTTGTTCCATGAGCATGCATACTTTCTAATTAAAAGAAAATTCATTTGTAATCATTTAAATTTTCTACCTCTTGATGAAGTTATTTGGTATCTTATCTGAGGAGGAAAGGATTCATTCATCCTTATGTAGCTGCCTCATATGAGAACCAAAGTCTATGACATGATGCTGTTAGAGATTATCAGATGTGGATTTTCTGGGGGCATCTTGGTATCTAGTCAGTTAAGGGTAAGACTCTTGATTTCACCTTAGGTCATGATATCGAAAGTGTGATCCATGCCCTAAGATAGTGTCTCTCTATTTCCCTCTGCCCCAACCCCACGTGTGCTCTCTTCTCTCTCTCTCTAACAACAACAACAAAAAATGAAAGTCAAAGAAGAATAAGAAGTGGTTGTTCCATGGGGTCTTATACCACAGGTGGAAGGGGAGTGGTGGTGAATACTGATGCTATCTTGTTAAATTTGCCATCATGAAGAAGTGTCATTTTCTTAACACTAAAAGTGAAGACAACTAAAACAGAACAAATAAAAATTAATGTGAGCAGGAAGGTTTAGATAGAATAGTCAGGCTTTGAAATTAGTCTGGAATAATGAAGAGTATCTTAAAGAAGAAGGCTTTTCCAGATAGGGTTAGAGGCAAACTTTACACCTAGGTCAGAAATCCAAGAAAAGCCTGGGCTGTAAGAGAATGTCTCTTGGCTATATTTATGGGAGGACTAAGGTACTCCTTTCCCTAACAACACACTCCAAGCCACCCCATATTGTACAAATTCTTATGCCTTCACTCTAGTGTCTTCGCTGCTCCAGCCATGGGTCAGTCCTCCTCTTCCATAACCTCTAATGTAAAGCATGATGATTTCACCTCCATCGCTGAGTTTTTTAAAGACATCAACATTGAAAGCTGTATCTTCTCTCAGGAAATTCTCGAGATCGCTGAATCACACCTGGAGAAGGGGGAACACAAGGAAACAGTTTCTGTCATCAGTAATGCATTGAGGAACACTGAGAATGTTGGAATGAACATTGCTGTGACTGGAGAGCCTGGGTCAGGGAAGCCCAGATTCATCAATGCCCTGTAGGTGTTGGGGCATGAGGAAGAAGGGGTTGCCCCCCACTGGGGTATGGGAAACAACCCTCAGGAGAGTTCCATATAACCATACAAAATTTCCCAATATGACATTATGGGACCTTCCTGGTATAGAGATCTTTCCAACAGAGAATTATCTGGAGAAAATGAAATCGAGTGAGTGCTACATGTTTATTATTGTCTCTGATTGACGTGTTACACTAAATGTTGTGCAACTAGCTACAGGAATTAGAAAAATGAGAAGAAGTTCTACTTCATTCAAACTAAAGTGAACAGTGATTTATGTAACTTACAGATGTGTAAACCCAAGACATTCCATAAGGATACAACCCTACCAGTGATCTGATGACTGTGTGAGATTCCTGCTAAAAAGCAATGTGAGTGACCTTTGAGTCTTAGTCTCCAATATTGCTGTGTCTGCCTATGATTTTTAAAGCCTAGAGACCACCCTTCTGAGAAAATTCTCAGTCCACAATCTCCACATGTTCAGACAATACCCCCTTAACGTTACATAGGCTGTTACTGACCAAAAGAAGGGTTATCTGAAACACATCTGGCTGGAGGCCCCGAAGGCTGGAGCATCAGCTATAGTCCCTGTGCCTTTTGAGGGTTTGATAAGTGATAAGGATATGGAGAAACGAGAGGAGAACTTAAACCACTACCTGACTGACTTTGGGGTGGATGACCCATCCCTGGAAAATATGACCAAGTACTTACATGTGTCAATAGAGAAACTCAAGAGAAGCATTAAGTCTCCTTGTCTACTATCAATTTAGAAGAATGTAAGTCTTCATGGGAAAAACTGTTGAGTTATATGGAAAAACTTGCTCTATAGCTAGAGGACTCAGTGGCATTGATTTTTACTTTCCAACCACTTTCTACTTGTAGAATTATTTCCTTGAGACTGTGGTGAGTGATACTAAAGTTCTTAAAAATGAAGAGATTATTTTTTAAGGACCCTGTGGGCTCTGGGCAAGCTCATCTGCTTAAGTATGTTGAGAATGAAAAGGGAAAAAGTGTGGCAGAAAGCTTCTGAATAATTCTCAGTGCTGGAATAGAATCGGTGCCTAGAAAGATGACTTAGGGCTTCCCCAAAGCTATCCTGACCCACAACACTACAGAGGTTTCTATAACTCACTCTTGAACCAACCACCAACTTAATGACTATTATTTGACAGTAAAACAATCAGTTCTGAAGAATCCTTCCTTCATATGATCCTTCTTGGGAAAACAAAGGACAATAATCTGAATCTTCTGGTTAGAGACAACAGTAAGTCTTGTGTGATAGTTACTTCATACCCAGCACTAGTCTTACCACTGACATACTTGTAAGAAATGGTTGTGTACACAGTAAGTCCTGAAAACTGAATTTGTAAAAAAAAAAAAAAAAAAATGCCTCCATAGTCCATTTTTTGTGTTCCTGATATCCTGTTATGAATGCATAAATTCTGATCATTAAGATCATCAATTAATGTTGAGTGATCCTCCTCATCTTTTTATAGGGTTATCATTTTCTTTAATAAACATAAAAGATAATGAGTAGAATATGTGTCACAGGAATGAAATGAAGGAGAAATTTTGCTTAGGAAAAACATTATCTGGGCACTTTGTAAGAGGGAGAGGTGCATAAGATGACAACATAGTCCAGGGACTCCTTGGTAGCTAAGTAGTATATTTGGTGCCTGAATTTGAGAGGTTGGGAATGAAAGACAAGAAAATTTTGATAAAACTAGGTGGACATTTTTAAAATGCAAAAGGTAATTACACATATGAAATGATACTCAATACTTCATCTGAAAGGTGACACTCAAATTATAAATGGAATCTACCCTAATATATCATTTCCCCTATTAGATTTGGGTATTTTGCTATGTTTGACACTCACTGGGTAAAACTGTAGAAAAATAGTTGTTGTTGTTGTACATTGGTGGTGGTGAGAGGACAAGCTTGAATAAGTTTGAATAAGATGAATTAGTTCTGCCAATCTAATGTACAGCATGGCGACTCTAGTTAATACCACTGTGATATGTACTTGAAATTTGCCAAAAGAGTAGATCCTAAGTGTTCTCACCACACATACACACACACACACACACACACACACACACAAGCACATGCACGTGAGCTAAATGTATGAGGTGATGGATGTGTTAATTAACTTGACTTTGGTAATCAGTTCACTATATATACATATATATCAAATAATCACATTGTACACTTTAAATATCTATGACTGCATTTGTCAATTTTACCTAAATCAAGCTGGGGAAATAAGAAACTAAACGTTGGAAACATTATAAAATGGTACATACCTCAAGTTATTAATTTCTGCACTGTTTGAAATGGGAAAACATAGAATTCAACTGTTCTTCAATAGGAAATGTCACAGCCACAAAATAGACTACTTGACAACCATTCAAAGAAATGAGTAATATCCTGTATATTGCTATGTTGTCATCCTCAGGATCTATTGTTCAATGCAAAAAGGAACGGGGAGGAGTATGTGTACACTACGTTACTAATGATCTAAGAAAGTTCATAGTATGATTATATATTTACACATATTCTTCAATTAAATATGAGCAAACTTTAGGAATAAAATTCAGTTATCTATAGGGGAAGTAATTGTTAGTGATGGGTGGAGAGGCAGTGGTATGAGCTCAATTACCCTTAATGCAACTTATTTTACATTGGAACTGTGCAAATTTTTACATGGATATACAACTGTATAAACACAAACACCCAACATATAGAAATAAAAAGCAAATAGTAGTATGTTTATGTATGCTTCTTGTTGGTGTAACAAAACAGAAGTTATTTTAAGACTTTATTTCTAATCATTAAAATTCCATTGTAATTAGTAAACAATGTCATATTAGCTTCAGGTGTACTATATAGCGATTCAACAAGTCTACTCATCACTCGGTGCTCATCACGATAATGTAGTCTTCATCCCCTTTACCTACTTGACCCATTTCCCCCACCTCATCCAGTCTGGTAATCACGAGTTGTTCTTTGTATCAGAGAGCCTGTTTTGTGTGTGTGTCTCCTTTTTTCTTTGTGTTCTTTCTTAAATTTCACATTTGAGTGCAATCATGTAGCTTTTACTTTCCTCTGTCTGGCATAATTCAGTTGGCATGAAACAGTCTAGGTCCATTCATGTTGTTGCAAATTTCATTCATTTTTATGGCTGTGTCATGTTCCATTCTATATTTACTCCACGTCTTCTTTATCCATTCCTCCCTGGATGGATACTTGGGTTGCATCCAAACCTTAGCTATTGTAAATAATTATGCAATAAACATGGAGAGGAATATATCTTTTCAAATTAGGGTTTCCAATTTCCTTAAATAAATACCCAATAGTGGGATTATTGGATTGTATACTAACCATACATTTAAATTCCTGAGGAAGTGCCATACTGTTTTTCACATGGACTACACCAGTTTGCAATCCACCAACGGAACACAGGGGTTCCCTTTTCTCCACATCCTCACCAACATGTATTGTTTCTTGGGCTTTTTATTGCAGTTATTCTGACAAGTGAGGCGGGATCTCATTGTGGTTTTGATTTGCATTTCCTGATGATGAGTGGTGCTGACCATCTTTTCACGTGTCTGTTGGCCATCTGAATGTCTTCTTTGGAGAAATACATGTTCACATCTTCTGCTTATTTTTAAATCAAATTTTATTGTATTTTTTGGTGTTGCATTGTATCACATCCTTACCATATATGTTTAGATATTAACCCCTCATCTATGTGTAATTAGCAAGTATCTTCTATTCAGTTGATTGTCTTTTTGTTTTGTCAATGGTTTCCTTCACTATGCAAAATATTTTTATCATAATGTGGTCCCAACTGTTTATTTTGCTTTTGTTTTGCCTGCCATTGTGGGGGGGGGAGATATCTAGAAAAATGTGGCTACAGCTTCTGTCAGAGTCATTACTGCCTGTGTTCTCTTCCAGGATTTTCATGGTTTCAGGTTTCACGTTTAGGTTTAATCCATTATAGGTTTATTTTTGTGTATGAAATAAGTGGTCCATGTAGTGTTGCCAGGTTGGGTGCATACAAATTGTGGGCAGTTGTTATGTCTTCTCATTGGATTGTGATCTTTAAATGTGTTCTTCTTTGTCTTTTGTTACAGTATTTGTTTTAAAGCCTACCTTGTCTGATAAGTATTGGTATCCCAGGTTTCTTCTCACATCCTTGTGTATGATAAATGTTCATCCATCCCTTTTCTGAATTGCTTGACTAATTTTTGTAGATACAATTGATTTCACTGCTTATATTTTTATAAGTAATTAGTCTATTGCATTTATGGTTTGTATATAACTGCATTTTTTTTCTTTCCTAATTTTTATTTACTTTTTAAAAATTTGTTTATTTTTTTAATATTTTTCTTTTTTTTCCCAAAAAATTTACTTAAATTTAATTGACTTAGAATTAGAATTAGAATTAGAATTAGAATTAGAATTAGGTAGAATTCAGTGATTCATCACTTGCATATAATAGCTAATGTATATTACATCTAATGTCCTCCTTAATGCCTATCACCCAGTTACCCCATCACCCCACCTCCCTTCCAGCAATCCTCAGTTTGTTCTCTATTCATTAAGAACTTCTTATTATTTTCCTCCCTTTCTTTATTTTATTTTTAATTATTTTTTAAATCTCTCTTTCCCTTCCCCTACATTCATATTTGTTTCTTAAATCTACATAGGAGTGAAATCATATGGTATTTGTCTTTTCTATCTGACTTATTTTACTTAGCATAATACACTGGTTCCAACCAAGTCATTGCAAATTGCAATCTTTCATTCTTTTTGATGACTGAGGAATATGCCACTGTTTATAAAAACAATTTCTTTATCCGTTCACCTGTTGATGGACATCTGGACTTTTTCTTTTGTTAGATTGTGGTTATTGCTTTTAGAAACTTTATGTACATGTGCCCCTTTGAATCACTATTTTTATGTCCTTTGGATAAATACCTGGTAGGGCAGTTGCTAGGTCATAGAGTAGATCTGTTTTTTACTTTTTGAGAAGTGTCCATTTTGTGTTCCTGAGTGACTGCATAGTTTTCATCCCCACCAATACTGTAAGAAGGTGCATATTCATGCAACATCTGTTGTTTCCTGAGTTGTTAATTTTAACCATTCTGACAGACAGGATGTGATATCTCATTGCGATTTTGATTTGTATTTCTCGGGTGCCCAGCAATGTTGAACATTTTTTCATGTGTCTGTTGGCCATTTCTACGTCTTCTTTGGAGAAATATCTGTTCATGTCTTCTGCTGATTTCTTGTTTGGATTATTTCTTTGGGTATTGAGTTTGATATGTTCTTTCGAGATTTTGGATACTAGTCCTTTATCTTATATGTCATTGTGAATATTTTCTCTCATTACATGAGATACCTCTTAGTATTTTCAACTTTTTTCCTTTGTTGTGCAAAAGCTTTTTATCTCGATTAGTCCCAATAGTTCGTTTTTGCTTTTGTTTCCCTTGCCTTTGGAAACATGTCTAAAGAGAACTTGCTGCACCTGAGGTAAAAGAGGTTGCCGCTTGTGCCCTCCTCTAGGATTTGGATGGATTCCTGTCTCACATTTAGGTCTTTCTTCCATTTTGAGTTTATTTTTGTGTATGGTTTAAGAAATGAGTCCTGTCAGGGAGTGCCTGAGTGGCTCAGTGGGTTAAGCCTCTGCCTTCAGCTCAGGTCATGATTTCAGGGTCCTGGGATGGAGCCCCATATCTGCTCAGCAGGGATCCTGCCTCCCTGCCCCCTCTCTGCCTGATGGTCTGTCTACTTGTGATCTCTCTCTGTGAGTCAAATGAATAAAAATAAAATCTTAAAATAAAAGAGAAATTGCTCCTGTTTCTTTCTTTCTTTATTTTTATTTATTTATTATTATTATTATTTTTTTTTTTTGCATGTGCCTGTCCAATTTTTCCAATATTTATTTGTTGAAGAGACTTTTTTTTTCCCCCTCACTGGATATTTTTCCTGCTTTGTCAAAGATTAGTTGACCGTAGAGTTGAGGGTCCTTTTCTGGGTTTTCTATTTTGCTCCATTGGTTATATGTCTCTTTTTGTGCCAGTACCATACTAATAGATGGTCACAGCTTTGTAATGCAGTTTGAAGTCCTGAATTGTGATGCCTCCAGCTTTGATTTTCTGTTTTAACATTGCTTTAGCTCTTCAGTCACATTTCTGGTTCCATACAAATTTTAGGATTGTTTGTTACAGCTCTGTGAAAAAATGTTGATGGTATTTTGATAGGGATGACATTGAAAGTGTAGATTATTATGAGTAGCATAGACATTTTAATAATATTATCCTTCCAATCCGTGTGAAAGAAATATTTTTTTCCCATTTCTTTGTGTCTTCCTCAATTTCTTTCATAAGTGTTCTGTAGTTTCTAGAGTATAGATAATTACCTCTTTGATTAGTTTTTTCCCAAGTATCTTATGTTTTTTGGTGCTTTTGTAAATGGAATCAATTCCTTGATTTCTTTTTCTACTGATTCATTGTTAGTGTACAGAAATGCAACATACCTCTGCACTTTGGTTTTATATCCTCTGATTTTGCTGTGCGTCTGTATTTTCCAGCATTTTTGTAGTGGAGTTTTGGGATTGTCTACATAGAGTATCATGTAGTCTGTGAAGAGTGAATGTTTGACTTCTTCATTGCCAATTTAGATGCCTTTTGTTTCTTTTTGTTGTCTGATTGCTGAGGCCAGTACAATGGTGAAAAACAGTGGTGAGAGTGGGGCTTCCCTGTAATGTTCCTGAACCTAGGACAAAACCTCTCAATCCCCATTGAGAATAATTTTTACTGTGGGTCTTTCTTGCATGGCTTTTATGATTTTGACTTATGTTCCTTCTATCCCTACATTGTGGTGGGTTTTCATCAAGAAAGGATGCTACATTTTGTTAAATGCTTGTTTTTTGTTTTTTTTTTTTTGCATCTAATGAGAAGATCTAAAGTTCTCATCCTTTCTTTCATTAATGTGGTCTATTACTTTGATTTGGAGACATTAAACCACCTCTGAAGCCTAGGAATAAATCCCATTTGGTTCTGGGGAATAACGTTTTTAGTGTACTGTTTGATCCCATTAGCTACTATCTTGGTGAAAATTTTTACATCCGTTTACATCAGGGATATTGGTCAGTAATTCTCCTTTTTAGTGGGATCTTTAGTTTGAGGATCAAGGAAAAAATTGGAATCATAAAATGAATTTGAATGTTTTCATTTCATTTCTTTCTTTTCTTTTTTTCTTTCTTTTTTTTTTAACTGTGTCAGAAGAGTAGGTACCGATTCTTCTTTAAATGTTTGGTAGAATTCCCCCAGGAAGCCATCCATCCTTGGACTCTAGTATGTTGAGAGATTTTTTTAATTTAATCCTTCAGTTTCTTTGCTCTTTAGTGTCTTCTTTGTTCTCTAGTGTTTTCTTTCTTTTTTTTTTTTTTTTTCAAGCCCATCTAGCATCTTTATAATTGTTTTAAATTCTATTTCAGGCATTTTACTTGAACCCATATTTGTTAAATCCCTGGCTGTGAGTACTACCTTCTGTTCTTTCTATTGGAGTGAAATTCTCCAACTCATCACATTGTCCAGAAGAGAAAAGAATAAAACAAAACAAAACAAAACAATAACAATAACAATAACAATAACAACAACAGCAATAGCAACAATGACAAGAAAACCAAACAGTAAGAGCTACATCTTGGGTTCTGGGGGGTTTCATTTGTTTGTTTTTACCTCTTTGTTAAAAATAAATTAGATGCCAAAATAAGAAATACATAAAAGCATATATATTTTTCTTTCATATTAAAATAAGAAAAAAAGAATTGAAAATATAAAAATATAACTGAAAATGTAATACTAAAAGATTGAATAATAAAAATACAAAGAATGCCGTATAGCGATTTTCCATAGAGCTAAAGATCCGCTGTCCTCTATGATCAGTAAACTTGGTGGCAACAAGTTGTTGGTGTTGGTCTTCTTGGGGAGAGGCCTGTTGTCCTGATTCTCAGATGGACTTGCCCTAGTGCAAATAATTCTCCAGGGCACAGGGTGGCAGGGCTAAGAGTAGGCAACTCCTGACTCCACTGGGCAGTGATGTCTTGGTTCCTGAAGTGTTTCAGTGGAGATATATATATATATATATATATACACACACACACATATACACATGTACATATATATGTGTGTGTATATATATAAATATATAAGTATATAAATATATAAATATGTAAATATATATATATATATGTTATTCTTTATCCATTCATCTGTTGATGGACATCTAGGTTCTTTCCATAGTTTCCATAGTTTGGCTATTGTGGACATTGTTGGTATAAACATTTGGGTACACGCTGTCCTTCGGATCACTACATTTGTATCTTTATGGCAAATATCCAGTAGTGTGATTGCTGGGTCATAGGGTAGTTCTATTTTCAACTTTTTGAGGAACTCCCATGCTGTTTTCCAGAGTGGTTGTACCAGCTAGCATTCCCACCAACAGTGTAGCAGGGTTCCCCTTTCTCTGCATCCTCGCCAGCATCTGTCATTTATTGACTTGTTAATTGTAGCCATTCTGATTGGTGTTAGGTGGTATCTCATTGTGGTTTGATTTGTATTTCCCTGATGCTGAGTGATGTTGAGCACTTTTCATGTGTATTTGGCCATCTGGATTTCTTTGCAGAAACATCTGTTCATATCTAATGCCCACTTCTTGATTGGATTGTTCTTTGGGCATTGAGTTTGATAAGTTCTTTATAGATTTTGGATACTAGCCCTTTATCTGATATGTCATTTACAAATATCTTTTCCCATTCTGTCAGTTGTCTTTTGGTTTTGTTAACTGTTTCCTTTGCTGTGCAAAAGCTTTTGATTTTGATGATCAAAATTTTTTCTCTTGCTTCCCTTGCCTTTGGTGATGTTTCTAGGAAGAAGTTGTTGCAGCTGAGGTCAAAGAGGTTGCTGCCTGTGTTCTCCTCAAGGATTTTAATGGACTCCTTTCTTATAATTAGTTCCTTCATTCATTTTGAGTCTATTTTCATGTGTAGAGTAAGGGAATGATCCAGTTTAATTTTTCTGCATTTCGCTGTCCAATTTTCCCAACACCATTTGTTGAAGAGACTGTCTTTTTTCTATGGGACATTCTTTCCTGCTTTGTTCAAGATGAGTTGACCATAGAGTTGAGGGTCTATTTCTGGGCTCTCTATTCTGTTCCATTGATCTATATGTCTGTTTTTGTGCCAGTACCATACTGTCTTGATGATAACAACTTTGTAATAGAGCCTGAAGTCTGGAATTGTGATGCCACCAACTTTGGCTTTCTTTTTCAACATTCCTTTATTTGAGGTCTTTTCTTCTTCCATATCAATTTTAGGATTATTTGTTCCATTTCTTTGAAAAATATGGATGATATTTTGATAGGGATTGCATTAAACGTGTAGATTGCTTTAGGTAGTGTAGACATTTTCACAATATTTGTTCTTCCAATCCATGAGCATGGAAAGTTTTTCCATTTCTTTGTGTCTTCCTCAATTTATTTCATGAGTACTTTATAGTTTTTTGAGTAAAGATACTTTGCCTCTTTGATTAGGTTTATTACTAGGTGTCTAATTATTTTGTGTGCAATTGTAAATGAGACTGACTACTTAATTTCTCTTTCTTCTGACTCATTATTGGTGTATAGAAATGCAACTGATTTCTGTGCATTGAATTTATATCCTGACACTTTACTGAATTCCTGTACAAGTTCTAGCAGATTTGGAGTGGAGTCTTTTGGGTTTTCCACATGAAGTATCATATCTGCAAAGAGTGATAATTTGACTTCTTTGCCCTTTTGGATGCCTTTAATTTCTTTTTGTTGTCTGATTGCTGAGGCTAGGAGTTCTAGTACTATGTTGAATAGCAGTGGAGATGATGGACATCCCTGCTGTGTTCCTGACCTTAGTGAAAAAGCTTTCAGTTTTTCTCCATTGAGAATGATATTCGCTGTGGGTTTTTCATAGATGGCTTTAATGATATTGAGGTACATACCCTCTATCCCTACATTTTGAAGGGTTATGATCAAGAAAGGATGCTGTACTTTGTCAAATGTTTTTCAGGACCTATTGAGAGTATCATATGGTTCTTGTTCTTTCTTTTATTAATGTATTGTATCATGTTGATTGATTTGCAGATGTTGAACCAAGCTTGCAGACCTGGAATTAATCCCACTTTGTTGTGGTGAATAATCCTTTTAATGTACTGTTGGATCCTATTGACTAGTATTTTGGTGAGAATTTTCATATCTGTGTTCATCAAGGATATTGGTCTGTAATTCTCTTTTTTGATGGGATCTTTGTCCGGTTTTGGGATCAAGGTAATGATGGCCTCATAAAATGAGTTTGGAAGTTTTCCTTCAGTTTCTATTTTTTTGGAAAACTTTCAAGAGAAGAGGAATTAATTCTTTAAATGCTTAGTAGAATTCCTCTGGGAAGCCATCTGGCCCTGGGCACTTATTCGTTGGGAGATTTTTGATGACTCTTTCAATCTCCTTACTGATTACGGGTCTTTTTAGGTTTTCTATTTCTTCCTGGTTCAGTTGTGCTAGTTTATATGTCTCTAGGAATGCATCTGTTTCTTCAAGATTTTCAAATTTGATGGTGTATAGTTACTCATAATATGTTCTTAAAATTGTTTGTATTTCTTTGTTGTTGGATCTGATCTCTCCTCTTTCATTCATTATTTTGTTAATGTGGGTCCTTTCTCTCTTCTTTTTGATAAGTCTGGCCAGGGATTTATCAATCTTATTAAATCTTTCAAGGAACCAGCTCCTAGTTTTGTTGATTTGTTCTATTGTTTTTGTTTTATTTTGTTTTGTTTTGTTTCTATTTCACTGATTTCTGCTCTGATCTTTATTTCTCTTCTCCTGTTGAGTTTAGGCTTTCTTTATTGTTCTTTCTCTAGCTTCTTTAGATGTAGGGTTAAGTTGTGTATTTGAGACTTGTTTCTTGAGAAAGGCTTGTTTCACTATATATTTTCCTCTCAGGACTGCCTTTGCTGTGTCCCACAGATTTTGAACTGTTTTGCTTTCATTATCATTTGTTTACATGAATTTTTTCAATTCTTCTTTAATTTTCTGGTTGACCCATTCATTCTTTAGAAGGATGTCCTTTAGCCTCCATGTATTTGGGTTCTTCCCAAATTCCCTCTTGTGATTGGGTTCTAGCTTCAGAGTGTTGTGGTCTGAAAATACACAGAGAATGATCCCAATCTTTTGGTACCATTTGAGACCTGATTTGTGCCCCAGGATATGGAGTATTGTGGAGAATGTTCCATGTGCACTAGAGAAGAATGTGTATTCTGTTGCTTTGGGATGGAATGTTCTGAATATATCTGTGATGTACATCTGGTCCAGTGTGTCATTTAAGGCCTTTATTTCCTTGTTGACCTTTTGCTTGGATGATCTGTCCATTTTCGTGATGGGAGTGTTAAAGTGCCCTACAAATATTATATTATTGTCGATGTATTTCTTTGATTTTGTTATTAATTGGTTTATGTAGTTGGCTGCTCCCATGTTAGGGGCATAGATACTTAAAATTTTTAGATCTTCTTGTAGGAAATATGCTTTAAGTATGATATAGTGACCTTCTTCATCTCCTATTATTGTCTTTGGCTTAAAATCTAATTGATTTGACATAAGGATTGCCACCCCAGATTTCTTTTGATGTCCATTAGAATGGTAAATTATTTTCCACCCCGTCACTTTAAATCTGGTGATGTCTTTGGGTATAAAATGAGTTTCTTGTAGACAGCATATTGATTTTTTTTAGTCCATTCTGATACTCTGTGTCTTTTTATTGGGACACTTAGCCCATTTTCATTCAGGGTAACTATTGAGAGATATTAATCTAGCGTATGGCTGTTTCTTTTGACTCAAAGATTTCCCTTTAACATTTCTTCTAAGGCTGATTTACTGATGATAAACTCCACCAACTGATCTTGTTTGGAAATTTTATATCTCCTTCTATTACGAATGATTGCTTCATTCACTGCAGGTCTTTATCTTTTGGCACTTTTAATATATCACACTACTTTCTTCAGTCCTCCAAAATTTCTTCTGAATAAACAGGTGAATGGCCTTATGGAGATTACCTTGTATGTAACAGTTTTCTTTCTTTTTTTTTTTTTTGTTGCTTATAAAGTTCACTTTTTACCAATTAAAGGACGTGTTTTGGTGTGGAAATCCTTGGATTAATTTTGTTGATTTGTCCTTCCTTACATTAAGGAAATTTTCAGCTATTATTTCTTACATAATCTTTCTACCCTCTTTTCTAACTTTTCTCCTTCTGAGATCCCTAGATGTGAATGTTATTCTATTTTATTATGTCACGGAGTTTCTTTAACCTATTTTCATTTGTCCCCCTCCTCCCCCTCCTCCTTCTCCACCTCCTTTTTCTCCTTTTTTATTCAGTTTGATTGCATTCCTTAATCTATCTTCTGACTCAGCAATCTCTTCTTCGCTTTATCTTAGTTGACTATTCTCTTTATGTATTTTAAGATTTTATTTATTTATTTGTCAGAGAGAGGGAGAGAACACAAG
This sequence comes from Eira barbara, assembly GCA_020311275.1. Taxonomy (NCBI): domain Eukaryota; kingdom Metazoa; phylum Chordata; class Mammalia; order Carnivora; family Mustelidae; genus Eira; species Eira barbara. The sequence continues at coordinate 1,118,928 of JAHRIG010009371.1, forward strand.
CAGTCAGAGTGGCAGGCAGAGGCAGAGAGAGAAGCAGGCTCCCCACTGAGCAAGGAACCTGATGTGGGACTCAATCCCAGGACTCTGGGATCATGACCTGAGTGGAAGGCAGTAGCTTAATCGGCTGAGCCATCCAGGCATCCTCTTTAATAAATTTTTAATTTAACTTATCTAGTAGTTAATGTCTGATATATCCTTCTTTATTTTTTCTGCCTCTTTATTGAGGTGTCACTGAGATACTCTACACATTTCCTCAAGTTCAGTAAGTATATTTATGGCCATTGCTTTGAATTCTTGATCAAATGTATTGCTATCTCCATTTCTTTTAGCTCTGTTCTGTGATTTTGTCTAGTCTTTCATTTGATATATTTTTCTTCTTCTCCACATTTGATCTACCTCTCTGTGTATTTTTGTATGTATTGGGAAAATCAGTTAGGTCTCTTGGTCTTGAAAGCAGTGGTCTTATGAAGAACAGGTTCTGAAGTACTATAATGCAACGTCCCTTGTTCACCAGAAGAGGTGTGTCAGTGGTGTTTCCTTTGTGTTGCATGTGCTCTATTCATTATGTCTGAGATGCATTTGCCTTCAGTCCACTGTCTGGGTGGCCATTTTTGCCTGTTGTATGGCCCTGCACTCTTAAGGGGCCGTTATGTGGCTGCCTTGGGCTTCTAGTTGGGTCAGAGAAATGCCTGCTCTCAGCTCAATTTCCAGGGCTCTTGTCACACGAAATTGCAAGATACTCTACTTATGTTGTTCCCTTAGGTTTTAGTTGGTGTATGTGGCTTGCAGTCAGAACCGATGTTTTCCTCTAGTCCATCTAATGGTTGCAGTCACTCTGAAATACTGCACTTTCTTCTTGTGCTGTACAGGGCTGGGTTATTTTTAGTGGTGTGGACCAGCAGTCAGATCAGGTGTATGTCCCCTATTTATTGCTACGGCTGTAGTTGAACTGGTGTGTGTAATTATCTTGTTCTCTCTGCTGGGCAAGAGTCACTCTGGGGGGAAGCTCAGCACTGTTAGGGTTACTGTCAGGAAGAGATGTGTCAGGCACCATTTTGAAGGCAGTTCTGCTACATGGGGTAAATTGACTGAAGTGAGTCCACCAGAGAACGTACGTGAGGGTGAGGTACATGGTATTACTAAGGCAGGTGCTGGCTCCTGATCCCTACTTGGCCTACATGAAGGATGAGACCTGTCTGGATATGCTTTGGAGAGAATCCTAAAGGTGTGGAGCTTTTTGGACATGATTAACCAGAGAACACGAAGGTGGGGATAGAGTGTTAGTGAGCTCTATGGTAAGAGTTCACACTGGTTCCTGCAGGTGTTCCAATATCTAGGCTGGAAGTGAGAAGAGAAGTGGCACTCACCTGTTTGTTTGTTTTTTTAAACAGGTATTTTATACTTAGAGAAGTTTCTAAGGATCCCTGCCGCTATACTGCACTTTCTGGGAATTGTAAATACATCTCTTTCCTGTACACCCCAGGTGTTTTCAGACTGCTGCTACTATGTTGTATCTCAACAGGATTGTTTTTTATGGTTTCTCTTTAAGTTCTGAGATTCAGTGCCCTACTGCCTTCTGGCACCCAGAGGTGATACTGTTTATTTTAAGAGTACCTAGAGTTTAGCATCACTGATTATAAAACTCATGATGTTGAGCCTTAGTGGTATTCAAAGTCAAATGTTATAGGGACCTATTTACCCCTGTAGGTCCCCTGTACATCAGGAGTGCCTTGTGTGGGATCTGTTTGTCTTCCTTCTCTCTGTCTTTCCAGGTTGTGGTGAGTCTCACTGGGAGTTCTGTTGCTGATACTATCCCTTCCATTTTTGATGTGGCCTCCTTTCTATGATTAACTCTGCAGAATGTATTCTACCAGTTTAAGTTGCACTGATGTGGTTATTTTGTAGGTGTAACCATGGAATGAAGTGTCTTCTCAGTCTCCTTGAGTTGTCTTAATATAATAGCACTAACAAACACAAGAAAACAGAATATGGCAAACTATATATGTAATTAAATAAGAAAAAGAAAAAAAAAAGAAAACAAATAATGGGTAGTGAAAAAGAGAACACAGGAAACACATGTGCATTCTGGTAAAGGGCGTGGCCTGTGATATCGTACTGATGAGGTCAGACCTGGAGCTCACAGTTAATGTGACCTTTACTACATGTCTCGACTCAGGCAGTTAATTACCTCTTAAAACTCAGTTGTGTTTTATCTCTACACATGATCATATTAATGACCACAGACTAGAATTATCATGTACAAAAAGCTCAGTAAAAATGATATGTTATTTTGTTTCTTTTGAGAAATTCAGGAGGATGCAATTTAAGAGATGAAGGGGGAGATATAAAAAAGCAGATGGGTCTGTTTAGTTCATCTTCACATGTCATGAATTTGCGAACTAGCTGGGGTTACCAATGGTGGTGATGATGAAATGAGTAAAGGCAAGAGGAAGTAGATAATGGCAGAAGCGTGAGAAATGTTTAGTCATCAGTCATTGTCCCCTCTGATGTCTCTTTTAGTAGCTGTGTTGTTATTAGCTTTTGGAAAGTCAGGAAAAACAGGCCTCTGAGGATTTTAGAACTTCAAGTTTTTGTTGTTGTTGTGATGGTGAAATAGTTTTCACAGTACTTAGGCAATAAGCTATTGTCTTCCAAAATAATCCCTCATGCTTATGCCTTCAACAGGAAGGAGAAGAACCTCTTCTGTCATTATAGTTGATGTCTTTTGGGTTAAATTTACATCCTGTGAACATTAAATCAAAAATTTCAAGTGATGAATTGTTACATTGCACTTGTGATATTTTCCCTTGCTAATTGTATGGGACAAGGTTAAGAAGACAATGTATTTGACCTCAGGGTGCCTCCTTTCTAGTGAGAGAGGGTGACAATAAATAAAGAAGAAAAATTGCACACTTACAGACAGTGAGAATGATATAATGCTACTGGTAGATGTCAGAAATCTTACAGAACAGGACATATTGGGATGGTATTAGGACACTTCCAACCAAAAATATTTTACATCATGCTTTCAGGAGTCAAGATGGCAGAGAAGTAGCAGGCTGAGATGACATCAGGTAGCAGGAGATCAGCCAAATAGCTTACCTAACCATTGTGAACACCTACAAATCCAATGGGAAATCAAAGAGAAGAAAAGCAACAATTCTAGAAACAGAAAATTGATCACTTTCTTAAAGGCAGGACCTGTGGAGAAATGAATCCAAAGCGATGGGAAGATAGACCCCGGGGGGAGGGGCCGGCTCCCGGCAAGTGGCGGAGCAATGGAGCACAAAGTTGGGAATTTAAAAGTCTGCTCCATGGAGGGACATCACTCCAGAGGCTAAACTGGGCGGGGGAGCCCAGGCGGGGTCAGCATAACCCCAGTTCCCGCGGGGTCACAGAAGGACCAGGAGTGTCTGAGTGCCACAGAGTTCGCAGGTATTAAAGCGGGAAGCCAGCTACAGCGACAAAGCTGAGGAATGAGCTCTCAGCCCGGGGTTACCTTGCCAGTTGCAGGCTGGGTGGGCTCGGAGCGCGGCTGGAGGCCACGGAGATGGAAGCTACTGAGTGCTTTTCTCCAAGTGCCACAATTGACTGCTTTCCTCCAGAAATGACCTCAGGCCATGGAGGCGGGGCGGTTGGGAGCTTTCCTCTGAGGGCACACTGAGGAGTGGGACCCCAAGATCTCGGCTTCTCTGGGCCAGAGATTGGGAGGCCACCATCTTCATTCCCGTCCTCCAGAACTCTATGGAAAGTGCTCAGGGAACAAAAACTCCGGAAAGCAAACCTGAGCGGATTACTTAGCCCGGCCCCTGGCAAGGGCAGTGCAATTCCGTCTGCAGCAAAGACACTTGAGAATCACTATAACAGGCCCCTCCCCGAGAAGATCAACAAGAAACCCAGCCAAGACCAACTTCACTCACCAAGAACATCAGAATTCCAGAGGACGAGAAAGCAAATCTTATCTGGACAAAATGACAAGGCGGAAAACTCACCACAAAAAATAAATAAATAAATAAATAAATAAATAAATAAATAAATAAAATAAAAGAACAAGAGGCAGTACTGAAGGCTGGGGACCTAATCAATACGGACATTGGTAATATGACAGATCTAGAGTTCAGAATGACGATTCTCAAGGTTCTAGCCAGGCTCAAAAAAGACATAGAAGATATTAGAGAAACCCTCTCCAGAGAGATAAAAGCCCTTTCTGGAGAAATAAAAGAACTAAAATCTAACCAAGTTGAAATTAAAAAAGCTATTAATGAGGTGCAATCAAAAATGGAAGCTCTTACTGCTAGGATAAATGAGGCAGAAAAGAATTAGTGACATAGAAGACAAAATGACAGAGAATAAAGAAGCTGAGCAAAAGAGAGACAAACAAATACTGGACCATGAGGAGAGAATTTGAGAGATAAGCGACACCATAAGACGACACAACATTAGAATAATTGGGATTCCAGAAGAAGAAGAAAGAGAGAGGGGAACAGATGGCATATTGGAGAGAATTATTGGAGAGAATTTCCCTAATATGGCAAAGGGAACAAACATCAAAATCCAGGAGATTCTAAGAACGTCCCTCAAAATCAATAAAAATAGGTCCACACCTCGTCACCTGATAGTAAAACTTACAAGTCTTAGCGACAAAGAGAAAATCCTGAAAGCAGCCCAGGAAAAGAAGTCTGTAACATACAAGGGTAAAAACATTAGATTGGCAGCGGACCTATCCACAGAGACCTGGCAGGCCAGAAAGAACTGGGATGATATATTCAGAGCACTAAACGAGAAAAACATGGGATTTATTCTACGGCTGCAAGGTTGGTTCAACATCCGCAAATCCATCAACGTGATACAAAACATTAATAAAAGAAATAATAAGAACCACATGATACTCTCAATAGATGCTGAAAAACCATGTGACAAAGTGCAGCATCCCTTCCTGATTAAAACTCTTCAAAGTATAGGGATAGAGGTCACATACCTCAATGTTATCAAAGCCATCTATGAAAAACCCACTGCAAATATCATTCTCAATGGACAAAAACTGAAAGCTTTTCCGTTAAGGTCAGGAACACAGCAAGGATGTCCGTTATCACCACTGCTGTTCAACATTGTACTAGAAGTCCTAGCCTCAGCAACCAGACAACAAAAATAAATTAAAGGCATCCAAATTGGCAAAGAAGTCAAACTATCACTCTTTGCAGATAATATGGTACTATATGAGGAAAACCCAAAAGGCTCCACCCCAAAACTGCTAGAACTTATACAGGAATTCAGTAAAGTGTACGGATATAAAGTCAATGCACAGAAATCAGTCGCATTTTTTTACACTAACAACAAGACAGAAAAGAGAGAAATTAAGGAGTCAGTCCTATTTACACCCCAAAACCCCAAAACCATAAGATACCTCGGAATAAATCTAACAAAGAGGCAAAGAATCTATAATCAGAAAACTATAAAGTAATTATGAAAGAAATTGAGGAAGACACAAAGAAATGGAAAAATGTTCTGTACTCATGGATTGGAAGAACAAATATTGTGAAAATGTCTATTATACCTAAAGCAATCTACGCATTTAATGCAATCCCTAACAAAATCCATCCATTTTATTCAAAGAAATCGAACAAATAATCCTAAAATTTATATGGAACCAGAAAAGACCTCGAATAGCCAAAGGAATATTGAAAAAGAAAGCCAAAGTCAGTGACATCACAATTCCAGACTTCAAGCTCTAATACAATGCTGTCATCATCAAGACAGTATGGTACTGGCACAAAAACAGACATATAGATCAATGGAACAGAATAGAGAGCCCAGAAATAGACCCTCAACTCTATGGTCAACTAATCTTTGACAAAGCCGGAAGGAATGTCCAATGGGAAAAAGACAGCCTCTTCAACAAATGGTGCTGGGAAAATTGGACAGCCAGATGCAGAAATATGAAATTGGACTATTTCCTTACACCACATGTGAAAATAGACTCAAAATGGATGAAGAACCTCAATGTGAGAAAGGAATCCATCAAAATCCTTGAGGAGAATGCAGGCAGCAACCTTTTTGACCTCAACCGCAGCAACTTCTTCCTAGGAACATTGCCAAAGGCAACAGAAGCAAGGGCAAAAATGAACTATTGGGATTTCATCAAGATCAAAAGCTTTTGCACAGCAAAGGAAACAGTTAACAAAACCAAAAGACAACTGACAGAATGGGAGAAGATATTTGCAAACGACATATCAGATAAAGGGCTAGTATCCAAAATCTATAAAGAGCTTAGCAAACTCAACGCCCAAAGAACAAATAATCCAATCAAGAAATGGGCAGAGGACATGGACAGACATTTCTGCAAAGAAGACATCCAGATGGCCAACAGACACATGAAAAAATGCTCCACGTCACTCGGCATCAGGGAAATACAAATCAAAACCACAATGAGATACCACCTCACACCAGTCAGAATGGCTAAAATTAACAATTCAAGAAAGTGACAGATGCTGGCGAGGATGCGGAGAGAGGGGAACCCTCCTACACTGCTGGTGGGAATGCAAGCTGGTGCAACCACTCTGGAAAACAGTGTGGAGTTTCCTCAGAAAACTGAAAATAGAGCTACCCTATGACCCAGCAATTGCACTACTGGGTATATATCCTAAAGATACAAACGTGGTGCTCTGAAGGGGCACGTGCACCCGAGTGTTTATAGCAACAATGTCCACAATAGCCAAACTATGGAAAGAACCTAGATGTCCATCAACAGATGAATGGATAAAGAAGACGTGGTATACATACACAATGGAATACTATGCAGCCATCAAAAGAAATGAAATCTTGCCATTTGCAACGACATGGATGGAACTAGAGGGTATTATGCTTAGCGAAATAAGTCAATCGGCAAAAGACAACTATCATATGATCTCTTTGATATGAGGAAGTGCAGATGCAATGTGGGGGGTTTGGGAGGAGGTAGGAAAAGAAAAAATGAAAAGATGGGATTGGGAGGGAGACAAACCATAAAAGACTCAATCTCAAAAAACAGACTGAGCATTGCTGGGGGGAGGGGGGACGGGAGAGGGTGGTGGGGAAATGGACATTGGGGAGGGTATGTGCTATGATGAGTGCTGTGAAATGTGTAAACCTGGTGATTCACAGAACTGTATCCCTGGAATAAAAATACATTATATGTTTATTAAAATAAATTAATTTAAAAATTTTACATGACAGAACTTCCCTTCAGAAATTAAGGATAAATAAATACTTTCCTAGAGAAACTAAAGCTGGGTAGTTCATCATCAATAGCTCTACCTTTCAAAAAACTCTAACCATTCTCAAGATATAATGAAAGGATATTAATTAGGAAAATAAAAATATATTAAAGTATAAATGTTACTAGCAAAGATATATTAAAATTAAGAAAACTCTAATAGTACAATGGTGGTATGTAATCACTCTAGTACAGAATGTAGAATACAAAAATATTAAAATAACTACAGCTAAAATGATTTTGAATGGATATGTGTAATACATACATACATATATACCTACATACATACAGTTCAAAAAGATATAAGTTGTGACATAAAAAGATAAAATGGAGATGGGGAGTAAAGGCTAACTTTCCTTTGTGATTGATGTAAGTTCTTTCAGTTTAAAATATATTATTATAACTGTATCACATTTTATGTAATCTGCATAGTGACACAAAACAAATATCTACTATCACAGAGGTTAGGAAGGGCGTAAATGGTGGTTTGGAGCTGCCCACAGAAGGGAGGGAGTTGTAGGTGTGGACAGGGGAAAACACCAGGAAACCCACATGGGGAAAATTAATCCCTATAATATTTGGCCTTGAAAACTAGATAGGGTGAATTCCATGAGTTTGTATAACCAGCAGGATTTGGGCCTGGAATTTTAAAAATCAACTGACTCAGTCCTGGGCCAGCGTGGAGGGTGATAGCTGGGTCACTACTGTAAGAAGACAATAATCTACAGAGTGGCAACACAAAATCCACAATTTGCACAATGTTTTGGGCAAGCTGGAGGAAGATCTCTTCATTAGGATTTTAGAGTGTGTTGAGGGAGCTCTCTGGGGAAAAAAAGGAGCTGGCAGGTATCAAAGACACGGCATGAACAGAGAGATACCTGTGGACAGTGGTACTGTACAGTCACATTCTACCTAACCAACTGTCAGTGTGCCCCACCAGGAGTAGTGACTCAGTGCAAATTTTGATAATGCCGTATGTGTCCTATCCAGTAGCCTGTGCCCACAGAATCTACCTCATTGCATTCCCAGCCTCTGTATGACCAGTCATGAAGTGCTCCTACACATATTCTCTGTTGTGTGCCAGACACCAGCTACCACCATGAATATGTACCATGCCCCTGGCAGGTGATGCCACGCTTAGTGGAATCTAACCCAGGAATAACGGCTCAGGGTAAATTTTCCTAAAACTGCTGCCCTGCCCCCAAGCCAACCATTCGTCATGCCACACTTAGAATTGGGCTGCCTGGGTTTCACTAACACCAGAGTGGGCAAGCTCAGACCACAAGAGGTAGGCAGCAAGTAAAGAAGTCTGCAAAGAAAGGGAAAGTGACTCACACACACAACTGAGACAAAAATAAGACACATAAATGATTCCCCTGGAGTGCCAGGTTCTGGTGAATGGGGTACACTTCACTTCAGGGCACTTAAAGATTTCTTCTTCACGAAAACACTACTTGTGGGGCACATGGGTGGCTCAGTTGTTTAAGTGACTGACTCTTGATTTAGGCTCTGGTCATGGTCTTGTGTTGGCGGGATCAAGCCCTCTTTGGGCTCTATGCTCAATTTGGAGTGTGCTTCAGATTCTCTCTCCCTCTCCTTCGAACTCATGATCTCTTTCAAATAAATAAATAGATAGAGTCTTTAAAAAAAAATATGTCAAGGCACTATTTCCAAGAGTAGAAGATGTAACTCACTTTCCTAACACACAGACACAGAGAGGCAGACAAAATGAGAAGACAGAGAATTCTATCTCAAATGAAAGAATGGAAAAAAAATCACAGCAGAAGATCTAACTGAAAAAGAAATAGTGTTCCTGACCAAGGCCTCAACGTAATGATCACAAAGATACTCACTGCACTTCACAAAAGGGTGGAGGACATCAGTGAGACCGTTAACAAAGAAATACAAAAAGTAACATATCAGAGAAGAACTCAATAAATGAGATTAAAAATAGAGTAAATGGGATAAATAATAAGCTATAGGAACCAGAGAAAATTGTAAAGTGACCTGGAGGATGGAAAATGGAAAGCAATCAAACTGTACAGATGAGAGAGAAACAAATACTGTGCAATGAAAACAGACATAGAGAACTCAATGAATAATATTGTTCATATTATAGGGACCCCAGAGGTAGAAGAAAATTGGGGGGACAGAAAATATATTTGAATTAATACCAGAAAACTCCAAAATATGGGAAGGGAAACAGAGATCCTCACTAATGAGACAAAGAGATACCCCAACAAAATCAACCCAAGCAGGTCCACACCAAACAATGGTAATTAAAATGGCAGAAAAGAGGGACAAGGAAAGAATTTTAATGGTTGTAAGAGAAATTAAGAAAATTACATACGAATGTAACCCCACATGGCTATGAGCAGATTGTTCACCAGAAACTTTGTATCTTAGAAAAAGGTAGCATGACATATACAAAGTGTTGAATGGGGAAAATCTGCAGCAAAGAATACTCTATCCAGGAAGGCTTTGATTCAGAAGAGAAGAAGAGGTGAAGTACTTCCCAGAATATCAAAGTTAAAGGATTTCATGACCACTACAACAACCTTATCAGTAATATTAAAGTGCATTTTTTGAATGGAAACAAAATACCTATGCTGAGTGAAATAAGTCAAACATAGAGAGTCAATTATCATATGGTTTCACTTATTTGTGGAGCATAACAAATAACATGGAGGACATGGGGAAATGGAGAGGAGAAGGGAGTTGAGTGAAATTGGAAGGGAAGCTGAAGCATGAGAGACTGTGGACTCTGAAAAACAACCTGAGGGTTTTGGAGGGGTGGGGGTGGGAGCTTAGGGGAACCAGGTGGTGTGTATTACAGAGGGCATGTATTGCATGGAGCACTGGGTGTGGTGCAAAAACAATGAATGCTGTTACGCTGAAAAAAGAAAGAAAGAAAGAACCATAAGGGAGAGTATGGAGAGCAAAAAAACACAAAACAATAAAATGAGTATTTCTGTAAAAATAAGCCAAGGAATTAATAAATGTAAGGAAGTAAAATACAATATTAAATATCTGAAATATGGGGATCAATGGAAGGAAAAATGAGTTCGGAATTAAGTGTCCATCAACTCAATATAATCTGTTATATTCAGAAGATATGACCTATAAACCAAATGATAACCACAAATCATTAAAGCAGTAACAGATATGTAAAATAAAGAGAAGGAATCCTAGTATATCCCTAAAGAAAACTGGAAAACCATGAAAGAAAGAGAAGAAAGGATGGGAGAACTAAAAAAAAAAAAAAAAAAAAACAAAAAAAAAAAAACAAAAAAACAAAACAAGTAGCAAAATGGTAATTAATAACATATCTGTCACTAATTATTTTGATGGTAAATGGAATAAAGGGGCCAATCAAAAGACAGAGGCTGACAGAATGGATAAACAAACAAGACCCATCTATATGCTGCCTACAAGAGACTCATTTCAGACCTACAGACTCCTGCAGATAGAAACAGAAAGGATGGAGAAACATTCATCATGCAAATGGATATCAAAATAAATCTGAAGTAGAAAAACATATCACACAAAATAGACTTTGTAATAAAGTCTATTTTAAATAAAGTTTATAAAAAGAGAAAAGGACACTCTATAATTATGAATGGAACAATACAACAAAAGATTTAATGATTGTAAACATTTATGCAGCCAACACGGAAGTACCCAGATATAAAAAACAGTTAACAACAAAGAAAATAATATAATACAATAACAGTAAGAGAATTTAACAACCTGCTTACATTGATGGAAGGATCGTCCAGATAGAAAATCAATAAGGAAACAGTGGCTATGAATGACACTGTGTACCAGTTGGATTTAGCATCTATATTCAGAATATTGCATACTAAAACAGCAGGAGGAAAAAAAAAATCTCTTAAGGAACACATCGAACTTTGTACCAAACTTAAGTCAAAACTCCAAAACAAAATACTAGCAAACTGAACCAACAATACATTTTTTAAAAATCATTCACCATGATCAAGTGGGATTTAGTAGTAGGATTCAATGGTGGTTTAATATTCCAAATCAGTCAATAAGATACAGCCATTAGTAAAAGAAAGTCTAAGAACCATATGATCATGGAATAGATGCAGAAAAAGTATTTGACAAAATACAACATGTATTCACGATAAAATTTTCAGTAAAGTAGGGTTAGGGAATGCACGCTTCATATAATAAAGGACATATGAGAGAAACCCAGGGATGTTATCTTCAATGGAATAAACCCAAGAGATTTTCCTTTACCATCAAACATGACATGGATATCTACTCTCTCCACTGTTCTTTGACAAAGTACTAGAAGTCCTAGCCACAGCCATTGAGCAACACACACACACACACACACACAGGAAAGTCATCTAAATTGGTAAACTTCACTATCTTGCAGAAGACATGAAACTCTATACAGAAAACCTGAAAGACTCCCCCACCAAAAATTGCTACAACAAATAGACACATTCAATGAAGTCGCAGGATACAGTATCAACATATAGAAGCCAACTTCATTTCTATACAACAATAATGAAGCAGGAGAAAGAGAAATTAAGGAACAAATGTGCAGTTGCAATAAAAACCGTTAAGATGCCTAGGAATAAGCCTAACAAAAGTATTAAAATCTTTTATCTGAAAATCGTAAAACACTGATGAAAGAAATAGAAAATGAAACAAAAAAAAAAAAGGAAAAATATTCTAACATACTCATGGATTGGAAGAACCAATATTGTTAAAATGTCTATATTATCCAAAACAATTTACAATTACTGTAATCCCCATCAAAATTCCAATACCATTTTTCCCAGAGCTAAAACAAACAATCCTAAAATTTATATGGTACCATAAAATAACCAAATAGCCAAAACAACCTTGTAAAAGAAAAACAAAACTGGAGGCATCCCAATTCCAGACTTCAAGTTATATTCCAAACCTTTAGTGATTGAAATAGGTTCAAAATGGTACTGGTACAAAAATAGACACATAGAACAATGAAACAAATAAAAAGTCCAGAAATGAACTCACAGCTATATGGTCAATCAATCTTCTACAAAATAGGAAATAATATCCAATTTAAAAAAAGACAGTTTCTTCAAAAAATTGTTTTGGGAAGTCTGGTCAGCAACATGGGAAAGAAATGAATCTGACCAAAAAATTGGTAGAATTAATACACAACTTTAGCAAAGTTGTAGGATATAAAATCAATGTGATAAATCTGTTGCATTTCTATCACTAATAATGAAACAGCAGAAAAAAAAAAAAAAGAAAAGAAAAGGAACTGATCCAATTTCCAATTGCACCAAAACCAATAGAATATCTATGAATAAGAGGCAAAAGATCTTTACTTTGAAAACTAGAGAATATTTATGAAAGAAATTGAAGAAGACACAAAGAAATGGAAAATCATTCCATGCTCATGGATTGGAAGAACAAATATTATTAAAATGTCTATACTACCCAAAGCAATCTACACATTCAATGTAATCCCTATTAAAATACCACCAGAATTTTTCACAGACATAGAACAAAACAACCCTAAAATTTATATTGAACCACAAAAGACCCACAAAAAATAAAAATAAAACACCATGACTCCAGATTTCAAGCTATGCTGCAAAGCCGTAGTCATCAAGAGAGGTACCAGCACAAAAACAGACATTTAGGTCAATGGAACAGAATAGAGAACCCAGAATTGGACCCTTATCTCTACGGTCAACTAATCTTCAACAAAGATCTATTGAATAAAAACAGTCTCTTCAACAGATGGTATTGGTAAAACTGGAAAGCCACATCCAAAAGAATGAAATTGGACCATTTTATTAGACCATACCCCAAAATAAATTCAAGTGAAAGACCTAAACGTGAGACAGGAAACCATCGAAACCCTAGAAAACACAGGCAGCAACATCTTTGACCTCCCTGTAGCAACTTTTTACTAGATACATTGCTGGAGGCAAGGGAAACAAAAGCAAGAATGAACTATTGGGACTTCGGCAAGAGAAAAAGCTTCTGCAGAGCAAACAAGATAACACAACTAAAAGGAAGCCTATAGAATGTGAGAAGATATTTGCAAATGACATTCCTGATAAAACATCCCAAAATACAGAAAGAGCTTGTAAAATACAACTCACCAAAAACAAATAATCTGACTATAAAATGGGAAGAATACATAAATAGACATTTTTGCAAAGAAGATATACAGATGGCCAAGACACATGAAAAGATGCTCAACATCATTCATCATTATACAAATCAAAACTACAGTGAATTATCACCTCACACCTGTCAGAATGGCTTTAATTAACAATACAAGAAACAGGTGAAGGGATGATAAGAAGAAAGGGTAACTTTCTTGCACTGTTGATAAGAATGCAAGCGCTCTGAAAAACTGTATGGAGGTTTCTAATAAGTTTAGAATAGAACCACTTTGTAGTCAAGTATTTCATAAAGATATTAGTAGGCATTTACCCAAAGAGTAGAAAAATATTAATTCCAAGGGATATATGCATTCTGGTATTTCTATATTTTGACATTATGTACAATAGCCAAATTATTGAAAGAGACCAAACTTCCATCATCTGATAAATGGATAAATATGTCATGTATAAAAAAGGATAAAATCTTGCCATTTGCAATGATATGGATTGAGCTAAGGAGTATCATGCTATGTATAATAAGTCAGTCAGAGAAAGACAAGTATTATATGATTTCATTCATATAGGGAATTCAAGAAACAAAATAAATGATTATATAGGATAGAGAAAATCAAGCCATGAAACAGACACTTAACTATAAGGAACAAACTGATGTTTACTGGAGGGGAAATGGATGGGAGGATGGGTTAATTTGTGATAGGGATTAAGGAGTGCATTTCTTGTGATAAGCATTGGGTGATGAATGTAAGAATTGAATCACAAAATTGTACACCTGTAACCAACATTACACCGTATGTCAACTAACTGGGATTTAAATAAACCCTTAAAGAAAGGAAATAAAAATACCTTGAAGAAAAAAAAAAAAAAGACACGCAACATACCAAAATGTTCAGGTTGCTGCAAAAGCAATTCAAAGAGACAAATTTAGAGTTTTAAATACCTACATTAAGAAAAAAAGAAATATCTTAAATAACCTAAATTCACATTTAAAATAAATATAACAAAGATTAAAAAAAAAAAAAAAAAAACTAACCCAAAAGGAAGCAGAAAAATAAAGAAAACACAGCCACACACACGAAACAATAAATTAAATACATGAGAAACAAGAGAGAATATGGATGAGTTTAAGAGCTAGATTTTTAAAAGGATAAGCAAAATGGACAAATCTTTAGGTAGACTGAGAAAATACATACAGATAAGTAAAATTGAAAACATCTGACAACCAGAACCAGAAATGGTCTCATATGCCAAATTTAAGTTATGTAGAAGAAATGGATAATTCCTAGAAACACAACGACAAACACTTGGTTAGAAATTTACAAATCTAAACAGACAAATAATGCTGAAGGAGATTTGTCGGGCTTGGCCAGCAAACCCTGAGATGGCAAATGAAAAGATTACTCCAGACACCTCAGTAGTAGAAAAGAGAGACTTTGGGACCAGAAACTCTAGTGTCATAAGGCAAAGGCCTCAAACCAAGTTTTGTCTCCACTTTAATTGGAGTCATATCAATACACCCGGTGCAAGCACAAAACAAGGAAGCAAGGAGTTTTTGAAGTATGTAACCATCGCCAAGTGCTCATTTTTCTTCAAAATTAAAACGTTTACTCCATAGATGGAAACCTTGAGCCACGGTAAGAATCCGGCCACTTTCAGCCAAGAAACTTCAAAGGAAGTTGGGCCTTTTGGGCACTCCTTTGCTTTTCAATTAGTCTCATCTGGGAAAGCATATACAACTCAGATTTTGTCTATCTAGGCACTGTGAATTCCCACAAGATTAAATCAGTAAACAAACTTCTCAGTAAAGAATATCCCAGGACTAGAGTGCTTCACTGGAGAATTCTACCAAACATTGAAAGAGTAATTAATACCATTTCTTTTAAAACTCTTCTAAGAAACTGAATAGTAGGAAGCACGTCCAAACTTATTTTATGAGGCCAGCATTACCCTGGGACTAAAGCCATTCAAGGAAGCTAGAAGAAAATATTACAGGCCAATGTCCTTAATGAGTATGGATGCAATTTTTTTCAACAAAGGCTAGCAAACAATTCAACAGCGTATCAATAGGATCACACATTGTGATCATGTGAGATTTATCCATAAAATGAAAGCACGATATATTGATATATATATAGAGATAGATAGATAGATAGATATCAATATATATGTATATTGATATCTATCTATCTATCTATCTATCTATATATATATATATCAATGTGTATAATGCACCACATAAGTGGAATAAAGGACAAAAATTATATATATGATCATCTCAGTTAAAGCAGAAAAAATTTCACAAAATTAAATGCCTTTTCATTATTTTAAAAAAGCTCAATAAATTGTGTATAGAAGAAAGGTAACTTAACATAATAAAAACCATGTAAGTCAAACCCACAGTTAACATCATATTCAATAGTGAAAAACAGAAATCTTTCTTCTAAAATCAGGAAGAAGATAAGGATGCCTACCTATGCCAATTTTATTTGAAATGGTACTGGAAGTTCTAGCAAAAGCAAGAAAAAAAAATATGAAAACCACAAAGGAAGATGTTAAACCCAAGGATTCCACCAAACACTGTCAGAAGTAATAAATTTAGTCAAGTTTCAAGACATAAAATGAGTATACAAATGTCTTCTGCATTCACTATATGGAAACAAACTAGCTGAAAGACAAAATAAGACAATTCCAACTACAACTGCATCAATAAAATAAATAGAATACCACCCATAGATGAATGGATACAGAAAATTGGTATATTAAAAAGGAAAATTACATACCCATAAAAAAGAATGAGATCTTGCTATTTGCAATAATATGGATAAACCTAGAAGGTAAAATGCTTAGTGAAATAAGTTAGAGAAAGGCAAATATATGATTTCGCTTATATGTGGAATTTAAGGGACAAGAAAAAAGAAGAAGAAAGAAGGAAAGGAAGGAAGGGAGGGAGGGAAGAAGGAAGGGAGAAAGGAAAGGGAAGGGAAGGGAAAGGAAGGGGAAGGCAACATTTAAGAAAAAGAAAGAAAGAGAGAGAGAGAGAAATAAAAAGAGAGAAAAGGAAAGAAAGAAGAGACAGAAGAAGGGCGGGGGGAAGAGGAGAGGACAGGAGAAGAGGAAAGAAAGGGAAAAAGAATAAAGAATGCTTTAGGCCCCTATTTTTTCACTATTGAATTCTACCAAACATTTAAGGAAGACATAATACTAATTCTACACAAGATCTTGCAGAAGAAGAAGGTATACCTTCTAACTCATTTCATCAGTACACCTCAGTACCAAAAGAATAAAAATAAAACACAGCTACAAGACTAAAGAAGCAACTCCCATTGATATAAACACAATGATACTCAAAAAATATTAGTGATGCAATTATACCAATATATGAAAAGGATGAGACATCACAACCAAGTGAGAGTCACTCCCAGAATGCAAACCTCTTTGAACATCAGGAAAATCAATCATTGTAATTCATCGGATCAGCTGATGCACTAAGGGAAATCCTGTGATAATCTCAACAGATGCAGAAAAACAATTCAGCGATACTTATCACTCATTTACTATAAAAAATCATTTGTCAAACCAGGAGTAGAACTTTGTTAACCTAATGAACACCATTAATATTAACAAACAAAAAGCACTAACAAGTATTACCATTCTTAGTTATGAAAGACTAAATTATTTCCCTTAACATCAAGAAGAATACAAGCTTATTCACCCTCAGCACTCTTCAATATAAGCTACCTGAGTCCTAGCCTGTGCAATAAGATAAGAATTTTTAAAAAGGTATACTTACTGGAAAGGTAGAAATAGAACTGCCTCTGTTCACAGGACACAATTTTTAACATTGAAAAGTCCCAACGAATCCACAAAATGCTCCTAAACTAATGAGTGAGTGGAAATGTGACAAAATTCACCAAAGAATTTCTGTATTCTAGCAATGAAAAATTGCTGGAATTTTTTAAGATCAACCAAAATACAATAGCCTACAAAAATTAAATTCTTAGGAAAGGAAGCAAAGTATAAGCAGGAGGTACACAATGAAAATGACAAAATACCGATGAAAGAAATAAAAGGATATTAAAATAAAAGGAAATACAAATTATATTCAAAGTTGAAAGTATCAATAATGTGATAATGTATTTTTTTTTCCAATTTGATCTATAGATTCTAAACCCCAACTAAGTTCCTAGTAAGCTTTGTTGATAGATAGACAAGCTAAATCTGAAATTATCCAGGGGATGCTTGGGTGGCTCAGTTGGTTAAGCATCCAAACCTGAGTATTGGCTCAAGTCAGGGTCTTGGGGTCCTGGGATCAAGCCCTTTGTCCAGCTCAGCACTTAGCACGGAGTTCACTTGAGGTTTTCTCTGCCTCTACCTCTGCTTCTCCCACCACTTGCGCTCTATCTCTCTGAGATAAATAAATAAATATTTAAGAATTTTTAAATTAAAATAAAATTGTATAGGAAAGTCAAAGGAAACAAATAGACAAAATAATTATGGGGAAAAAGAAATAATGTTTGAAAGTTCATGCCCTATTCTAATCCTTTTCTAAGACTTACAAGAAAGTTTTTGTAATTGGGACATTCTGCTATAGAGGAAAGGATAGATTTAAACAAACAATGGGACAGAATAGAAATGATGGAAATTGACCTAAATATGATCAATTTTTGATAACTTGCTATAGCAATTGAATGGAGAAAAAAATTGTTTTTAAGAAGGTTGCAGGAAGAGGCACCTAGGTTGTTCAGTTGGTCAAGCCTCTGCCTTTTGCTGGGATCATGATCCCAAATCCTGGGATCAAGTCCTGCATCAGGATTCTTGCTCAGTGGGGAGCCTGCTTCTCTCTCTCTCTAATGCTCTGCCTGCTTGTGCTCTCTCTCTGTCTTTGACAAATAAATAAATAAAACCTTTTAAAAATGTTTTTGGAACATGCAGATACTAATATGGCCAGGAGTGGTGGTGGGGAAGGAAGTAATTAAACTATATTTTCCCTGGAAAGAAGGCTATGATGACCAATTTCTCTGATCCCAATTAATTTACCTGTGCATGCCTCCTAATAATTGTGGACTCTTCATGTAACACTTTTCCGGTACCTTACTTCTTTTATGTGAATGTTGAATTCCCCTAGGACTTTGTATACCCACAAGATCCTTTGGCAAGTGAGTCAATCCCCATTTTGAAGGTAAAAGGAAATACTTTTGAGTGATTTTCTGGAGGATAGGCAACTGGAAGTTAGCACAAACACTCTCTGCTCACTCTCAGGCAAATACCCCTGTTTACACCGTATCCCCACACAGAGTTCAAACAGAAAACTCGAATCTTATAGTTCTGTTTCTGCTCCCTTGATTCATGATTCTTTCACTTCACCCTTACCCTCAAAGCTACCCATCTAGAACTTTCTTCATCTTTTAGAGGGCACCTCTCTTCACGCAGTTGCTTGGGACACCAGCGCATGACCCTTCTATTATCCCCCTGATATCTCCCTCTAGCTCATCAACAAACCTGGCAGGTGTATTTTCAAAATACATCCTGAATCCACTCTCCTCTCAAATACTCTGTCTCTCTCTTGCCCAGTCCACTGCCATTTCTCACAAGAACAACTCAATAAGCACCTTCAGGTGCTGCAGGCCTACCCCATTGGCCACCATGATCGTCCATCTGCCAAACTCCTTCTAAAGCATAAATTGTGTCATGCCCTTCCTTCAGTGTTTTCCATTATAGAATTAATTCTGAATCAAGTACCATGCCCTCCAGTGCCCTACATCACCTGGTACCTGATTAATTCTAAACCCTCCTTTCCTATTTCTCTGTCATTGTCCACACTACTGCACCCCAGCAAATCACAAGCTAGCAATGGATAAGAAAGCTCGTTGCACTTTTCATGGTCTTAGCTTTTGCTGAGTGTCCCCTTTATTTGGGACAATCTTCCTACATATATGTACATTCTGTGTGTCTGCTCAACTGTCAGGTCTTTAGAGAGGTGTTTCCTGACCACCAGTTTGAAATATCCTTCTTTTCCACCTCCATTTCTCTTTTTTTCTCCACAGCACCAGCACCACTGGACACTATATCACCCTGTATTCCTTCTCATGAAATGTGGCAGGAACTTGATCCTTTCGTTCTCTGCTAGTCCTGATGGAGAAACCATAGATCTTCACTTGCCATGACTATTCAACTAATGTTGAATAAACAAATGCAAATGTAAATGAGGGAAGACACTAGTACATGTGCAAAAGTCCTTGGCCAGGGGTGCCTGGGTGGCTCAGTGGGTTAAAGCCTCTGCCTTCGGCTCAGGTCATAATCCCAGGGTCCTGGGATCAAGCTCTTCATTGGGCTTTCTGCTCAGTAGGGAGCCTTCTTCCTCCTCTCTCTCTGTCTGCCTCTCTGCCTACTTGTGATCTCTGTCAAATAAATAAATAAAATCTTAAAAATAAAAATAAAAAAAAGCCTGTGGCCATAAGGACCTCACCCTTGGTAAACCTGTCCCTTGGTAAACTTTTTATTCTTCATAATGTAGAGTTGCAACACTTCTGCTTCTCTTTTCTCAGATTACCATACTATTCTTTCCTTTTTTTTTTTCCTTTCCTTTCCTTTCCTTTCTTTTTATTTTCTTTCTTTCCTTTTTTGTTTCAGTTTATAAATTCCTATCATTCTGGCAGATGCATCTAAACTGTGCAGCATTTAAGCTGAGGTCAAGGAATTGGGCATGTTGTGATCCAGATAGGTACCTTCATATGTGGAAAGGGGTGACTGGGGCTTTGGTTTGGACATTGCAAGAAAAATCCCAGGAAGACGAAGTAATAAAAATATATTCTGGAGACCAATGCAGCTTTCCCCATTACTTAGCTCTGTGAATTTTGAAAGATGACTCAACAATCGGGGCTGCATTTGAAAAAATGAATGACAAAGCCATGACACCTCTCCTTGTTAGAAGAGCCAAATATGATAGCATTAGCTTAGCCCCCAATTAGTTATTAATAACAGTTTTCTGTCAGTTATGGAGGAGAAATGATACCCTTGCAAATGTCACTATACTTTACCTCCCCTTTTCTTGATGATGACTCCCATGAAGTGATTTCATTTGTCACTTGCTACATTGACTTTGGGGTGCTGCAATAGGAAAGAAAGGCACAGGTGCCCTGGGAAGTGGACTTTTCACAACATTTATTCCAATGATGTCTTATTTCAGAGAACCAATATATCATCCTATAGACCCTGAACTGGACAGAAGTCAGGACAGAGATGTTTTCCACTGACCTAGATGGTAAGAAGCCTGCAAGATGCCTTCAGACAGGGGCACCAGGGGGCAGGGTTAGGCATTTCCCTCTCTCACTACCGCCAACTCTCTGGTGGTCCAGGTCACCACCCACAAATTCAGGTCATGAAAAGTACTTTTGTGTTCAAGTGAAGGTCACATGGCAATAAAATGTTAAGGCGCAATGAGAAGATAGTGAGGGCTGCCAAATGACAAGGGCTTACCCCAGATGCCTAGAATGAAGCCCTATCATCACAGCACCTCCTGGAAGAGCTTCAGAAGCCCCATAAGACAGAGATAACCTAGGTGTTGAAGGATGACCAGATAAGGACCTAAAGTCACTCACAATCACTGATTGGTTGAACTCATAGGTCTCAGTTTACAGACACATCACAACTCCATTTACTCCCCTCATACCTTATTACTTCTCTCCCTTTTATCAGTCCCCTCCTTTCACACATTGCACTCTGGAGAATCTGTTAGGCCTTTTATGAATGCCAGCCAGGCACATGATGACTCTTATTCACCCTGGGTCAAAGCTATAAAATAAAATCACTAAAGCTTATTCCCCTATTTCTACCTTCTTCTGAGATCTTCCTTCCCAATAAGGAAAGATTCATTGTCCTGTCTCATTTGGCAATGAAGGAACTGTAATTTTTTATCTGCAGATGATATTTGATATCATCTATACAACTCTCATCCCAAGTGTCTTCTCAAAGGGGCTCATACAAAACCCTTTGGATTTGTCTTCTATTGTCTTAATTAAAAGCCACTGAATAGAAAGGTAAAATTTCAGGTAGAGTGAAAAGGCCAGGGATTCTGGAGGAAGAGAGTGTTGTGTTAGACCCAGTGCTGGCTACATCTAGTTGATGAGATGGAAAATAGGAAAGATTTCCTTTGTGTCCACATGCTTTATAAAGACAGATGTTTTATTCTGGCAAGAAGACAAAAAACCTGTAACCAGAGGGTGTAAATTTTGCACTGAGAACACATATTAAATCTAGGCAACAAGAGAGAGGAGGATGGCAGTGTAGTTGGAGGACCCTAGGTTTGTATTATCCCTAGAATGCAAGTAGATAACTGTCAAATTATCCCAAATACCCCAGAAATCAACAGGAAGTCCGAAAGAAGAAACTCCACACCTAAAAGGAAAGAAGAGGCCACATGTAAAGGTAAGAAGTGCAGAGAGGTGGTTTAGGGAAGATATGAGTCACTAGTGCCACTAGTGCCAGCATTCCCTGGACTTGGAGAAGGACAGAGAGAGAAGAACACACAAGGAAAGCCCAAGAAGAAATCTTCCCCAAAGTCACTGGCTTGGGAAATGAGAGAGACTGATTTTAATGAATTTTTGCAGCCAGTAGGTCTTAACGCCTGGAGTTTTAAGGGTCAGCAGCCACAACTGTGACAGAGCCC
Source organism: Eira barbara (assembly GCA_020311275.1). Classification (NCBI taxonomy): domain Eukaryota; kingdom Metazoa; phylum Chordata; class Mammalia; order Carnivora; family Mustelidae; genus Eira; species Eira barbara. Next base: position 1,141,009 of record JAHRIG010009371.1, read on the forward strand.
TGAGGACATGGTGCTGCTCCTGGAGGGAAGACAGGCCCACAACCAAGGGGCAGAAACCATTGAAATAGTGATCTGAAGAGCATCTGGGGAACAAGGGATGGAGGAGATTATTTGCTCTTCTCAGAGCACAAATCATAGAGCCAGTATCAGGCAAATGCCTTTCTGGGAAGAAAGGTGATTGTTGGTGCCATTTACCCCTCCTTCTCCTCAGAATAAACAGATCATAACCTACAAGGAGCAGCACAGCACCAACACTGGCTGTTAAACTTCCTTGCACCAAGCCTCAACCCACTCTGATCTAGCAGAACTATCCTTCTTAGTCAACCGGACCTCAGTCCTAGCATGGTGGGCAAAATATAGTGATAAAGGAAAAAAAAAAAAAAACAAAAAAAAAACTAAAAACATCAAGAGAAAAGAAGTCCTTAATATACAATGCGAGACCCATAAAACTAGCTTCAGATTTCTCAAAAGAAACTTGCCAAGCTAGATAAAAGTGACATGATATATTCAAATTACTGAATGGTAAAAATGATAGATAGATGAAGATAGAGAGATAGAGACATAGATAGATGATAGATAGATAGATAGATAGAGCCAGAATTGCTCTATCCAGCAAAGTTATCATTCAGAATAAGAGAGAGTTTCCATGACAAATAAAAACTAAGGAGTTTCTGACCCCTTAACTAGTCCTGAAAGAAATATTAAAAGGGTCTCTTGGAGCGCAAACGAAAGACCAGAAGTTACAAAGCAAGAAAAGATTAGAGAAAAATCTCCAAAAACAATGCCAAAATAAGTACTAAAATGGCAATAAATACATATCTATGAATAATTACTTTGAATGTAAACAGACTAAAAGCTCCACTCAAAATAACATAGGGTGTCAGAAATGGATAAAAAAATTGACCCATCTATATGTGGGCTGCAAGAGACTCATTTTAGACCTAAAACCGCTGCATATTAAAAGGGAGGTGATGGAGAAACACTTACATGTAAATACATGTTTAAAAAAAAGTCAGAATATCAATATCTATTTTGAACAAACTAGACTTCGAAACAAAGACTGTAACAAGAGATGAAGGACATTATGTCATAATAAAGGAGACAATCCAAAAAGAAGATACAAAAATTGTAAATATTTATACACACAATATGTGAGCACACAAATATGTATATGTATAGGTATAAGTGGGCGTCTATCTTCTTATTTATTAATTCATTTCTCTCTCTATCCACATATATACATATGTATGTGTTTATATGTATATATGTAAATATACAATATGTATGTATATCTATATATGTGCATATATATATACATTGTGACACATATACATTGTAACCATCAGACTGAACACGCTTACAAACAAGCACCCTTGGGAGCTGGACAGGAGCTCACAGAGTGAGCCTGCCATACCCCTGGGCCCAATTCCTAACCCTCGCTGGGGATCTTCAGGCACCTGGACCAAGAACCTGGCTCTGGAATCCCTGTTGGGATGGAACCCCTGAGACAGAACACAGCACTCTTCCCTTCCCCCAGAAAGATGCCAAAATCTTGAGAGCTGGGCAGAATCCCCAGATAAAAAGAATATCACATGGCCCCACGAGGCCACCCCTCCACTCCGTGGCCATCCTAGACACACAATTCAGACACACAGGCCTGCGCTACTGCCTCCCAGCCACCCAAAGTTCAATACCGAGAAGCGGCCCTCAGGGTGCGCAAAAAGGGCCTTCCATCACCTCGTCCGTAACCCTAACCTGAGCTTGTGCCTGCAGACTTCTGTCCCCAAAGTCCTGGCCCACATGCCCTCCAGGATGGGGCCTCCAGAGCCCCACCGCAGACTTGGGCATGCCCTCCCAAAGAAAACTCTGCCCATCACAGTTGCCCAAAGCATCCAGATTAGGAGAAACCAGCAAGGCCCCGGAGCCCACCCCAATTTCATAGGTTGATCTGGACCAAAAGACGTGGTCTGACTACCCCCTAGGCACTACCTCCAGGCAGACATGCAGATCAATGGCCCGGAGTCAGATGATTGAGCCTGACCTGGCCCTAGGACCTCATCGGAAACCTAGTTTAGGTTTTCAGGCATCTGTCCCCAGAGGCCTGTTCTGGAATCCCAACATATGGTCCAACATGTGTTCCCTGAGCCACACTACAGAACCCATCCTGTCCCCAGAAGGAAAGCTTGCTCTTGGGAGCTGGGTCCAACCCTCAGGGTAGGAGAATCCTGCATGGCCCCTGAGCCCCCACGATGTTCTAAGGGTTCCCTGGACACCAAGCAGCATTGTGACCCGTCAGCCTGAGAAGCTCTGTCAACTCAGCCCCCTAGGAACTTCGCCATAGAGCTAGTGGGTCGGACTTGCCCTGTTCCTCGGCTGCAGTGGAATCTCCAGGTGGGCTTTACAGGCATCCATGTGGAGAGGTCTGCTATCCAATCTTTCCATATTGGGGACCCTGGAGCCATTCAACCAGACTGCAACTGCATTTAACAGCAAGAAAACCTTGCAGTTTGGAGCCACTCACAAGCTCCATGGTGTGCAAACCTCCAGGTCCTCTTGAGGCCACCCTTCCATTTGACGGCCATCATGGACACAAACTCCAGTGTGAGCAGACATCTGACACTCGCCTTTGCTCAGGTTCTGGAGAGCTCAAATCAGCTGCTGCACATTGGAACTGCCATACGCTCGGCACTGAACTGAACCGTAGCTTGTGTTTTCAGACTTCCTAGCCAACGAGACCTCCAGATTGGGAATTCTGGAGCCCCAACACAGCCTTCTGCCTGTCCACCAGAAGGCAGAAGTGCCCTATGGGTCTGCCCAGAAACCCCACCTGAGGATCCACCTGCACGGCCCTTGACGGCACCCCAATCTCATAGGCTGCCCTATGCACTAAGGCTCTGTCTGAGGCCCCAACTCCTGTCAGCCACCCAGATAGCAGACCCCATATCCTGCAGATCGAACATGCCATGTCCCACGGCCATCATCTCTACATAAGCTGGGGCTTCAGGCATCTCTCCCCAGACCTTAGCTCAAATACCTGCCTATGGGGGAACCTGAAGTACAAAGGCAGGAAGCCTGGCTGTTGCAATGGGTGTCCAACCCTCAGAGTGGGAGCCAGCTGCATGGCCCATGAGACCACGCCCACTCAGGAGGGCCACCCTGGGCACAAACAGGCATTGTGACCCTCATCCTGAGCCCGCTTTCAAACAAGCCCCTTCGGGAGCTGCACCAGGGGCTCGCAGAGTGGGCCTGTCATATCCCTAGGCCCAATTCCTAACCCTCGGTGGGGTTCTCCAGGCGCCTGGACACAGAACCAGCTCTGGAATCCCTGTTGGGGCGGGACCACTGACCCTGAGACGGAAAACAGCACTCTTCCCTTCCCCCAGAAAGACGCCAAACTCTTGGGAGCCGGGCAAAATCCCCAGAGAGGAAGAATCTTCCATGGCCCCAGGAGGCCACCCCTCCATTCCGTGGCCATCCTAGACACGCATTTCAGAGACACAGCCTGTGCTACCGCCTCCCAGCCACCTGAAGTAGAAATCCCAAGGAGCGGCCCTCAGGATGTGTAGATAGGGCCTGCCATCACCTCGCCCGTAACCCTAACCCGAGGTTGTGTCTGCAGACTTCTGTCCCCAAAGCCCTGGCCCACATGCATTCCAGGATGGGGCCTCCAGAGCCACACTGCAGGACTGGGCCTGCCCTCCTGAGGGAAACTCTGCCAGTCACAGTTGCCCAAAGCATCCAGATTAGGAGAAACCCGCAAGGCCCCTGAGCCCACCTCAATTTTGTAGGCCTCTCTGGACCAAAAGACGTGGTCTGACAACCCCCTAGGCACCTACCTCCAGGCAGACACACAGGTCAATGGCCCGGAGTCAGACGAACATGACCTGGTCCTAGAATCTCATCTGAATCCTAGCTTAGGTTTTCAGGCATCCGTCCCCAGAGGCCTGTTCTGGAATTCCAACATATGGTCCAACATGTGTTCCCTGAGCCGCACCACAGAACCCCTCCTGTCCCCAGAAGGAAAGCTTGCTCTTGGGAGCTGGGTCCAACCCTCAGTGTAGGAGAATCCTGCATGGCCCCTGAGCCCCCTCCACGTTTTAAGGTCTCCCTGGACACAGACCAGCTTTGTGTCCCATCAGCATGACACTCCATGTCAAGGCAGCCCCCTTGGTGCTTTGCTCCCAGGCAGCAGATCAAACCTGCCATGTTCCTCAGCCAAAATGGTAACCTAGGTGGTCTTTCCAGGCATGTATGCTTAGAGCTCTGCTAACCAATCTTTCCATGTGTGTTAACATGGAGTCATCAAACAGTCATCAAACAGGACTTCCCTGTCCCGCACATGGAAACCTAGCTAGCACAGCTCACGAGCCCCAGTGTGGGCAAACCTCTATGGCCTCATGGTGCTACACCTCCATTAGTCGGGCATAATGGACACAAACTCCAGCGTGAGCGAACGTCTGACACTCGTCCTTACTCAGGGGTTGGAGATCTCGAATCAGCCTCTGCGCATTATATCTGTCATGCCCTCGGGCCTGAACCTAACCCTAGCTTGTATTTTCAGACTTCCGTCTTCACAGTCCTTGCCCACAAGCCCTCCAGATGGGGATTTGTGAAGCCACTAGTTAGCATTCTGCCTGCCCACCAGAGAGAAGAAGTGCCCTATGGGTCTGCCCAGAAACCCCACATAAGGAACAAACTGCATGGCCTGTGAGGGCACCCCAATATCATAGGCTGCCCTGTTCACTATTGCTCTGTCTGACACAGCCTGAGCCCTGACCTCCTGTCAGCCACCAAGTAACTGGCCATCTGTCCACCAGATCGCACCCGCCATGACCCTAGGCCATCATCTCTACCCAACCCGTGTTTCAAGGCTTGTCCCCAGAGGACTATTCTCAAATCCCTGCATTTGGGGAACATGGTATACAAAATGAAGTCCTCCTGCTCTAGCAGGAATCCTTGCTATCTGGATGTGTGTAAGACCCTCAGAGTAGAAGAAAGGAGCATGGCCCATGGTGCCACGCCCACTATTGAGGGGCGCCCTGGGCACAAACCCACACTGTGACCATCAGTCTGAGCCACGTTTTCAACTAAGCACCCTCAGTACCTTGACATAGATCCAACCTATGAGGCCTGATATGACCCAGGCCCAAATGCTACCCCAAGGGTGGGTTTCCAGGTACCCATCCACAGAGGTCTGCTCTCGATTCCCTCCTTATGGGGATCCCCGATTGATAAATAGAATTCATCCTTTCCCCAGCAATGACAACATGCAATTTGGAGCAGTGCTATACCCCCAAAGAGGCACAATCTCCCATGGTCTATGAGGGCACCCCTACATTTCGTGGCCATTCTAGAACCACCATCTTAGGCCTGCCATTAACTTAGGCCCAAATCATAACGGAAGTTTGGGTTCCCAGGCACCCATACAAGGAGCCCTGCTCTTGAATCCCTCCTCATGGAGACCCCTGAATCATAAAACAGGATTCCTCCTTTCCCAAACAATGACAACATGCAATTTGGAGCAGTGCAAAACCCCAAAGTGTCAGGATCTCCCTTTGCCCATGAGGCCTTCCCTAAATTTCATGGCCATTCTAGACACAAACACCACAGGCAAAAGCCTGAGCTTCTGCCTCACACTCGCCCTCATTTCCGATCCCAAAGAGCTCTCCTCAGGATCTGCAGATCGGGCCTTCCATACCGTCGGCCCTAATCCTAACCCCAGTTGGTGTTTTAACACTTCTGTACCCAGAGTCCTCCCCCACAAACCCTCTAGACTGGGTATTCCATAGCCACACCACATGACTGTGCCTACCCTCCAGAAGGAAGCCAGGCCATTTACAGCTTCAAGAAACCTCAAGAATAGGAGAAACCTGCAAGGCCCCTGAAGCCACTCCAATGGTGTAGGATGCCCTGGACAATCATATGCAGTCTGACACACCTTGTTCAACTACCTCCCATCACCCATTTAGATGGCCCCAGAGTGAGAAGATTGAAATGGACGTGCCCCTCAGAGCTCATCCGTATCCCAGGTTAGGTTTTCAAGCATGTGACCCCAAAGCCCTGTATACAAATACCAAAATTGGGGGGAATCCTTGAGCCACAGAACATAACACCTTCTGTCCCCAGAAGGACAGGGGACGTACGCCAAAACCCTCAGGGTAGTTGAATCCTGCATGGTCCATGTGGCCACCGCCACATTCAAAGATCTCCCTGGACAAAAACCTGCATTGTGACCCTCAGCGTGAGAATCCTCTTCACCTCAGCCCCCTGGGTAGCTCGCCCCAGACACAGCAGAGAGGATGTGCCTTGACCCTCGGTTCCAATGTTTCACCATACGTAGACTCTGCTCTCAAATCCTTTCATACGGGGTTCCCTTGAGCCATCAAACAGCACTCCCCATGTCCCAAAGAAGAAAACCTTGCTGTTTGGAGCTGCACCCAACCCCCAGCTTGGGAAAATCTCCATGTCCTCAGGAGGCCACCCCTACATCAGGAGTCCCTCATGGACACAATCTCCAGCTTGAGAGGACGTCTGACACTCGCCCTTCTTTCAGATGCCAGGGATCTTGCCTCAGTCTCTGCAGATTGGGACTGCTGTGCCCGAGGCCCTAACCCTAACGTGAGCTTGTGTTTTCAGTCTTCCATCCCCAGAGTCCTGGTGCACAAGCCCTCCACATTGGAATTCTGGAGCCCCAACACAGCATTCTGCCTGCCTTTCAGAAGGCAAAAGTGGCCTAGGGGGGTGCACAGAAACCCCAAATGAGGGTCAACCTGCATGGCCCTGGAGGGCACTGCCATTTCACATGCCACCCAGTGCACTAATGTTCAGTCTGCCACAGTCTGAGCCCCGACATTCCTGTCAGCCACCAGGTAGCTGGCCATCTATCCACCAGAACAGACCTGCCATGACCCTTGGCCATCATCTCTACCCAACCTGGGTTTCTAGGCATGTCCCCAAAGGCCTGGTCTCAAATCCCGCATATGGGGGAACATAGTCCACAAATGAAGTCCTACTGCCACCAGCAGGAAGCCTTGCTACTGGGATGTGTGTACAAACCTACGAGTTGGTGAAACCTGCATGACCTATGAGGCCACAACCACTCTGGAGGGCCACCATGGGCTCCAACACGCATTTTGACCCTCAGCCTGAGCCCTGTTCTCAAAAAAGATTCCTTAGTGGCTGGACCTAGAGCTCTCATATCCGGCTGGCCATGCCCCTAGGCTGAAATGCTAACCCAGGGTGGGGTTTTCCATGGTACTATACCCAGAGCCCTGCTCTAGGATCTCTGTATTTGGGGGACCCCTGAGACGGAAAACAGGACTCTTCCCTTCCCCCAGAATGAAACCAAACTATTGGGGGCTGGGTGGAATCTCCTAGAGGGAGAATCTTCCATGGCCCCAGGAGGCCACCCCTACATTCCACGGCCAACCTAGATTCAAAATCCAGAGGCAAAATGCTCAGCTACCCCCTCACACTCGCCCTCATTTCAGATCCCAAGGAGCTCCCCTCAGGGTCTGCAGATCGGGCCTGCCCTACCATCAACCTAAACCTAACTCGAATTTGTGATTTCAGACTTCTGTCCCCAGAGTCCTGGCCCACAGACCCATCAGGCAGGGCCTCCAGATCCATAATGTAGGACTGTGCCTGCCCACCCAAAGGAAACTGTGCCTTTCACAGTCGCCAAAACCCTCAAGATTAGGAGAAACCTGCAAGGACCCTGAGGCCACCCCAGTTTCATAGGAAACCCTGGACAACAATGAACAGTCTGAAACACCCCGGCATTGACCTCCAGTCAGACACCCAGGTAGATGGCCCCAAAGTCAAAAGGTTGACCCTGACATGCCCCTCAGCCCTAAACTGAACTGTAGCTTGGGGTTTCAGGAATCTGTCCCCAGAGGCCCAGTCTCAGATACTAACATATGGGGCCTGCTGAGGCCCAGAACAGAACACCTCTTGACCCCAGAAGGGAACCTTGCTATTTGGAGCTGTGTCCAACCCTCAGGGCAAGAGAATCCTGCATGACCCCAGAGCCACCGCCACATTCCAAGGTCTCCTTGGACACAAACCCGCATTGAGATCCATCAGCATGATACTCCATTTCAACACATTCCCCTGGCTAGCGTGCCCTAAAGCTACCAGGTTGAACCTGCCTTGTTCCTAGGCGCCAGTGGGAATGCTAGGTGGGGTTTCCAGGCATCCATATGGAGAATCTACTCTCCAATCTTTCCCTATGGGGGACAATTGAACATCAAACAGGACACACCTGTCCTGCAGAAGAAAACCATGCTGTTCGGAGGAGCTCAAAACCCCCATTGTGGGAAAACCTCCATGGCCTCATGAGGCCACCCCTCCATTAGGCAACCATCATGGACACACACTCCAGTCTGAGCGAACATCTCACACTCACCCTTGCATCAGATGCTGTAGACTTTGATTCAGCCTCTGCAGATTGAGTCTGCCATGCCCTAGGCCCTGAACATAACTCTAGCTTGTGTTTTCGGACTTCCATCCTCACACTCTTGGCCCACAAAGCCTCTGGATTTGGAATTCTGGAGCCACAACACAGCACTCTGCCTGCCCACCATAATAAGGACAAAGTGCCCTATGGGGATGCCCAGAAACCCCAAATGAGGATCTGCCCACACGGCCCTAGGCAGCACTCCAGTTTCATAGGCCGCCCTGTGCACTAATGCTCTGTCTGACACAGCCTGAGACCAGACATCCCGTCAGCCACCCAGACAGTGAGCCACATATCTAGCAGATCAGAACTGCCCATGCCCTATGCCGTCATCTCTACCCAACCTGGGTTTTCAAGCATCTGTCCCCAGACGTTATGTCAAATCCCTTCATGTGGGGGAACGTGATGCACAAATCAGAATTCCTCCTTCCCCATGGCAGGAAAACTTGCTGTTGGGCTGTGTGTCAAACCCTCTCAGCTGGTGAAACCTGCAGGGCCTATGAGGCCACACCCACTCTGGAGGGCCGCCTTGGGCACCAACACACATTGTGACCCTCAGCCTGAGCCCCATTCTCAAATAAGATTCCTCGGGGGCTGGACCCAGAGACTGCATATCACGCTGGCCATGCCCCTAGGGCGAAATTCTATGCCAATTTGGGGTTTTCCAGGTGACAGTACCCAGAGACTTGCTCTGGAATCTCTGTATTTGGGGGACCTCTGAAACTGAAAACAAACACCTCCGTTCCCCCAGAATGATACCAAACTATTGTGAGCTGGGCAGAATCCACAAGAGACAAGTTTCCTTCAAGAGGGCAGGCAGAGCCCTGAGGTGTGGTACCAGAGGCCCCACTCTGCAGGGTGTGTGGTCCAGGGCTGTAGGGACAGAAGTCTGAAAACACAAACTCGGGGTAGGTTTCGGGTCGAGGGTATAGCATGCCTTATCTACAGTGAGGGGAGTTCCTCGGGATATGACATCAGGGTGAGTGTGAGGTGGTAGCTCAGGCTTTTGTCTCTTGATTTTGTGAAAAGATGGCCGTGGAATGTATGGGTAGCCTCATGGGCCAAGGACGATTCTCCCTCTCTGGGGATTTAGCTGGCTCCCAATAATTTGGGGTCATTGTGTAGGAAGGCAGGAGTCCTGTTTTCTGTCTCAGAGGTCTCTCCATAAGAGGGAATCCAGAGCAGAGCCCCAGGTATGGGCGACCGGAAAACCCCAACTTTGGTTAGCATTGGGGCCTAGTGGCATTGCAAGCATGATATGCGGGCTCTTTGTCCATCTACTGAGAGGCCTTATATAAAAACGGGGCTCAGGCTGAGGGTCAAAATGCCTGTTTGTGCCCAGGGAGACACTGAAGCTTGGGCGAGGCCTCATGGCCATGCAGGTTTTTCCTACTCTGAGGGTTTGAACTTTGACACCCATCCCAACAGCAAGGTTTCTTGTGATGGGGGAGGAGGAGTTCTATTTTCTCCATCGGGTTGTCTCATGTGCAGAGATTTGACATTAGGTCTAGGGACAGGTGCCTGAAAAACCCAGGTGCCTAGGGCCATGGCGGGACGGATCTGCTGGATATGCGGCCAGCTCTCTGGGTGTCTGATGGGAGGTCTGGTCTCAGGCTTTGTCAACAGAGCATTAGCGCACATGGGGGCCATGCAGGTTGATCCTCATTTGGGGTTTCTGGGCAGCCCCATAGGGCACTTTTTTTTTATTCTGGTGGGCAGGCAGAGCGCTTCATTTTAGCTCAAGAATTCCCAATCCGGAGGGCTTGTGGGCCAGGAGTGTGAGAATGGAAGTCTGAAAACACAGGATAGGGTTACGTTTCGGACCGAGGTGATGGCAGGCCCACTCAGCAGAGGCTGAATCCAGATCTGAAGAATCTGAACTAAGGACGAGTATAAGACATTGCTCAGGCTGGAGTCTGCGACCATGATGCCCTGAATGGAGGGGTGCCCTCATGAGGCCATGGAGGTTTTCCCACACTGGGGGTTGTGAGCTGCTGCAAACATCAAACTTTCCTTCTGCGGGACAGGCGAGTCCTGTTGGATGGCTCCAGCATGCTCTGTACAGAAAGATTCGAAAGCAGACCTCTAAGGATGGAGGTCTGGAAACCTTACCTCGCATTGCCATTGGCTCCTAGGATCAAGGCAGATTGGATCTGTTGGCACTGGGGCAAGCTACCCAGGGGGCTGAGTTGAAATGGACTCTCATGCTGATGGGTCATAATGTGGGTTTGTGTCCATGGAGACCCTGGAATGTGGCTGTGGTTCTGGGGTCCCGCAGTATTCTCCTACCCAGAGGATTTTACACAAGTCCTCCATACCAAGGTTCCCATGTGGAGACGAGAGGTGTTCTGTTTTGTGCATCAGGAAACCCCCATATGCTGGTATTTGAAACCAGTCCTCTGGGGAGAGATGCCTGCAAACCAAAGCTAAGGTTCAGATTAGGGCCTAGGGGATGTCCAGTTGAATCTTCTGTCTCTGAGGACATCTGTCTGTGTGTCTAAGTGGAGGTAGTTGCTCACGTTGCATCAGAAGTGCCTTTTTGTCCAGGGTGGACTACACAATTGGGATGGCCTCGGGGGCATTGTAGGTTTCTCCTAATCTGTAAGGCTATGGATAATAGAATGGACAAAGTTTCCTTCGAGAGGGCAGGCACAGTCCTGTGGTATGGCTCCAGAGGCTCCAGCCTGGTGGGTGTATGGGCCAGGGCTGTGGGGACAGAAATCTGAAAACACAAACTCGGGTTAGGTTGTGGGTCAAGGAGATGGCAGGCTCAATCTACAGACCATGTGGGAGCGCCTCAGTATATGAAAGAAGGGCAAGGGTGAGGCAGTAGCTCAGGCTTTTGTCTCTGGATATTGTGTCAAGGATGGCCGAGGAATGTAGAGGAGGCCTCATGGGCCATGGACAATTTTCTCTATCTGGGGATTTGGCCTGGCTCCCAATCGTTTGGGGTCATTATGTGGGAAGGCAGGTGTACTTTTTCTGTCTCAAGGGTCCCTCCAAAAGAGGGATTCCAGAGCAGCGCCCAGGTAAGGGCGACCGGAAAACCCCAAATTTGGTTTGGATTGGGACCTAGGTGCATGGCAAGCCCGATATGTGGCCTCTTGGCCCAGCTACTGAGAGGCTTCATTTGAAAAAGGGGCTGAGGCTAAGGGTCACATTGCGTGTTTGTGCCCAAGGCGGCCCTCAAGCATGGGCGTGGCCTCATGGGTCATGCAGGTTTCTCTGACTCTGAGGGTTTGAACTTGACCCCATCCCAATAGCAAGGTTTCTTGCCATGGGTAAGGAGGAGTTCTGTTTTGTGCATCAGGTTCCCCCTGGTGCAGGGATTTGAGATAAGGTCTAGGTTCTGAGGCCTGAAAACCCAGGTTGGGAAGAGATGACGACAGAGGGCCATGGCTGGTTCGGTTTGCTGCATATGCGGCCAGCTGTTTGGGTTCAGACGGGTGGTCTGGGCTCAGGCTGTGTCAGACACATTAGTGCACAGGACGGCCTAGGAAAATGGGGTGCGGTGGAGGGCCATGCAGGTGGATCCTCATTTGGGGTTTCTGGGCAGCCACATAAGGCACTTTTTTCTTTTGGTGCACAGACTGCTGCGTTGTGGCTCCAGAATTCCCCATGTGAAGGTCTTGTGGGCCAGGAGTGGGAGGACAGAAGTCTGAAAACACAAACTAGGGTTAGATTTTGGGTGGAGGGCATGGCAGTCCCACTCTGCAGAGGCTGAATTGAGATCTCCAGCATCTGAAGTAAGGGCGAGTATCAGACATTGGCTCAGGCTGGAGTTTGCAACCATGATGGTTCCTGAATGGAAGGGTGGCCTCATGAGGCCAAGCAGGTTTTCCCACTCTGGGGGTTGTGAGCTATTCTAAACAGCAAGGTTTCCTTCTGTGGGACAGTTGAGTCCTGTTGGATGGTTCAAGGCTGCCCCATACAGAAATATTCGTGAGCACAGCTGTAAAGATGGATGCCTGGAAACCCCAACTCACATTCCCACTCCCTCCTAGGGACAAGGCAGGTTTGGTCTGCTGGCTCTGGGGCGGGCTACCCAGGAAGGAGAGTTGGAATGGACTCTCATGCTGATGGGTCATAATGTGGGTTTGTGTCCATGGAGACCCTGGAATGTGGGCCAGGGCTGTGGGGACAGAAATCTGAAAACACAAACTTGGGTTAGGTTGTGGGCCAAGGGTATGACAGTCCCGATTTATAGACCGTGAGGGGAGCTCCTTGGGACATGAAAGAAGGGCGAGTGTGAGGCGGTATCTCAGGCATTTGTCTCTGGATTTTGTGTCAAGGATGGCCGAGGAATGTAGAGGTGGCCTGATGGACCATGGACGATTCTCTCTCTCTCTGGGGATTTGGTCTGGCTCCCAGTTGTTTGGAAACATTGTGTGGGAAGGCAGGAGTCCTGTTTTCTGTCTCAGGGTTCCCTCCAAGAGAGGGATTCCAGAGCAGAGTCCAGCAACCGTCCACCACAAAACCCCACCTTTGGTTAAGATTGGAGCCTAGGGGCATGGCAAGCCCGATATGCAGCCTCTTGGTCCACCTACCGAGAAGCCTCATTTGAAAATGCGTCCTAGGCTGAGGGTCTCAATGTGTGTTTATTCCCAAGGCGACTCTCAAGCATGGGCATAGCCTCATGGGCCATGCCAGTTTCTCCTACTCTGAGGGTTAGTCTTTGACCCCCATCCCTACAGCAAGGTTTCTTTCCAAGGAGAAGATGGAGTTCTATTTTGTGTATCAGGATCCCCCATATGCAGGGATTTGAGAAATGTTCTTGGGACAGATGCCTGAAAACCCAGATTTGGAAGAGATGACAACAGAGGGCCATGGCCCATCCAATCTGCTGCATATGCGGCCAGCTGTCTGGGTTCTGACGGGAAGTCTGGGCTCAGGCTGTGTCAGACAGAGCATTAGTGCATAGGGCAGCTGAGGAAAATGGGGTGCGGTTGAGGGCCGTTCAGGTGGATCCTCATTTGGGGTTTCAGGGCAGCCCCGTAGGGCACTTTTTTTCTTTTGGTGCACAGGCAGACTGCTGCGTTGTGACTCCAGAATTCCCCCATGTGAAGGGCTTCAGGGCCAGGAGTGGGAGGACAGAAGTCTGAAAACACAAGGTAGGGTTAGGTTTCAGGTGGAGGGGATGGCAGGCCCACTCTGCAGAGGCTGAATCGAGATCTCCAGCATCTAAAGTAAGGGCGAGTATCAGAGGTTGGCTCAGGCTGGAGTTTGCGACCATGATGGCTCCTGAATGGAAGGGTGGCCTCATGAGGCCAAGCAGGTTTTCCCACTCTGGGGGTTGTGAGCTGCTCTAGACACCAAGGTTTCCTTCTGCAGGACAGTTGAGTCCTGTTGGATGGTTCAAGGCTGCCCCATATGGAAAAATTCGAGAGCACGGCTCTAAGGACCTATTCCTGGAAACCCCACCTCACATTCCCCATTGGCTGCTAGGGACAAGGCAGGTTCAATCTGCTGTCTCTGGGGAAAATTACCTGGGGGGCTGAGTTGAAAAGGACTCTCATGCTGATGGGTCATAATGTGGGTTTGTGTCCATGGAGACCTTGGAGTGTGGCGTTGGCTCGGGGGACTTGCAAGATTCTCTGACCCAGAGGGTTTGACACAGCTCCAAAGAGCAAGCTTCCCATGTGGAGACTAGAGGTGTTCTGTTTGGTGCCTCAGGAAACCCCCGTATGCTGGTATTCGAAACCAGGCCTCTGGGGAGAGACACCTGGAAACCAAAGCTAGGGTTCAGATTAGGGCCTAGGGGGCTGTCCACTTCAATCTTCTGACTCTGGTGACATCTGTATATGTGTCTGAGGGGAGGGAGTTGCTTAGCTTGTGTCAGAATGCCCCTGTTTGTCCAGGGGATCCTACACTATTGGGATGGCTTCTGGGGCCTTTGAGGTTTCTCCAAATCTGTAGGGTTGTGGCCAATGGAATGGGCAGAGATTGATTGGAGAAGGCAGGCTGTCCTGAGGTGTGGCTCCAGGGGCCCCAGCCTGGACGGTGTGTGGGCCAGGGCTGTGGGGACACAAGTTTGAAAACACAAACTCGGCTTCAGTTTGGGGCTGAGGGTATGGCAGGCCCAATCTACAGACCGTGAGGGGAGCTCCTCAGGATATGAAAGAAGGGTGAGTGGGAGGCGGTTGCTCAGGCTTTTGTCTCTGGATTTCGTGTCAAGGATGGCCATGGAATGGAGGGGTGGCCTCATGGGCCATGGACGAATCTCCCACTCTGGGGATTTGGCCTGGATCCGAAGAGTGTTGGGTCATTCTGTGGCAAGGGAGGAGTCTTTGTTTCTGCCTCAGGTGTCCCTCCAAAAGAGGGATTCCAGAGCAGAGTCCTGGGTATGGGCGACTGGAAAACCCGACCCCTAGGGGCATGGCAACCCCCATATGTGGGATCTCGGTCCAGCCACTGAGAGGCCTTACTTGAACACAAGGCTCATGCTGAGGATCGCAATGCATGTTTGGTCCAAAGCGGCCCTCAAGCATAGGCATGGCCTCATGGGCCATGCAGGTTTCTCCTTCTCTGAAGGTTGGACACAATGCCAACAGCAAGGTTACAGCAAGAAGGAGTTCTGATTTGGCATCAGGTTCCCTCCTGTATAGGGATTGGAGATAAGTTCTAGGTTCAGATGACAGAAAAGCCAGGTTTGGAAGAGATGACGGCCTAAGGCCATGGCGGGTCCGATGTGCTGAGTGTACTGCCAGTTGTCTGGGTGTCTGTCGGGAGGTCTGGGATCAGGCTGTGTCAGACAGAGCACTAGTACCCAGGGCAGCCTATGCAATTGGGGTTCAGTCAAGGGCCATGCAGGTTGATTCTCATTTTGGGTTTTTGAGCAGCCCCATTAGGCAACATTTTTCATCTGGTGGGCAAGCAGAGCCTTGGAATACCCAATCTGGAGGGCTTGTGGGCCAGGAGTGTGAGGACAGAAGTCTGAAAACACAAGCTAGGGTTAGGATTGGGGCTGAGGGCACAGCAGGCCCACTCTGCAGAGGCTGAATCGAGGTCTCCTGCATCTGAAATCAGAGAGAGTATCAAACATTGGCTCATGCTGGCCTTTGTGTCCATGATGACTCCTTCATGAACGGGGAACCTCATGAGGCCATGGAGGTTTTCCCACGCTGGGGATTGTGAGCTGCTCCAAACGACAAGGTTTCCTTCTGAGGGTTAGTTTAGTCCTGTTGGATGGCTCCAGGATGCCCCATACGGAAAAACTCGAGAGCAGGGTTCTAAGTATGGATGCGTGGACACTGCACCTCACATTCCCATCGGCTCTGAGCGACAAGACAGGTTCAATCTGCTGTCTCTGAGGCGAGCTATCCAGGGGCCTGAGTTGAAATGGACTCTCCTGAGGATGGGTCGTAATGTGGGTTTGTGTAAATGGAGACCTAGGAATATGGTGTGGCTCAGGGACCTTGCGGGATTCTACCTGGAGGGTTTGACACAGCTCCAAAGAGAAAGCTTCCCATGTGGAGATGAGAGGTCTTCTGTTTGGTGCCTCAGGAAACCCCCATATGCTGGTATTCAAAACTAGGCCTCTGTGGAGAGATGCCTGGAAACCAAAGCTAGGGCTCTGATTAGGGTCTAGGGGCCTGTCCATTTCAATCTTCTGTCTCTGGGGATATCGGTCAGCGTATCTGAGTGGAGGTAGTTGCTCACCTTGTGTCAGAATGCCCCTGTTTGTCCAGGGCTGCCTACACGATTGGGATGGCCTTGGGGGCCTTGGCGGTTTCTCCTAATCTGTAGGGTTGTGGCCAATGGAATGGGCAGTTTCCTTCGAGAGGGAAGGCACAGTCCTGTAGTGTGGCTCCAGAGGTCCCAGCCTGGAAGGTGTGCGGGCCAGGGCTGTGGGGACAAAAGTCTGAAAACACAAACATGGCTTAGGTTTGGGGCCGAGGTTATGGGAGGCCCAATCTACAGACTGTGAAGGGAGCTCCTTGGGATATGAAAGAAGGCTAGTGGGAGGCAGTTGCTCAGGCATTTGTTCCTGGATTTTGTGTCAAGGATGGCCATGGAATGTAGAGGAGGCCTCATGGGCCGTGGACGAGTATCACTCTGCAATTTGTTCCAGATCCCAATAGTTTGGTGTCATTCTGTTGGAAGGGAAGAGTCATGTTTTCTGCCTCTGGTGTCCCTCAAAAAGGGATTCCAGAGCAGAGTGCTGGGTTCAAGCGACAGGAAAACCTGACCTCTGGTTAGGATTGGGGGCCTGGGGGCATAGCAAGCCCCATGTGTCTGCTCTTGGTCCAGCCACTGTGAGGCTTTACTTTAACACGTGGCTCACACTGAGGGTCACAATGCGTGTTTGTACCCAAGGCGTGCCTGAAGCTTGTGCGTGGCCTCATGGGCCATGAAGCTTTCTCCGACCCTGAAGGTTTGACACCATGCCAACAGCAAGGTTTCCTGTCATAGGGAAGGAGGACTTCTGATTTTTGCGTCAGATTCCCCCTGTGCAAAGATTGGAGATAAGGTCTCGGATCAGATGCCTGAAAATGCAGTTTTGGAAGAGATGATGTCCTAAGGCCATGGCGGGACCAATGGGGTGAGTTTGCAGCCAGCTGTCTGGGTGTCTGTCAAGTGCTCTGGGCTCAGGCTGTGTCAAACAGAGAAATTGTGTCCCGGGAAGCCTATGCAATTGAGGTGCATTTAGGGCCATGCAGGTTGATCCTCATTTGGGGTTTATGGGCAGCCCCATAGAGCAATGCTTTTCTTCTGGTGGGCAGACAGAGTACTGTGTTTTGGCTCCAGGTTCGCAATCTGGAGAGCTTGTGGGCCATGAGTGTGAGGACTTAAGTCTGATAACACAAGATAGGGGTAGATTTGGGGCTGATTGCAAGGTAGGCCCACTTTGCAGAGGCTGAATCAAGATCTCCTGCATCTGAAGTCGGGGCGAGTATCAGACGTTGGCTTGGGCTAGAGTTTGTGTCCATGATGGCCCCTTCATGATGGGGGGGGGCTCATGAGGCCATATAGGTTTTCCCATGCTGGGGATTGTGAGCTGCTCCAAACAGCAAGGTTTCCTTCTGCGGGACAGATGGCTCTAGGACGTCCCATTCAGAAAGACTTGAGAGAAGAGTTCTAAGTATGGATGCATGGACACCCCACCTCGCATTCCCATTGGCTCCCAGAGACAAGGCAGGTTTGATCTGCTGGCTCTGGGATGAGATAACCTGGGGTTAAGTTGAAATGGAGTCTCCTGAGGATGGGTCATAATGTGGGTTTGTATAAATGGAGACCTTGGAATGTGGCGGTGGCTCAGGGGCCTTGCAGGATTCTCCGACCCAGAGGGTTTGACACAGCTCCAAAGAGCAAGCTTCATATGTGGATATGAGAGGTTTTCTGTTTGTTGCCTCAGGAAACCCCCATATGCTGGTATTTGAAGCCAAGGCTCTGAGGAGAGACGTCTGGAAACCAAAGCTAGGTTTCAAATTAGGGCCTATGGGCCTGTACTTTTCAATCTTCTGTCTCTGGGGACATCGGTCTGCATGTCTGAGTGGAGGTAGTTGCTCACCTTGTGTCAGAATGCCCCTGTTTGTCCAGGGTAGCCTACACAATTGGGATGGCCTTGGGGGCATTTGAGGTTTCACAAAATCTGTAGGGTTATGGCCAATGGAATGGGCACAGTTTCCTTGTAGAGGGCAGGCACAGTCTTGCGGTATGGCTCCATGGGCACCAGTCTGGAGGGTGTGTGGGCCAGGGCTTTGGGGACAGAAGTCTGAAAACAGAAGCTCGGCTCTGATTTGGGGCAAAGGGTATGGCAGACCAGGTCTACAGACCGTGAGGGGACCTACTCGGGATATGAAAGAAGGGCGAGTGGGAGGGGGTCGCTCAGGCTTTTGTCTCTGGATTTTGTGTCAAGGATGGCCATGGAATGGAGGGGTGGCCTCATGGGCCATGGACGAATCTCCCTCCCTGGGGATTTGGCCCATCTCCCAAGAGCTTGGGGTCATTCTTTGGGAAGGGAAGAATCCTATTTTCTGCCTCAGGTGTTCCTCCAAAAGAAGGATTCCAGAGCAGAGCCCTTGGAACAGGCTACTGGAAAACCTGGCCTCTGGTTAAGATTGGGGGCCTAGGGGTTTGGAAAGCCCCATATGTGGGCTTTTGGTCCAGCCACTGAGAGGCCTTACTTGAAAACGGGGCTCACGCTGAGGGTCACAATGCATCTTTGTGCCCAAGGTGGCCCTCAAGCATGGGCATGGCCTCAAGGGCCATGCAGGTTTCTCCTACCCTGAAGTTTGGACACGATACCAACGGCAAGGTTTCTTGCCACGGGGAAGTAGAATTTCTGATTTGTGCATCAGGATCCCCCTGTGAATAGGAGATAAGGTCTAGGTTCAGCTGTCTGAAAAGCCAGGTTTGGAAGAGATGGCAGCCTAAGGCCATGGCGGGTCCGATGTCTTGAGTGTGCCGCCAGTTGTTTGGGTGTCTGTTGGGAGGTCTGGGCTCAGGCTGTGTCAGACAGAACACTAGTACCCAGGGCAGCCTATGCAATTGGGGTTCAGTCAAGGGCCATGCAGGTTGATTCTCATTTGGGGTTTTTGAGCAGCCCCATAGGGCTAGGTTTTTCATCTGGTGGGCAGGCAGAGTGCTGTGTTGTGGCTCCGAATTTTCCAATCTGGAGGGCTTGTGGGCCAGGAGTGTGAGGACAGAAGTCTTAAAACACAAGCTAGGGTTAGGATTGGGGCCAATGGCGCAGCAGGCCCACTCTGCCGAGGCTGAACCAAGATCTCCTGCATCTGAAGTCAGGGCAAGTATCAGACGTTGGCTCGGGCTGGAGATTGTGTTCATGATGGCTCCTTCATGATGGGGGGGGGAGGACTCATGAGGCTATAGAGGTTTTCTCACACTGGGGGTTGTGAGCTGCTCCAAACAGCAAGGTTTCCTTCTGTGGGACAGTCAAGTCCTGTTGGATGGCTCCCAGATGCCCCAGTCGGAAAGTCTTGAGAGCAGGGTTCTAAGGATGGATACTTGGACACCCCACCTCCCATTCCCATTGGCTCCATCTTCAGACTCAGTGCCATTGACCTGGGTGTCTTCCTGGAAGTAGGTGCCTAGGATATGTCAGACAGCGCATTTTGGTCCAGACAGCCTCAAAATAGGGGTCGGATCAGGGTCCATGCAGGTATCTCCTAATCTGGAGGGTTTGGGCAACTGTGATGGGCAGAGTTTCCTTTGGGAGTGCAGTCCCAGACCTGAGGTGTGGCTCCTGCGGCCCCATCGTGGAGGGCATGTGGGAAGGGCATTGGGGACAGAAGTCTGCAGACACAAATTCGGGATATGGTTAGGGGCGAGGTCATGGCATGCCCGATATGCAGACCCTGAGGGCAGCTCCTCAGTATTTGTAATTAGGGTGACTGAGAGGTGGTAGCTCAGTTTTTTTTTTTTTCTCTGGATTGTGTGACTCGGATGGCCATGGAATGGAGGGTGGCCTCATAGGGCCATGGGAAATTCTCCCTCTCTGGGGATTCTGCAAGAGAATACTTAGAAGGCAAATTTGCAAATCAGTTAAGCACAAAACATGTTCAACAACAGATTTCAAAAGCACAAACTGATTTCCAGCAACCAATGCTTTAGCATTTCATCCCATTTGGTTAAGAACTAGATGTCCAACAAATTTAATTCCATTTGTCATTCAAGCAACCCTTCACAGTTTCAGGTTACCGAAGACTTTGAGAACTACTTTAACAATTACCCATTAAAACCCTGAGACAGACAATTAACCACCAGTTTAGTCATCTCTTTGTTAACAGATTTCACATTCTACCGGAGCCCACTCCACTTCAGACATCATGCTTGCCCACCATTCCACATCGGGCCAGAGAAGACAGGAATTCCTCATAATAGATATGGGGCTTCTTTCTCACTCATTTCATGTGTTAAGGGCTATGACTGGAGCCAACTGGGGGTTAGTCTAACTCAAGACAGATAATTTAAGCATATTCCCAAGCAGCTGCTGAAACTCCCTTTGTTTCAGGGAATTCCTGTCTTCTCTGGCCCGATGTGTATAGCCTGGCTAAACTACCTCTATAAAAGTTAGTCGGGAAGAGATTTGCAAATTTGCCTTCTAAGAATCCTCTTGTAAAATGACTTCTGCCTTAAAGGAAATTCATATGGAAAGATTTTCAGGACAAATATAGGTCTTTGATATGTTGAAATCCTGGAACCGAAATGGGTAAGAATTCACAGAAGTAAAAGCTGAATTCAGACTAAGCCAGAATTAGTAACATGGGACTAAGTGAACAGAAAGATTGTAATGTTGTATCTCTTGATGTTTTCTCTTATTTTAAACATTAATGGTTCTGTAATGTTTGCTCTTCCAGAGTAGGGAAACTTTCTCTTAAGTTATCTGTAACTTACAGAGATGTAAGAGTAGTCGTTTGTAAACAAATCAAGGTATTCAACTCTTTCTCTCTATCTGAACCCTCTGAAACCAAAAGGCCTCAGCAACTATTCTTTTTTCCATGGCAATCAGTCATTTGCATAAGTTCAGTAAGAATCTGTTCTCCTTGTAACAGGACACAATTGGAAACACTGGCTATTTTACCAAGGCTTTGACTGGAATATCATATTTGAAAAGACTCAGATATGACCAGACAGCTTAAAGGAACTAAGGTTGACTTTATAAAACCTGGAACCATAAAGCCCTTTGGAACTGTTGGCCTGACACCTTGCTTACAGAGTTCCCAACAGCCTCACCAGGTGAGTAAATGATGTTACTTCCTGGCCAGTGCAGGAACCTCAGGATACTTTGGGAACCTCAGGAAGAGGAATTGTCCCAAAGCGACAGGTATTGCAGGCATGTCTGATGGCAAGTATGTAGCTTGGCTTCTGGCCTGGAGAGGCTACTATAAGTTCAACCTAGAGATTCCTTATGAGAAGTTCCAGCAAAGCAGATTCTAAAAGATTTATATGATCATTTACTGTTCTTGCTGAGCTTATTTAAATAATTAGGCCAAGTTTCTTAAAACTGGACTTGTTTCTCAAATAAATTAGTCCTGATTTGACTATCTCTGGAAATGACGGTTATTTTAGAGAGAAAAATTCTGTTTTAATAACACACCTTTGTGGATATTAAATTCTAGATTTGATTGTCTTTAAATGTCTGCTTACCTAAGTTAGAAAACTTGAGGTAAACTTCAGGGAAGTTGCACAATAGCTCGTTTAGACAATCTTGCTTTGCCAGTCAGTCAGCCCCAGATATAGGAAACTTCAGAAAATTTTGAAGGGAAGAATCTGATAGAGTTAGTGGGAATAGCAGAAAAGCTGTTTAACAACAGGGATGCACGGGAGAAAGGTTTTGGCATTACATGAGGCAGGTAGGGGATGGTAAAAGGAAGGAAAAGCCTAGGTACAGAGAAGGCAGGCAGGAAGACTTAGATTCATATCAGTGTGTTTGGTGTAAGGAAAAAAGACATTGGGCTAGAGAGTGCCCTGAAAGAAAGATGGCCATGCTGGCCTCCAGGGACTGAAGGGGCTGTGGTTCGGACGCCCTCCCCGAGCCCCGTGTAAAAATTGAATTGGAAGGGAAATCAATTGATACCTATGGGAAAACTATCTGGAGAGGAAGTCTAGGTACAAGGGGAAGATGGCATATAAAGACATAAATGGACAACTGTGCAGATGTTTGTGGCAGCAGTAGATGAATACCTTCTTTATGATCCAGTCTCAGAACCAGAGGAGACAAGAGAAGGGAGCCTTCTCCAAACTCTACTGGTCGAGTTTCCCGAAGTCTGGGCAGAAGGGAAGCCCTCTGGCATGACCAAAGAACAGCCTCCAGTGGTGGTATAATTAAAAGCAACAGCTATGGCTGTTCGAGTCCGGCAGTACTCCTTCCCTCGGGAAGCAAAGGAGGGGCTCAGAAAGCACATTAACTTCCTCTGAGGAGACGGGATCCTAGTTCCTTGCAAATCTCCATGGAACACACCTTTGCTGGCCATCAAAAAGCTAAGACTGGGGAGTACCGACCTGTTCAGGACTTGTGGAAAGTTAATAAATGAGTTGAAGATACCCACCCAACGGGGCCTAACCCCAATACACTCTTCTCCCTCCTGTGCCCCAGAAGAACTGTGTATACCTTCTTAGATCTCAAAGATGAATTTTTCTGCATATCTTTATGAAGGGAGTCTCAGGCCCTCTTTGCTTTTGAGTGGTCTGACTGACGGGAAGAATTCCAATGTCAGCTCACCTGGACAAGACTTCCCCAAGGGTGCAAGAATTCACCCACTATCTTCAACAAGGCCCTACATGAGGAATTGCGTGAGTACAGAACCTCCAATCCAGGAGTCACTCTGTTACAGCATGTTGATGACTTGGTGATAGCCACTGAGGACTATGAGTCATGCTTGCGGGGGACAAGAGCTCTCTTACAGAATCTGCAGGAAAAGGGTATAGGGTGAGGTAAAGAACGCACAGCTCTTTCGGAGCCACACCACTTATCTAGACTTTGATCTCCATGAGGGAGTGAGTTCACTGAGTCCAGGAAACAGGTGACCATCAATACCCCCACCCCACCATGTCCCGACAAGTGAGGGAGTTTCTTGGGATGGTGGGCTACTGTAGGCTGTGGATACCTAGGTTTGTGGAGATTGCCCGACCTCTCTATGAACTGGCAAAAGGGAGGCTCACTATGATAGAGTGGACAACTGAGGCAGGAGCATTTCAGGAATTATAAACAGCCTTACTGAGTGCCCAAGCATTGGCCATCCCAGATGTTACCAAGCCCTTCCACTTGTATTTGGATGAAAAAGCATGGGTGGCCAAAGAAGTTTTGACTCAGACTCTGGAGCCTTGGCAAAGGCCAGTATCCTATCTTAGCAAGAAACTAGATCCAGTAGTGGCTGAGTTCCCTTGCATCCGCATAATTGCTGCCACAGCCCTCCTAGTCAAGAATGCAAGCAAATGGACGTTGGGTCAAAATCTCATGTTGAGCACCACCCACACTATTGAGAGCCTTCTCCAGAGTCCACCAGACTGATGGATGATGAACGCCCAAGTGACGAGGTATTAGGCCCTCCTCCTTAGCGAACCGAGAGTGACTTTCTGGGCCCTGGCAATGCTAAATCCAGCCATGCTCCTCCAGCCGGAGGAGCTGCCTTATCATCCACATGACTGTGGGGAGGTCCTAACCCAATTCACAGGCGTAAGGCTGGACCTCAGAGACATTCCCCTTCCAGATGCGGAGATGACTCTCTTCACAAATGGGAGTAGCTACGTGGTTGACGGAAAGAGGTACATGGGGGCTGCGGTGGTTTCCCGTGAACAGGAACTCTGGAGGGCAGCCCCGCCACATGGACCATTGGTGCAAAAAGCGGAGCTGAATGCACTCACCAAGGCACTGCAGATGCCCAAAGGTAAAACCGCCAATATCTACTATGGACAGCAGGTATGCCTTTGCTACTCTCCATATACATGGGGATATTTATAAAGAAAGGGGCCTATTAACAGCAGAAAGAAAAGGAATTAAAACAGAGGAGAAATATTGGCTCTCCTCCAAGCTATTTGGGACCCAAAAGAGGTGGCCATTATGCATTGCCCGGGACACCAAAAGGGTACTTATCTCATTTCAAAAGGAAACCAATTAGCAGGACAAGCCACAAAGCAAGCATCCTGAGAAACAGTGCAAGAGCTAATTACACTCCCGGCTTCAGCCCTACCAGAAAAACTGGACGATTCAGAGGAAGATTTAAAGTATTTACAAAAATGGGATAAACTGGATTATGAAGGGGACTGGGCTAAGACTAAAGCGGGAAAGATAATTCTTCCTCCAAGAATAGGTAAGAAGTTAGTAGACCAGATACATCAGGGTACTCATTGGGGGACACACAAACTCAAGGAGCTTATAGGCAAGCAGTTCCAGGTTTCTAAATTAGGGCGTATGGTTCAGGATATAGTTGATAGATGTGCTCAATGCCAGACAGTTAATGCGGAAGGAACTAGAATGGGAAGGAGGAAAAGAGAAAGAGGTAAGGAACAGGAATTTATTAGGAAATGGATTTTACAGAGATGAAAACCAGAAAATATGGGCACAAGTATATGTTAGTTTTTGTATACCTTTTCAGGCTAGGTAGAAACTTTTTCTACCAAACATGAGAGTGAAGGAGTGGTAGCCAAAGAAGCTACTAGAGGTTTTGGCTGCCTCTCACAATCAGGTCAGACGACAGCCCTGCATTTGTGATTTCAGTCTCACAAGCATTGGCCAAGGCTGTAGGCCTTGTAAACTATATTGGGCCCAATGGCCCCAGAGTTCTTGGCAAGTAGAGAGAATGAACCGAACTCTTAAAGAGACCCTGACAAAGCTAATTCTGGAGACTGGTGGTGGATGGGTGAATCTCCTTCCCTTAGTCCTCCTCAGGGCGTGATATACACCCTACTTAAACTAGGTGACCCCATTTGAAATAATGTTAGGGAGACACCCTCCCTCGCTCTGCCCTCGGCTACAAGAGGTTCCCTAGCAGAAGACTTGGTGATAGCCGCTGAGTACTCCAGTCACTGCAGGCATTACAGTCTGTCTTAAAAAGAACCCTCGCAGGGATCCGAACTGCCCACTAAGAGACAGAAGCGGAGGCGGAACCACATCCTTACCAATCAGGAGACTTGGTTTGGATACGTCACCAGCAAGTGGGAAACTTGGAGCCTCGCTGGAAGGGACCATTTACTGTCATCCTGACCACCCCCATAACAATGAAAGTAGAAAGCATCAGAGCCTGGATTCATGAGAGTCACATAAAATGAGCCGAAGATGAGAACAAGGATGCCCCTCAGAGATGGAAGCGACAGCCAATGGACCCTGCTAACCGTGGACTAAAGCTAACACTCAAAAGACTGAGTTCATTTTTGCTCCTATTGTTAACTGTTTATGTAAATTATAAGTGGGAAATTAGAAGAACGGAATTAGGAAAAATGGAAAGTTTATACAAAATTGTAAATGACTAACTCATCAGCTGACTGCACACTAATGTCATTTGTACAAAAGAAAACTAGTCAACCCTTGACTTTTCAGCCAGTTCTATGTTCTCTGGTTGTAAAGGGTTATATTGAGCATGGAAGTCTAACATTTTTATTGCTCTAGTTTTCTAACCCTAACCCTAACCCTAACCCTAACCCTAACCTAACCCTGGCGTGTGTTTTCAGATTTCCATTCTCACACTCCTGGCCCACTAGCTCTCCAGGTTGGGAATTCCGGAGCCATAACGTAGCACTCTGTCTGCCCACCAGAAGAAAAACGTTGCCTTATGGGGCTTCCCAGAATCCCCAAATGAGGATCAAACTGCACAGCCCTCAACCGCACACCAACTTCCTAGGCTGCCCTGGGCACAAATGCTCTGTCTGACACAGCCCGAGCCCGGACCTCCCAACAGACACCCAGACAGCTGGCCGCACACCAAACACATCAGACCTGCCATGGCCTTAGGCCGTCATCTCTTCCAAACCTGGCTTTTCAGACATCTGAACCTTGACCTTATTTCCAATCTCTGCACAGGGGGGAACCTGATGCACAAATCAGAACTCCTACTTCCCCATGGCAGGAAACCTTGCTGTTGGCATGGTATCAATCCTTCAGGGCAGGAGAAATGTGCATAGCCCATGATGCCACGCCCATGCTTGAGGGTGCCCTGGGCACAAACACTCATTGTGACCCTTAGTGTAAGCCCTTTGTTCAATAAGGCCTCTCAGTGTTTGGACCAAGAGCCCACATATGGGGCTTGTCATACACCTTAATCCCCAATCCTAACCAGAGGTCGGGATTTCTGGTTGCCTGTACCCGGGGCTCTGCTCTGGTTTCCCTCTTTTGGAGGGACATGTGCAGCAGAAAACAGGACTCCTCCCTTCCCACAGAATAACCCCAAACTATTAGGATTTGGGCCAAATCCCCGGAGAGGGAGACTTGTCCATGGCCCATGAGGCCGCCCATACATTCCACGGCCAGTCTTGACACAAAATCGAAAGACAAAAGCCTGAGCGACCACCACCCACTCGCCATTCTTTCATATCCAGAGGAGCTCCCATCACAGTCTGTAGATCGGACCTGCCATATCCTCGGCCCCAAACCTAAGCCGAGTTTGTGTTCTCACACTTCTGTCCCTGCAGCACTGCCCCACACACCCTCCAGGCTAGGGCCTCTGGAGCCACACCACAGTACCTTCCCTCTCAATGGAAACTGGACCCATTCCAGTGGCCTCGACCCTACTGATTAGGAGAAACCTCCAAGGCCCCAGAGTCCATCCCAATAGTGGAGGTCATGCTGGACAAAGAGGGGCATTCTGACACAAGCTGAGCAACTACCTCCACTCAGACAAGGAGACAGATGTCCCCAGAGAGAGAAGATTGAAATGGACAGGCCCCTTGGCCCTAATCGGAACCCTAGCTTTGGTATCCAAGTGTCCCTCCTCAGAGGCCTAATTTCAAATACATACATATGGGGGTTTTCTGAGGCACCAAACAGAACACCTCTCATCTCCACATGGGAAGCATGCCCTTTGGAGCTCTGTCAAACGCTCTGGGTAGGAGAAACCTACATGGCCTATGGGGAGGCCAGGCCAATGTTTGAGGGCCGCCTTGGTCAAAAAAGCATTGTGACCCTCAGCGTGAGCCCTGAACTCAAGTAAGACCTCTCAGTGGCTGGACCAAGATCCCACGTATGGGGCTTGCCATGCCCCTTAACCCCTAATCCTAACTAGAGGTCGTGTTTTCCAGTCCACCGCACTCAGGGCTCTGTTCTGGAATCCCTCTTTTGGAGGGACACCTGAGGCAGAAGACAGGACTCCTCCCTTCCCACAGAGTGATCCCAAACTCTTGGCAGCCGGTCCAAATCCCCAAAGAGGGAGACTCATCCATGGCCCATGAAGCCACCCCTACATTCCACGCCAGTCGACACAAAAGCCTGAGTGACCGCCTCCCACTCGCCCTTCTTTCATATCCAGAAGAGCTCCCCTCATGGTCTGTAGATTGGGCCTGCCATACCCTTGGCCCCAAACCTAAACTGAATTTGTGTTTTCAGACTTTGGTCCCCACAGTGCTGGCCCACAAACCTTCCAGGCTGGGACCTCTGGAGCCACACCACAGGACTGTGCCTGCCCTCTCCAAGGAAACTGCCCATTCCATTGGTCACAATCCTACAGATTAGGAGAAATCCCCAAGGCCCTTGAGGCCATCCCCTGGACAAACAGGGGCATTCTGACACTAGATGAGCAACTTCCTCCACTCAGACACACAGACAGATGTCCCCAGAGACAGAAGATTGAACCGGACAGGTCCCTAGGTCCTAATCTGAACCCTAGCTTTGGTTTCCAGGCATCTCTCCTCAGGGTCCTGGTTTCGAATACCAGAATATAATACCAGAAAACGATGTTCTCTCTCACCACTCTATTCAATGTAGTGTTAAATAAAAGTCCTCACAACAGCAATCAGACAACAAAGAGAAATAAAAGGTATTCAAATTGGCAAATAATAAGTTAAACTCTCTCTCTTTGTAGATGACATGATACTTTATATGGAAAACCCAAACTATTAGAACTCATGCAGAAATTCAGCAAGATGCAGGATACAAAATCAATGTACAGGGGCGCCTGGGTGGCTCAGTGGTTTAAAGCCTCTGCTTCAGCTCAGGTCATGATCCCAGGGTCCCGGGATTGAGCCTGCATCCAGCTCTCTGCTCAGCAGGGAGCCTGCTTCCTCCTCTCTCTCTGCCTGCCTCTCTGCCTACTTGTGATCTCTGACTGTCAAATAAATAAAACCTTTAAAAAAAGAATCCTAGAGGAGAACATAGGCAGTAACCACTTCGATATGGGCCACAGCAATTTCTTTCATGACATGTCTCCAAAGGCAAGGAAACTAATGTGAAAATGAACTTTTGGGACTTCATCAAGATCAAAACCTTCTGCACAGCAAAGGAAACAGTCAACAAAACAAAAAGGCAACCCATGGGATGGAAAAATATATTCACAAATGACACTACAGACAAGGGACTGATATCCAAGATTTATAAAGAACACCTCAACCTCAGCACTCAAAAAATAGATAATCACATTTTTTTTAAATGGGCAGAAGAATTAAT
This sequence comes from Eira barbara, assembly GCA_020311275.1. NCBI lineage: Eukaryota > Metazoa > Chordata > Mammalia > Carnivora > Mustelidae > Eira > Eira barbara. The sequence goes on from JAHRIG010009371.1 coordinate 1,169,520, forward strand.
AGACACTTCTCCAAAGCAGACATACAAATGATAACAAACGCGTGAAAAAAACTGCTCATCCTTATTAGCCATCAGGGAGATTTCATCAGGGAGTTCCTCTACTACACATCCTTTACCTCTTTGGTAAGGTTTATTGCCAGGTATCTTACGGGTTTTGGTGCCATAGTAAAAGTAATCGATTTTCCAATTTCCCTTTCTATATTTTCATTGTTAATGTATAGGAAACCAACTGATTTCTGTACATTGATTTTGTATCCTGCACATTGCTAAATTGCTGTATGAATTCTAGTAGTTTGCAGGTGGAGTATTTTGGGTTTTTCATAGAAAGTATCATGTCATCTGTGAAGAAAGAGTGACTTCTTCAATGCCAATTCGAATACTTTTTATTTCTCTTTGTTGTCTGATTGCTGTTGCTAGGACTTTTAACCCTATGTTCAACAAGAGTAGTGAGAGTGAACATTCTTTTCATGCCCCTAATCTCAAAGGGAAAGCTGTCAGCTTTTCCCCATTGAGAATGATATTCGCTGTGGGTTTTCCCCAGATTTGATGAAGTTGAGAAATGTTCCTTCTATCCCTATACTTTGAATGCTTTTAATCAGGAACGGATGCTGTATTTTGTCAAATGCTATTTCCGCATCAATCGAGAGGGCCAGGTGGCTTTCCTCTCTTCTCTTATTGATTTGTTGTGTCACAATGATTGATTTGCAAATGTCGAACCACCCCTGCATCCCAGGGATAAATCCCACCTGTTCATGGTGCATAATCCTCTTAATGTACTGTTGAATCCTATTAATTGGGATCTTGTTAAGAATCTTGGCATCTATATTCATCACGGATATTGGTCTGAAACTCTCCTCTTTGTTGGGGTCTTTGCCTGGTTTGCAGGATAAGGGTAATGCTGGCTTCATAGAATGAGTCTGGAAGTTTCCCTTCTCTTTCTATTTTTAAAAGAATTTTCAAGATAATTTGAAGAAAGAATATTCAAGAAATAGGTATTATTTCTTCTGTGAATGTTTGGTAGAATCCCCAGGGAATCCGTTAGGTCCTGTGCTCTTGTTTGTTTGTTTGTTTGTTTGTTTTGGGGGGGAGGTTTTTGATCACTACTTCAGTTTCATTACTAGATATTAATCTATTCAGGTTATCAGTTTCTTCCTATTTCAGTCTTGGAAGTTAATTCGTTTCCAGGAATGTATTCAGTTCTCCTGATTGCTTAACTTATTGGCATAACACTGTTGATAATTTCTGATTATTATTTCTATTTCCTTGTTAGTTGTGATCTTTCCCTTTTCATTCATAATTTAATTAATTTGGGTCTTCTCTCTTTTCTTTTGGATTAGTTTGGCCTTTGTTTTATTGATCTTATCAATTCTTTCAAAGAACCAACTCCTTGATTTTTTGATGCGTTCCATTGCATCTCTAGATTCTATCTCGTTGATCACTGCTCTAATCTTGATTGTTTCCCTTCTTGTGCATGGCGTTGGCTGAATTTGTTGTTGACTTTCTAGTTCCTTAAGGTGTAAAAAGAGATAGTGTATTTAGGATTTATCAACTTTTTTTTTTTTTTTTTTTTTTTTGAGTGAGGCTTGGATGGCTATCTATTTCCCCCTTAGGATCACCTTTGTCATATCCCATAGGTTTTGGACCGATGTGTCTTCATTGTCATTGGTTCCATGAATTGTTTAAGTTCTTTTCACTTCCTAGTTGATCTAAACATTCTTAAGCAGGGTGGTTTTTAGCTTCCAAGTGTTCGAATTCCTTTCAACTTTTTCTTGTGGTTGAGTTCCAATTTCAAAGCATTGTGGTCTGATAATAGGCAGTCAATGATCTCTATCTTTTGGTATTGGTTGAGCCCTGATTTGTGACCCAGTATGTGGTCAATTCTGGAAAAAGTTCCGTGTGCACTTGAGTGGAACGTTCTGTATATATCTATGAGGTCCATGTATCATATATGAAGTCCAATGTATCATTCAAAGCCCTTATTTCTTTATTGAGTTTATGTTTGGATGATCTGTCTAGGACATGTGGCATGGCATGTTAAGATCCCATAATATTAATTATTCATATTGATCTAACTATTTCGATTAATAGTTGGCTTATGTAGTTGGCTGCTCCCATACTGGGGGCATAAATATTTACAATTGTTAAATAATATTGGTGGATAGACCCATTAAGAATGATGTGGTGTCCTTCTGTATCCCTGAGTACAGTCTTTTGTTTAAAATCTAATTTATCTGATATGAGAATTGCTATACCAGCTTTCTTTTGAGGACCGTTGGCATGAAAGATGTTTCTCCATCCCTTCACTTTCAGTCTGGATCTATCTTTAGGTTCCAAAAGGGTCTCTTTTAGACAGTATATCGATGGGTCTTGTCAATTTATCCAATCTGCAACCCTGTGCCATTTTATGGGAACATTTATGCCATTCACATTGAGAATGATTATTGAAAGATACATTTTTATTGATATCATGTTGCCTGGGAAGTCCTTGTTTCCATAGATTGTCTCTGTAAATTTCTGTTCTTTGTCACTCTGTGGTTCTTTGTTCTTTTTTTTTTTTTTAATTTTTTATTTCTTTTCAGAGTAACAGTATTCATTGTTTTTGCACCACACCCAGTGCTCCATGCAATCCGTGCCCTCCCTAATACCCACCACCTGGTTTCCCCAACCTCCCATCCCCGCCCCTTCAAAACCCTCAGGTTGTTTTTCAGAGTCCATAGTATCTCATGGTTCAACTCCCCTTCCAATTTCCCTCAACTCCCTTCTCCACTCCATCTCTCCATGTCCTCCATGTTATTTGTTAGACTCCACAAAAAAGTGAAACCATATGATCATTCACTCTCTCTGTCTGACTTATTTCACTCAGCATAATCTCTTCCACTCCCGTCCATGTTGCTACAAAAGTTGGGTATTCATTCTTTCTGATGGAGGCATAATACTCCATAGTGTATATGGCCAACCTCTTATCCATTCATCCTTATCCATTCGTCCTTTGAAGGGCATCTTGGTTCTTTCCACAGTTTGGTGATTGTGGCCATTGCTGCTATAAACATTGGGGGTACATATAGGCCTTCTTTTCACTACACCTGTATCTTTGGGGTAAATACCCAGTAGTGCAATTGCAGGGTCATAGGGAAGCTCTATTTTTAATTTCTTGAGGAATCTCCACACTGTTGTCCAAAGTGGCTGCACCAACTTGCATTCCCACCAACAGTGTAAGAGGGTTCCCCTTTCTCCACATCCTCTCCAACACACGTTGTTTCCTGTCTTGCTAATTTTGGCCATTCTAAATGGTGTAAGGTGATATCTCCATGTGGTTTTAATTTGAATCTCCCTGATGGCTAGTGATGATGAGCTTTTATTCATGTGTCTGATAGCCATTTGTATGTCTTCATCGGAGTAGTGTCCATTCATGTCTTCTGCCCATTTTTTTTTTTTTTAATATGTCTGTTTTGTGTATGTTGAGTTTGAGGAGTTCTTTATAGATCCTGGATATCAACCTTTTGTCTGTACTGTCATTTGCAAGTATCTTCTCCCATTCCGTGGGTTGCCTCTTTGTTTTGTTGACAGTTTCCTTTGCTGTGCAGAAGCTTTTGATCTTGATGAAGTCTCCTTTGCCATTGTTTCCTT